>BTSX01000005.1:12332500-12670000 GCA_036245825.1 Pristionchus entomophagus
CACTGTGCAACGCGCATTCGCTGTCTTGTTAATCAGACCTCGCTTGATTTTAGTCCCGTTTCGCTCGCCCCTTCACCCCATAAATTCTCAGTTCTCCCCTCTTCTACTCGTGATGCCAATCAATGGGCGAGTCCTTCGCTCTAACCGTCTCTCCTCTGACCACACTATCTCGCCTTTTCGTCACCCCCCGATCCGGAGAGGCAGGCAAAAGGGGAGAGTGTTATCACAGCCGTCCTTTCACCTCTCCATAATTCGATTCCCCTCGTCTCTCCCACACTTCCCCTCGCCTACTCGAATGAGCGCTCCAGTAGTCGAGCCGGCCGTCTATCGGCCTCCGATTCTGATGAAGAAGAGGATCATCGGGCTTAGGAGGGAGATCAAGCTAGACTCGAGATACGGCGGTTTCTCGCTCGAGGACGAGAGTCCCATGTTATCTCTGGGCCGACATTTGTTCGGAGCCTCGCTGTCGAGGAGGACCATGAGCTGCTGTGATGAGGTGGGTCAAGGGGTTGAGCATACTGTCAGTTCTGATCGGATGCACTCGTGATAAGTATCTGGTTGTGCTGAACTTACATGGACTATCGCGTATTCTCGTGAGCAGAAAAAGGGTCTGCTAGTAAACCACTTTGCGCTCTGTACTCATCCAACCCACAGAAATACCCTCTGGCGCCGCTTCCATCATTTGTTTCCCTGCACTCAATCACAATGCCATTCCTCCTTTCTGAGGTCACGGGCTGTTTTTCCTGTCTCTTCTCATCTGGCTTTCCCTACTTTTATTGTCCTTTCTCCTCATGTGTCTCTCTGCTTGGCAGCCCTCCCCTCTACTGAATGATAGCAACCATCCCTCTCCTTGACTGCCGCCCGCTCTTCTTCTCATTTCACTACTCGCGATCCCTTCCCTTCCCTCCTCTGAAAGTGAACTGGCAAGTAAACAAACACTCACGAGAGATGGCATCGGCATTTCGCGCGCGATTCAGCTGGAGATCGGTTAGTGGCTAAATGTATTGTTTTGGTGGTATTTTTAGTCCGTCTCATGATATGTTGAACCTCTTGCCCTCTCAACTTTGCCTTAGTGCGCAATAGGCTCACGGGATCAATCTTTAGCATTCGCCTTTTTGATCAAGAAACGATTGTGTAAAAGAAAACTACTCGATAGGGCAACGCTAGTGTGCAATGTATGAGCAAGCGCATATACTAATCGGTATTTGCATGAGTAATGAACCCTTTATTGTACCGCTCTCTTTGTTCCGATTGTCTGGAGCCGACTACTATATGTTATGCACCTGCGCTTTATTTTCCCATTACTCCCATTGAGCAAATATTGTGTGTTCTTCTTCGCTCCGGAAAGCAATGATGAGATTCGATCACTTGATCGGATAGATTATTGGGTGCGGTAATCCTCTTTCTCTCCTCACCCGACCACTATTCCAAAGTGACGTGGGCAGTGACCGGCACACGCGCTGTAAATCACGCGGAGAAGCTGTAGATTGATGAGAAATTGATGCAAATCGGCGTGATTGTGAGCAAAATTGACGAACTGAGCGGCCACGTGAAACTCAGCTCGAAAAGTGTCTTGTTTGTTCAGTTCCGGACTGAAAAACTAGAGATTAGTCGTTTTTATGACCTCTCATGAGCGTCGGGTGCGAGGGACACATGTTTGAGAAGATCCAGAAATTATCGATACTCGATCTTTGATAGTTCTAAATTGCCTATTTGCAGGTCTCCGTCGAGACGATGGCCATAACCGCCCTTCCCAAGGAATCGATCGATACCTGGTTGAAAGAGCGACTGAAGAAGTGGATCCAACTCAGTGGACACGAGGGTGAGTCTTTGCACTTCGTTTTTTCACTCCACATAAAATGCAAGTACACAACACCTAAATATGCTCGGAGAATGCTTTGGCACTCAACTCACTCTTATTTCATAAAATTCTATCTCAGGCAGCATCATTCCCGCCTCGTGCAACTCCCTGTACAAGAAGCAGAGCGGTCTCTGCACCGAGGGCCACGCATACGAGGCCATCCAGGTACTTTTGCTCTCCTGGAGTCAGAAAGTAGATAGCAAGTAAGTACTTGATCTGGACAACTACGCGATGAGCTTACCAAATTCTACGAATCTTACTGATTATATTGCAGAATGACCCAGCGCTGTGCGGCTTCGCGCCCAAGTTCTATCAGCAAATGGAAAAGAATGAAGAGAGTGAGTTCGGACTCATGATTTTAAAACTAATCATTGTTTTCATAATCATATTTCGTTGGGATATGTTTCACCAGATCGAATAAGAATGTGATTTATGATTCTCTTCTCCTTCAAAAAAAATTTATTTCGAGTAATCTCGAGATTTATGCTATTCGATAATCATGAAAGACTTTTTTCATCGTCCCATTCTCAAGTGCATCTAATTTCAGTGTTCATCGAGATCGAGGACCTCCTGTCCAACTTCGCTGATCCCGCACAAACTGGCATCATGGACATCAAGATTGGTGAGTACTTGAGAAAAGCAACTTGAGTCCGATAATTTTCCCTTTCTGTCATGATAGTTCGAACAAATCACATTGATTTGGTGTGAAATTTTCAAATCCTTCATTTTGTATTCGGATAAGTTTCACAATTGGCTCAAGTGTCTTCTAACAAGCCGCAAACGATTTCATATCGACTCGCTTGATTTCAAAATACATAAATATAAATGCATCATCAGGTACGCGCACCTTCCTCGAGTCTGAGGTCTCAAACGCGAAGATGAGAAAGGATCTGTACGAGAAGATGGTTGCGATCGATCCCAGTGAAGCAACCGAGGAGGAGAAGTGAGCTTTATCTTTCATTTTTGGTTGTTAATCTCCATCAGATGAATGGTTTGAAATTGAAATGGCTCATGATACTTTATAGGCCAAAAGCTGGCAACTCGCTAATCCTCGAGTATTTTTCAAACTCATTTAATCATCAACTTCCTTGTGCGTGTCACGCACCGGTTTACCCGCTTTTGATGACTATTCCGTACACTGAACACAGCCAGAATGTGCCTTACCAAGCGCGATTCTCTCCATTGATTCGCTTTCTGCGGTGCAAAACAATCTTTCACCCGCCTCCTTTCGCTGGCTCCACGATAGCGATAGATATGGGCTCTCCAGACGAAATCACGCGGTGATAGATCACGTCCCTCGTCGCCCCTCACGCTCCCTAGCTCCAATCATGAAAGGATCACTGAATGGACACTCTAAAATAGACGAGAGAGCGTGGGAATCGAGGAGAGTGCCCGGGGTTGGGCCGAAGCGAGAGGGGTTGGGGTCGATCGAAGCTGTGAGTCGACCCGTGGAGTAATCGTGGGGAGAGATAAGGCGTGCGATAAGCCGAAGTGATCTGTCGGAAAGAAGAGGAGTGAAATGACTGGGTGGAGAAGGGGCTGTAAACCCGAAATTAATCAAAAATAAAGATAAAGGCATTACCTCTCGAGTCATTAGCGCTGACACAATTCACAAAGTTAAAAAAATTCTTCGAATATTATACACATTGATCACCGTATGCCTTTGCAGAGTGCGTGGCGAGATCACAAAGTTGCGGTACATGCAGTTCCGTGAGCGCGAAAGCTCATCGGCTGCGCTCGGATTCAGGATAGAAGCGGCCAAGGTACGGTACTTGTAGCTCATGAATCTGAAAGTGTTGTTGAATTCAGTATTGTACTGTTGTTCTAACAGATCGAAAATAATTTAAACAAACTCAGCATAGAAACTGATGTGTTTTAGAAACATAAGTTTCATGGTTACCTAAAAAAAATGCTTAGAATTATAGGTACATTTTATTTTACATTAGAGCCGACGGACTTGCCCAAATAATAATTTGTCTCAATCTAAAAAAATTTCAGTAACTTATTTATTGTAATTTCAGATGCCCGGAGGCGAGTTGCAGAAGAACTTCAAGAAAGTAAGGACAGAAGAGGACGTCGCTGGCGTCTTCAGCAAATTCTTCGGAAGCGAACGGTTTGTGTTTTTCTTCTCCAAATAAATATGTATGAGTTCCATTTTTTTCTTTTCTTTCTTCATTAATTACCTTTACAGAGAACGTGTAGCGAGGGATCTGACGCGACGACTAGTCGCTTTGAGAGATGCCATCGAGCGAAGCACGTTCTTCGCAGAGCATGAGGTAATAATTATTCATAATTTTTTTATTTACAAAAAAAACAATTTAACTTTTATTTATTTTTTTACAAAAAAAAATTAAACTTTTTTAAAAATGAATTTTTTCTATTATAAATTTCAATCAACGAAGTAATCATATTCCAGGTTGTTGGCTCTTCTCTCCTCGTTCTCTTCGACAAGGACCAGTGCGGCGTTTGGATGATCGACTTTGCGAAGGCAGTCAAGTAAGCTGCTCTGACCATTTCTTGTATTTCAGTGCTCTGTTCTACCAGAAACATCAAACGAAGTCGATTTTAGCGTCAAAATCTGTTTAGATTTCCAGTCATAAATAATGAAGAGATTTAGAAAATTAATATCGTTTTTTCCAGAGCTCCCTGCGGTCGCAAGTTAACGCACCGGGACGAGTGGGCGCCGGGCAATGGCGAGGACGGGTACCTCACCGGCATCGACCATCTCGTGAATGTGAGTTGATCTTTGATCTTTCTGAACCTTTTCTAAAATAACATAAATTTGCCTCATATGAGAAGAAGCGCGAGAGATTCGAGAGTTTCGGGGTATTAGCGGACGTAGGGAAAAGTAACCCCGATTCCGCTGAAAACTAAAACGTTAGCACTTCGAATGATGCTCTTTCAAACTGCGTTTGCCGAATTTCGATATCAGGTCTCATCTTCGAGTATAGGTCGGTCAAAGTAGGGACACTAAGAAATTTACGACCAAATTTGACTCACGAAAACAGCCATCACTCGCTTCGAAATCATGCTAGAAACAATTCCAAACAAGTAATCGAATGAGGAGGCAAAGGGAAACATTTCATATGTTGATGATATCATTCCTTGTCGATGCGCTGGATCGAAGTGGTCGGGTTTTCAAAAAAAGTGATGTAACTTTCCTAATACCGATTTCTCCAACAGGCGCCGAAAAGTGATTTGAGAAAAACCATGCATCTAACAACACCTTCAATATCAGAAAGATTGAAGGTGCGGAAAAAATGATCTGGGACTTTTGTCCAAAAAACATGCGATTTTTACAAAATTTCGCAGTTTTTCGAGCATAACTGTTTTCATTCACGATTTCATGAGCTCTAACATCGAAATTCGGAATCAGCGCGCAAAACTACATCATAATTTCCTATAGGCATATTTTTTCGAGATGAAAATTTTTTCGACTCTAACCATTTTTTCACCTTAGGTCCAATTTTGGTCGAAACATTTGTGTCTCAGAATCATGTCCCTATAGGAATTTCTGGCTTATTTTTAAGCGTAGAAAACGAATTTGCTAACTAGAGCTCATGAAACAGCGAAATCAAAAAGTTATGCTTCAAAGAAAATTCCAAAAAAAATTTGTTCCGGATTTTGGTCATAACTTTTTAATTTTTAGGTTTCATTAGCTCTAGTAAGCAAATTCGTTTTCTACGCTCAAAAAGTAGCCAGAAAATCTTATAGGGACATGATTCTGAGACAAAAATGTTTTGACCAAAATCGGACCACATGGTGAAAAAGTGGTCAGAGTCGAAAAAAATTTTATCTCTAAAATATATGACTATAGGAGATTTTGGTGTATTTTTGCACACTGATTCCGAATTTCAATACGAGAGCTCATGAAAACATGAATGAAAAAAGTTATGATTGAAAAACCTCGAAAAAATGCGAAAATCGCAGCGTTTTCGGACAAAAGTCCCAGATCATTTTTATCCGCACCTTCAATCTTTCTGATATTGGAGGTGGTGTTAAGTACATGGTTTTTCTCAAATCACTTTTCGGCGCTTGTTGGAGAAATCGGTATTAGGAAAGTTACATCACTTTTTTTGAAAACCGGACAGCCTCGATCCAGCGCATCGGCAAGGAATGACATCATCAACATAAGAAATGTTCCCCACTGCCTCTCGATTCGAATTCTTTATTAGAATTGTCTCTAGCTTCTTTTTAAAGCAAGTTAGGGCTGTTTTCGTGATACAATTTTGGTCGTAAATTTCTTAGTGTCCCTACTTTGACCGACCTATACTCGAAGATGAGACCTGATATCGAAAATCGGCAAACGCAGTTTGAAAGAGCATCATTCGAAGTACTTAGGGGTTCACTTTAAAGCGGAATCGAGGGAACTTTCTGTAACGTCCGCAGGGCTCTCGAAACTCTCACGATTCCTCTCATTTGATATCAAAGGAAAATAAGAGAATACATCACTACTATTGAAATATCACCACTCTGCTCTGAGTTCTCCACTGATTTCATTGTCAAATGGAGCATCTTTAGGATTAGTTTCAACGAAAGGCCATGAATATGAGAACTGAAGCTTATCCAGGTCCTCCGCACTCTCAACGAGGAGGACGAAGCGAGGACGCGCTGCATCCGATGAACACAAACGACGAATATTGATTGCCCACAATCTCTGATCTCTGCTCTCTTTCCGACAATCTTTCGATCGACTGATGACGTCATCGATTGCCGCCGCCAAGCCTACGGTCGTCTCTCGTCATAATATCTTTGCCCAATCAATCGATAATCCCCTCCCCGTTTTGTACCGTACCCTCTAGTGATGACAAATCGGCATTCGACTCTCCTCAATTCGCATGTTCTCTAGTTTCTCTGACCGACGAGACAGTGCGCAAAACGGGGAGGGCTCATGCCGATTTGCCATCACTTGTAAACTACCCCACGCCGGCTCTTTCAGTGTGCTCGAGCGATTCATCTCTTCCCCACTCGTTGGAGGTCCTTATCAGTTTCAAATATCAGGAGTAGTTGCATAATAATTGTCTTCGTCAGTTTGTTCAACTCCGTGTTTTTTCTTGTTGATTCCGAAATTAGATTTCACACTGCACATAGGCATTGTTCCCACGTCCGCTGCCTGAGATTCAAATGAAGATGATTACACAAACCTTGATTTCTCACACGGAAATAAGGTCAATTGCAACAACCGTCGACTATTTCCGAGAAAATGAGAATAATTAAATGAAAAACAGATTGTGGAGTGACAACGATGAGATGATGAAGATGATTACGTAATGATCGATTTTCGCATTAGTGTAATAGAGAAATGAGTTTTTGCTGATGGAAGCGACAAACGAGCGAAACAATAATTAATCGTTGCTGCCGAAAAGCGGGGCACAGTGCGGTTCTAGAAAATAAAACGAAATAAATGACAGCCGGGCCTACAGTTCAATAGCTTCTCTTTGCATTATGCATGTAGCTCTCAATATGCAATTACTCAGATTTTTGAGAGAACAGATTACCATTTGACCCCTCAAAGCAGTACAAACTGTTCTATGAGAACCATATGAGAGGAATCGCGAGAGATTCGAGAGTTTCGGGGTATTAGCGGACGTAGGAAATAGTCTCCCCGATTCCGATGAAAAATGAACCCAAAGTACTTCGAATGATGCTCTTTCAAACTGCATTTGCAGATTTTCGATATCAGGGCTCATCTTTGAGTATAGGTAGGTCAAAGTAGGGACACTACGAAATTTATGACCAAAATTGCCTCAGGAAAACAGCCATCACTCGCTTCGAAATCATGCTAGAAACAATTCCAAACAAGTAATCGAATGAGGAGGCAAAGGGAAACATTTCATATGTTGGTTATGTCATTCCTCGTCCATGCTCTGGATCGGGGTGGTCGGTTTTTCAAAAAAAGTAATGTAACTTTACGAATACCGATTATTCCAACAGGCGCCGAAAAGTGATTTGAGAAAATACTGTCACCAACCTACGATCTAAAAATCAGAAAGATCGGAGCATAGAAAAAAAATGGCCCGCACTTTTGTCCAAAAAAACCTGCGATTTTTACAAATTTTCGAGGTTTTTCAAGCATAACTTTTTTCATTCGAGTTTTCATGAGCTCTCATATCAAAATTCGGAAGCAGCGTGCGAAAATACACCAGAATTCCTATAGTCATGTTTTTTGGAGATAAATTTTTTTCCGACTTTTATCACTTTTTCCCTTAGGTTCGATTTTGGTCGAAAATTTTTTGTCTCAGAATCATGTCCCTATAGGATTTTCTGACTTATTTTTGAGCGTAGAAAACGAATTTGATAACTAGACCTCATGAAACCTCGAAATAAAAATGTTATGAACAGAATCCAAAGCAAATTTTTTTTGGGATTTTCTTTATAGCATAACTTTTTTATTTCAAGGTTTCATGAGCTCTAGTTATCAAATTCATTTTCTACGCTCAAAAATAAGTCAGAAAATCCTATAGGGACATGATTCTGAGACAAAAAAGTTTCGACCAAAATCGAACCTAAGGGGGGACCACATGGTGAAAAAGTGGTAAAAGTCGGAAAAAAATTTATCTCCAAAAAACATGACTATAGGAAATTCTGGTGTATTTTCGCACGCTGATTCCGAATTTCGATGTGAGAGCTCATGAAAACACGAATGAAAAAAGTTATGCTTGAAAAACCTCGAAAATTTGTAAAAATCGCAGGTTTTTTGGACAAAAGTGCGGGCCATTTTTTTTCTATGCTCCGATCTTTCTGATTTTTGAATTGTAGGTTGGTGACAGTTTTTTCTCAAATCACTTTTCGGCGCTTATTGGAATAATCGGTATTCGTAAAGTTACATTACTTTTTTGAAAAACCGACCACCCCGATCCAGAGCATGGCCGAGGAATAACATAACCAACATATGAAATATTCCCCTTTGTCTCCTTATTCGATTACTTGTTTGGAATTGTTTCTAGCATAATTTTAAAGCGAGTTATGGTTGTTTTCCTGAGGCAATTTTGGTCATAAATTTCGTAGTGTCAATACTTTGACCTACCTATACTCAAAGATGAGCCCTGATATCGAAAATCTGCAAATGCAGTTTGATAGAGCATCATTCGAAGTACTTTGGGTTCCGCGGAAGCGGGGAAACTATTTCCTACGTCCGCAGGGCTCTCGAGTCTCTCGCGATTCCTCTCATATTGTAGAAATAGTTTTCTTCAAATTTTTAATTTGAAAAATATTGTGATAACATTTTCTCAGATTCATTGCCGAGAAACTGATAAGCAATAAAAAGGAGTGGCTGATTCATTAGTGAATTCTTTGACAAATACTCCATGACTTCATCCGAGGATGTTGAAAAGTGAGAAAGACCAAGATAATAACCAAGGATGATTTGCTTGGAGGGGAGTCCAGATGAGGATCGTCGATGACTAGTTTCATAAGTGCAAATTGCTGATTTTATTGGACGAAGCAGTGTCAGTTCAAGGGAAGTTTCGATGGAATTTCACTTGGTCACTCATTTTGAAACAAAGCATTCTGTGATTCAATATTGCAGATAACTTTCCTGCAGACATTCCTTTCGAAAGGATTTACATGTTGAGATGGACATGTTTTGCAACTAACATGAATTTTGTGATGTCATTATTATGATCTTTTTCTGGATCCATACAATATTATTACGTTTATTGAAACATGTGAAAGAGCAGTGAAGTAATGAAAGAATACGCGACATTTTTTTATGAGATCGTAGAGAATCAATACCATCTCGTAGTCTGAAGTCATGTCATGGAGGCAAAGTGAATCGAGACCCGACGGATAAATAATCAATATTAGACTAGAGAAATCAGTTATCGATCTCGGAATCAGAGGGGTGGTGAGAAGGATCCAGGGGTTGGCACCAGCCATTGGTGTCCTTGCAGTGGGGAGTGAAGCGGCACTGAAAATATCGTTTGTATTCATAGCAGTACCACACAATATTTGAAATATGTTTCAATTCTCAATTCAGGATAATAAGATCTCAAAAATACTTGTTTTTGTTATAAAATAAATATAAATAAATACTAACCTGTAGGAAATTCTTCGTTGCACAGAAAGCATGCGATCCGCACTCATGGTTTGAAGTACATCGGCGCGAGTGATCTACAATATAATAATGAATGATTATTTATTGCACATTTCCCACCCACCATTTCTGAAGTCCCTACTTCCAGAAAGTGTGTTATACTTGCACTGCGCCTTCTTTTCGGTCAAATATTAGGTCGGTCAGAAAGTTTCTTTCTTTTTCTTTTTGTTAATTTTAGCTCGACAATTGTGCTTGTTTAAATCGCCAATATGCCATAAGTTAGGGGTGTCCTGGGGCAATATCGTAGTATGTGTGAATTGAACCGGCCTCGTGTGGAAGAAGGGAAAATAAATTTTGAAGCGGAAATTGCAATAAAACATGATTTTCGGTGTATACCGTCACGACCTCCCATTACAGAAAATAGCAAACGACAAGTTCTACCCAAGAAAACAGCGATAGAACAAGAGTTGCTTATTATTTTAGCATCGAAATAACCGCCCTTCTGACTCTATACAAAAAGGGACGCAGCTATATGTCTTTTTTTCAATCTTCAATTATCGATATCAAAGTTCAAGAAAATTCAGCTAATTTCTGGATAATCCTCTCTCAATTTGTATTGGGGACTCACTAGGTATTGTACTTTGATATGCACTTGAATTGACATTTGAAGATCTATCGACTCGACAGCTGTGTGATGGAAACCGTTTTTCGAGATTTCCAGAACCGTCTGTTGCATCTTCACAAGCGCTTTTCTATTAAGCATGCTGCGATAATTTCCTCGCAATAACTTAATGGTAATCATCAATCATCGTACTTTATAAATGTGACACTGGTTGGGCCCTATTACTTCTTTCCACTATGCACTGGGTTGAGATACAGATGCGATTCATGGTGAACCACTGTGAATTTAGCTTGACTTTGTGTCCTCATACTGATTGTTCAGCCCTGATATAATGTGCGCTAAAAAAAGCAACAATGCCCTCATTGATTATGTAAAGCCATATGCTGATCGATCAAACAACAAGAATAATATAGGTCAGAATCGATGAGCCTTAAAAAAAGAAAGAAACTTTCTGACCGACCTGATAAATGCCCCTAGACATCAAGATACATCTCTTCTCTCCCCACTTCTCCAAAGCACTAATCCTGAACTTGAAAAGCACCGAGCACTCAACAAAGGTGGATATGGTAGCGGAATTCTTTGTTCCCTTTGTGTGAGAGCAAAGCATAATTTGAAGCATGTCTATGGACACAAAGAACAAATTAGAACATCCTAAAACCGAACGAAAATCGATAAAAACTCACAAATCTCGCAATTATCTCCATGGAAATGCTTCGCGCAATCGCATTTAGTTCCCTCCAAATTCGGTTTTCCGTAGGCTCCGCAGTCGAGTTGTTTGGTGTGATCGAAGTGGCCTGAGCAAATAGAATTTAGATCAGTGAAATCATTACAAATAATTTGAAATGATCATAGCTGATTCGTCAGTAGTGTTGTGCCAATATGATAGTAGATGGAAATGATTGGTGGATTGGCCTACTTTTGCCCTGGTGAGGAGCAGCTAGAACCATTGCGAGGAGGCAGGTGAGAACAGCAATAATGATGAGGGACCGCATTCTGATGGATCGACTCTGGAAATGACGGGGTATTATGAATTGATATTACGTTAGATATTACGAATTGTTGACAGAAAAACCACGAAATGATCGGTAAATAAACTACCAAACAATACGGAGGAGTGAGAGCATACTACTGGGTAAACTGCAAGCACAACAAAGCTAGAGAGATCACCAACCTCCCCTCACCTCGCTCTGAGCAGAAATCCGAGGTACTGACGGAACTCTAGGGGGCGGAAGCATCTTATACTGACTGTCCGATGACCGTGAGGAGGCTTTAAAAACATTTCTCAAGCAAGGTGAGGCGCCCCTTTCGAAAGCCGATAAGGTGATTGAAGGGCAGTAATGGCCGAATCATTCCTCAGAATCCAAATGAAAACGTGGTTAAGATGAGGTTGTAAGGGTTGGCTCACATTTCAACTCGTGTATGTTTTGCTTTGACACGGAAAGAATGAAGGTGGGAGTTTGGGTGTAAGAATGACAATGGTGGAGTGAATAGCAGAAACGCTTTTGTACTGGTTTTTTTGAAAAGCTTGTGCAATATAAACAGTTTTCGATGCTTTAGAAATTCCTAACTAACCCATCCAATCTCTCCGATTTCATTGAAGTACAATACCTAGTGAGTCCCCAATATTTTCCGATTTGGGTCGAAAAAGTCATATTTTCAGAAATACATGGCTATAGGATTTTCTGGGGTATTTTTCTACGTAGAAATCGAATTTCTAAGCTAGAGATCCTGAAAACGCGAAAGAAAAAAGTTACTTTGAG
Source organism: Pristionchus entomophagus (assembly GCA_036245825.1). Classification (NCBI taxonomy): domain Eukaryota; kingdom Metazoa; phylum Nematoda; class Chromadorea; order Rhabditida; family Neodiplogasteridae; genus Pristionchus; species Pristionchus entomophagus. The sequence continues at coordinate 12,344,779 of BTSX01000005.1, forward strand.
AAACAACTTTGCGGACTGAAAAGCCTATATCCCATATATCAAAATGATCACAAAAACATGCTCTTTCTACTGTATAAGTATTTTTTGCGCCGAAACATCATGTCAAAAATCGATCATAACTAGGTACCGGATAAAGATAGAACCTTGCCCAAAGTTTCATTTTGTAGATAATTAAATTCTGGTCGCGTACGCGAGATTTGTGGCCATTTTGACTTTTTCCGGGGTAGTTTTTATCGCAGAACAAGATTTTGGCCAAATCGACGTCGGGTCGTACCGGGATTCAGAAGGCTCACATCGAAAAACGGAAAAGGCCATTCGTTTCAGCATCAAAAGTTACCCCTAGGGCCAACTTTTGAACATACATTATATTTTTCATGTTACAGACTTTGTCTGACTCTTAGGTAGAGAACGCAGGCTCATCTACGAAATTCATTGTAGAGGTCCATAAGTGTGCTCAATGTGGTGGTCTTGGTCTGAATAACATTTTTGCTTTTTAGCTTTTGTCTCTAGCTCGTCTCTCCGCGGAGTTATTAGTCGAAAAGCGCGCGCGAAGGCCCTGTGAGAAAGAGGCCGAAATCTGCGAGAGATCAAAAGGGGCGGAGCCTCTCTCGCTCGCTGGCGATCGTGAACTGAAGCGCGCGGCTCGATGGCAATTTTTGCGCGTCTTTCCCATTTTTCATTTTTATATTAATTAGCAGTATTTTGCTTCGTTTTTATTTGCTTGTTCAAACCTCATTCATTGTTCATTCTCTGACGTAACTCACAACTCAGGCATGAAGCGTCAAATCGTGTGGTCTGGCGGCTCTCAAGCCGTTTCCGAAGGACAGCCCAGGTTCTTGTCTTTCTACTGCCTTGTTCACGCTCATTTGTCTCCAACCTCTTCGATTTGTAGTAGGGTTAGTAGCTCACCCTCTCCGAAAGTTGAACGGCATAGCTATGGGTTCAATCCGCATGAACATTTGACAAGTGCAATGAAGGGAACGCAATGTGTCCACTTTCTCTCTGCTATCGTGCCTCTATCTTCCTCTAATAACAAGAGATTTATTTTATCACTACTGATAAACTCGAAACGTGCTGTTGGAGGGGGTTAGGAAACTAAAGACACTGTTTATACGCTCACAGTATATTTGTTTTATTTGTGAGCAATAGAACAAGCACCGAAACAGCAATCCCAGTGGTCCATGCGCTAGCTCCACTTTCCGTTATTCAAATGGTAGTAGAGATCAATAATTTAATCGTATCATTGTTCAAGGTGAAGGAGGAGAGCGCGGTGCACGCCGAACTGGCCAGTGCGGCCATACCAAAGGAGAGGAAGTTCCAGGTTAGTCTTAATTTCACATGATAAACAAAGTGATATGCCTTACTAACTCCTTAGCTCTTTAGGAAGTTCTTATTTATGCTAAAAACCTAAGTTCTAAGGCTCCAGCTCGTGATCTTGGAAAATCGCCTAAAGCCTTTGCCCTGATGTGTTTTCGCATATCTGGAGCAATGCTCATATTCTCCTCTCTCTGTAGTATTTTTGGCAATAAAACAAGTATTTGCTGGCTCAATATAAAAGTGGTCTCTTCTTTTCTATTATCCCTTTCTCTTATTGGTAGTGAGCAAGGACTTGTAAACGTTTTCTACTTCATTCAAATAATATAAAACCTAATCTAAATAAGCATATTCGAGGTGGTTCGTGTTCCGGAAGTTGTCACGCGTGGTCGATGGAAGTGCTGGGACTACCGAGGCGATGTGAAGGCAGTCGAGGGATTGATGTTCACTGTTGATAAAGTGAACGATTCTACTGGTTAGTTATTCCTCCATTCTATAAAGTACGGTACTTCTGGAGTGCACTGGTTGGTTCACCATTCTCGATCCACTCGTGACCTTTTTTTTCGCTTCCCTACAAGAATGCGAGAAAGAAAACTTATTAGTAGTCAATACTACTGTGAACCCCAGAAGTACCTGCTACTAAATATTCTGGTTATCGCTAATCTATGAGAAGCCCGTTATTCCAACTGAATAATTAGAAATATAATCACGTGAAATATTGTCTTAATTTCGCAAGCTAGATTGACTGACAGGAGTAAGGAGACAGTGTTCCAAATTCTGCACTCTACAATTGTTTAATTCTAACAATATCAATTGTAAATACTTTTCAGTTCGAAATCGACTAACGGATCATCGTCAACTAAGTGGATGATGTTCTACCACAACTTCCAAAAGCCCACCGTCATCTAATCCATCTAATTTGTATTGTAAGCAGTTTATGTTGATAAATGATTTTATTGTGAATAACTCTTTCTCTTATGATTGAACAGATTGAAGAAGAAGTGAGATTTATTGAATAAATGACTGTTTCTTAGTCACCAATCACCAGTATACAATGCAAATAGCAAATGACATGTGATGGTGCTTCCAGCTCACACCACGTGGAGGTGAACAGTCAAAGCGAGCCTTATTCACAGGAAAGACTATACAGGATTAGGGTCTGGGAACGGTATTGAGATACTGTAACTGACCTGACAAGGTCGATAGGGGGGATGGAAAACGGTTTAACTAGGGAAGGAAAGGAAAAGATTGCATAAGGAAAGAGTGCGGGGAACTCTATCCGGATACGGTAGGGAATACTGTAACAGGCTCTAGATAGCCAACACACGAAAATGAACATAAATTAGCTACACTCGAATGAGATTTAAAATATGGAACCGATAACGAAAGGGAACTACTAAACAATAAGAATACTTTGAAATACTCTGAATATTATCAACAAAGATCAAAGATCACTACTGGGGATAGGGAACGCAGTGTAATAAGACTGGATCGGAACAAGAAAATGAATAGATACATTTCTGCAATCTGATCAGACTGTGTAGAACTAAAGGACGAATAAAGCATCATAGGTTTTGATATACCGTCAAGATCATTGATCTACCGTCAAGGGATTCATCTACCATCAAGGATCGATTCTCTTGTCTTCAAATTTCTTACTGACAAACTTTGAACGGCATCTAACTTTCCTTGACTGAAGTCACTGACAAATTGAAAGAAAACTTCATCTGAAGATAATAGGCTTGATGACAGATAGATCATTAATGAGATATGGATAAATATTGTCAAGCAATGGGAACGCGAGAAAGCCGATGCAGACAGAATGGTTCAATCCCAACCCATTCAATTCTCCATTTCAGAAAAGCAGAACAAGTGAAGCTAATGGAAGGAAACATTGTTCGTCGTAGCCAAACTCAGTAATATCGACTGTTATAACGTATCCCTTCACTACCAAACAAAATAACTGCTTTCAGATAATATTCATAGTCCTACTTCAATCAAATGCTTCACTCAGCATTGTCTTGTGATCTTGTGGTGTATAAACAACAACAGCAAGATTAAAGGAGTAAATACTTTATCAAAATACACACCTTTCAACGTTACATCGAGAAATCGAATGCATTCGCCCGCCACCGCTCCGATCTTCTTCTTCTTCTCCTTATCGATCTCCAACAATCGACGATACGTGACGTCTTTATCAGCCACACCGTCGCTCATCGCCCTGAAAAACCGGCAATATCATTGGGCAAATAGGTCGAAACGGTGAAGATGATAGCGGCGCATATAATCAAGCATACGAGGACGCGAGAACATACATAAAATAGATCGAATGAGTTCAATTAAGTAAAAAGAGTCGAATGAATCGGGAAAACACGTTCGATGCTCTGGGGAAACGAGAATTAGTGTACAATATACATGTCCGATTCACTTCAAACACCGTGATATTAATCAGCATAGGTCGGAGAGCATGTAAACACAAAATTAAGCAATACATATAATCATTAATTAATAATAAAACTTGATTTTGTGAAGAATCCGATCGGACAAGCCTAACTTGTGAAGGCTACAAACTACATTTGGCTACGTGCCAAAGGGCTACTAATAAACGGAATTGGTTCAGGGAACCGTAAAATGGTGATATTTCTTGAATTTTTTCAAATGTGGCGCACAAATCAGCAACATAATTAGCTGTCTTTTTTTGTAGTTCAAATCGCTCAACGGCCAATACAGAATAACCAATTTCATGCGGAACATGTAATTCATCCAATAAACACCTCAATTGCTCAATTTTGCTGCTTTCCTGTGAAATAATGTCCAATTTGGACAAGTTAACCTGGACGATGCATTTTCCGCATAAGACCAGTTGAAGATCACACAGATAGCTTGCTTATCCCAAAGTTTCATCCATTTTCATAAAGAATGCGATTTGTGCGCCCAGTGCGCAGGTTTTGAGGGAACTCAATTCCCCCAAATGTGGGCGGAGCCTGCGATCTCTACTCTTAGGCGAACGGGCTCTTATAAACAAGACAGAGCATGACCTTTCGAATCACGAATGTTGAAAATGACAGTTGGTGAAAATGACAGTTCAGATAAGAATACTTGTGAATCACTAAAGGACGCAACATTGATAAGACAAGACATCAATTCTAGTCACACATTTCCTCACGGATCTTCAAATAGAAAGGCTGATTGCTGCTATGTATATCGATATTCTGATCCAATGAACTACGCCATTAAAATGTTTGTTCCTGTCGTAATCTAGCATACTTGCTTGATGCCGATCATCTAAAGTCATCGTTCGGCGTTATCTCTGTAATTTCACGAATTCGAGGTGGTCGGGTGTGCCTATGGGGAGCTCGGGAGTGTCAACCTTACCACGAGGAGCGGTTTTCCGTATTGTTTCGTGCTTTCCAGAGATAAGACGAACAGCCGCGCCTTTCCTGAGGTTTGATAAGAGAAAAAGTTCACAGGTGTTTCGCTTTTTGTGATTAATACACCACTCCTTATCTCCGTTAGGAACGAAGCAATAGGAAATGCCGCTCCATGGGTTGTGGGCATGTTGAAACATGCGAGTGTCCCCTAAAAGTGTCCCCTTAGAATCGATTTCAACGTTGAGATGAACGTGTTTTGGAAGTAATATCAATGATGTGATTATGCAATTGTGACTTTATCGAGATGCAGCTAACCTTATTACATGGGAAAATGTGAAACCCCGACAAGCACGAATTGGTTTCTGATTCTCAAGGAGGCATTACATACTTCGCGCGCGTAAGAAGAAATTGAAAGGTTAAGAGGAGAATGGAGATGAAATGGGGTTGCGATAAATATTTTTCTTAATTTCTTCGGAATTGTGAAATCGAAAATTTTGTGAGAACTATTCGACAGGAATTTCACAGATTCAGAGAAACTGATGAGCAATAAGAAGGAGTGGCTGATTACTTAGTGAATTCCCTGACAAATGCGTCAAGAATTCATCCCACGCTGTTGAAAAGTGATTACAAGGGAATAATCATCACATACCATGGCTGTTTTGTTTGGTGGGAGGATGACTAGTTTCATACGTGCAAATTGCTGATTTTTTTTTGAAGAGATATTCAAGGTGAAGTATCGATGAAAATACATTTGGTCACTCGTTTTGAAACAAAGGATTCTATGTATCATTACTGCACAACACTTTCTTTGCCTGCAAATACGTGGAAACATGTGAAAGAGCAGCGAAGTGAAGAAAGAAGACACGATATTTTTTGGGTTTTGAGATCATAGTAAATTGGTACCATATCGTAGTCTGATGGAGAAATGTCATGGGGCAAAGTGAACACGGAAAATCGAAACCCGACGAATAAATAATCAATATTCGACAAGAGAAATCAGTTATCGATCTCGGAATCGGTGGGGTGGCGAGAAGGTTCCCTGGGTTGGCACCAACCAGTCGTCTCCTTGCAGTGGGGCGTGAAGCGGCACTGAAAACATTTGCAGGCAAAGAAAGTGTTGTGCAGTAATGATACATAGAATCCTTTGTTTCAAAACGAGTGACCAAATGTATTTCCATCGATACTTCACCTTGAATATCTCTTCCAAAAAATCAGCAATTTGAACGTATGAAACTAGTCATCCTCCCACCAAACAAAACAGCCATGGTATGTGATGATTAGTCCCTTGTAATCACTTTTCAACAGCGTGGGATGAATTATTGACGCATTTGTCAGGGAATTCACTAAGTAATCAGCCACTCCTTCTTATTGCTCATCAGTTTCTCTGAATCTGTGAAATTCCTGTCGAATAGTTCTCACAAAATTTTCGATTTCACAATTCCGAAGAAATTAAGAAAAATATTTATTGCAACCCCATTTCATCTCCATTCTCCTCTTAACCTTTCAATTTCTTCTTACGCGCGCGAAGTATGTAATACCTCCTTGAGAATCAGAAACCAATTCGTGCTTGTCGGGGTTTCACATTTTCCCATGTAATAAGGTTAGCTGCATCTCGATAAAGTCACAATTGCATAATCACATCATTGATATTACTTCCAAAACACGTTCATCTCAACGTTGAAATCGATTCTAAGGGGACACTTTTAGGGGACACTCGCATGTTTCAACATGCCCACAACCCATGGAGCGGCATTTCCTATTGCTTCGTTCCTAACGGAGATAAGGAGTGGTGTATTAATCACAAAAAGCGAAACACCTGTGAACTTTTTCTCTGATAACTATCAAACCTCAGGAAAGGCGCGGCTGTTCGTAAAGGTTATTCCAGAGGTTCATTGTGACTCAATCCTCTTAGTGAGAGCGACTACTCGCCTTATCTCTGGAAAGCACGAAACAATACGGAAAACCGCTCCTCGTGGTAAGGTTGACACTCCCGAGCGCCCCATAGGCACACCCGACCACCTCGAATTCGTGAAATTACAGAGATAACGCCGAACGATGAGTTTAGATGATCGGCATCAAGCAAGTATGCTAGATTACGACAGGAACAAACATTTTAATGGCGTAGTTCATTGGATCAGAATATCGATATACATAGCAGCAATCATCCTTTTCATTTTAAGATTCGTGAGGAAATGCGTGACTGGAATTGATGTCTAGTCTTATCACTGTTGCACCCTTTAGTGATTCAGAGCAATTATTTTCTGAATTGTCAATTTCAGCAACTTTCTGCCTCTCGAAAGTTTTGAAACGAAATGATCTGTCTTGCATATAACAGTGTGTTCGCCTAATAGTCGCACCCCCTCCGGTACAGAAATTTTACACCCTTTGAGTTTTTCATAGATTCCGGTAGCTCTGGGTGCCCTGCATCGATATGTGTTATTGACATGACCAGAAAAAATAAATTTGCATAATTACATGCATTCATGATTGTCCTATTTTCGCAATCTTCTACGTGTGGCTCGGCTAAAACACAACCAATTCTCATGAAAATTTGGCACTAGCCCCATCTCGAGGTGCTGCATCCGCCTACATCATTGGTTTATGCAAAATCGAAATTTGAATTATTACCCACATTTTCAAGCCGACCGTTCTCTAAAACAAAAAATTAACCATCGCAATTTTTTGATATCTTGTAGCCCTTGAAGAGAGCTACCGATCAGACCCAAAGATGGTCCAAATCAAGGTAGTCCTGATAGTGTAAGCCTCGAAAAACTGAAATTTTCTTTTAGAGAGTAATCCCTCTCATTCGATCATTTCGACCCTCTCACCGCGCCCGTGCGGTCAGTTTTCACATCGAACAAATCGAAAGATTATGTTCATTTTAATTTCCCCTTGAGCAAATGCTCTGAAACTTTTGATAGTGCATACACTATACTATGCTAATTCCAATCATGTAATCATAATCTTTCAATTGTTTTTTAAAAATTATTTTTACTTACATTTTTCAACGAAAAACAGAGTATTTCCTGGAAAACTAAGATATTACGTCGTGAGTGATTGATTCTGTCATTATCATTTTGAACCTCTGTTCCAGCGAAAGCAGTTGCGAAAGGTCGAGGCCGCCCTAAGAAGACGGCTGAATCTGAGCCAATAGCAAATGCAAAGGGACACAAAAGATCAATCGAAGAAGTTTCTGATGGAGAAATAGATCACGATGTCGATAGAGAGGAAGGAAAGGAGGAGCTTGAAGAAGATGAGGATATTTTAATTGAGAAGATAGATGATGCCCAGATCATGATGTCTATTGTCGAGGAATCATTCGATGAAGTATTCATTCGTTAAAGATAATAAATTATGATGAAACTCATTTGTTTTCTGACAAAACATCTTATTTAGATCAACCATTCGTGACCGCACGGGCGCGGTGAGAGGGTCGAAATGATCGAATGAGAGGGTAAAAAGGTAAAGGACAGCCGTTTCTCTAGGCACATTCGTCCTGCGGGTCACACTGCTAGGCCAGCGTATTTGTAATGGGAGAATTCAGTCCGCAGCTCCCGATCCTGTTCTTCGGACCTACTTTACCGCGTGATTTTGCCACTACCAATTTCCCGTCCCCAATGAGTGGGCGCCTTGGTGAGGCGGAAAGAAAATTTACTCTCTAAAAGAAAATTTCAGTTTTTCGAGGGGACAATTTTAGGGGAGACTCGCATGTATCAACCTGCCCACAACCCAAGGAGCAGCATTTCGCATTACTTCGTTCCCAACGGAGATAAGGAGTGGAGTATTTATCACTAAAGGCGAAACATATGTGAACTTTTTCTCTGATATCAACCAAACCTCAGGAAAGGCTTGGCTCTGTTCGTAAAGACTATTCCAGAGATTCGCTCTGACTCAATCCTCTTAGTGATAGGGACTACTTCCTTATCACTCTTGAGCACGAAACAATACGGAAAACAGCTCCTCGTGGTCGGGTTGACCCTCCTGAGCCTAGGTAACTAAACCCTAGCCGCACCCGACTACCTCGAATTCGTGAAATGTCAGAGATAACACCGAACGATGACTTTCGATGATTATGCGAAAGTATGCTAAATTACGACAGGAACAAACATGTTTATGGCGTAGCTCGGTGGATCAGAATATACATAACAATCATCATTTCTATTTGAAGATGCATGAGGAAATGTGTGACTGGGATTGATGTCTTGTCTCATATGTTGCTCCCTTTTAGTGATTCACAGTTATTATTTTCTGAACTGTAATTTTCACCAACTTTCTGCCTTTCGAAAGTTTTGAAACGAAATGATCTGTATTGCTTATAATGCGGTGAAATGGGAAAGACCAACCCTCTCCATCTATTCTCATTAATGATGATTCACTTCTTACTCCTTTCCGACTTATTCAACGTAATTCATTGCTAATTGCTCTTTTTTGCACTGGTCTCAGTTCGCAACAACAAAGCGGGGTGAGCCGTTCAAGAGCAAACTTGAGATGCGAGGGATAGAGTTCAATGAAATCGGAGAGATTGGATGCGTTAGTTAGGAATTAGTAAACGGCGTAACCGATTTATATTGCACGACCTTTTCAAACGACCAGTACAAATACGTTTATGCTATTCGCTCGCACAAAATACTAAGGCAACCCTTACAACTTCATCTTTACCACATTTTCATTTGAATTCTGACGAATGATTCGGTCATTACTGCCCTTCAATCTTCTTATCGGCTTTCGAAAGGCGCGTAATCAAGCCTCACCTCGTCCCACCTTCCTTGAGAAATGTTTTAAAAGCCTCTCAAGTCTCTCATGTGTCATCTAGCGAGTAAGAGATGGTTCGCCCCCTAGAGTTAGTACCAAGGATTTCTGCCTCTCAAGTCTCTCATGTGTCATCTAGCGAGTAAGAGATGGTTTCGCCCCCTAGAGTCAGTACCAAGGATTTCTGCTCAGAGCGAGGTGAGGGGAGGTTGGTGATCTCTCTAGCTTTGTTGTGCTTGCAGTTTACCCAGTAGTATGCTCTCACTCCTCCGTATTGTTTGGTTGTTTATTTGCCGATCATTTCGTGCTGTGTTCTGTGAAAAATTCGTAATAGCTCACGTAATATCAATTCGGAATACCCCTTCATTTCCAGAGTCGATCCATCAGAATGCGATCCCTCATCATCATTGCTGTTCTCACTTGCCTCACCGCAATGGTCCTTGCTGCTCCTCACCAGGGCAAAAGTAGGTCAATCCCTCATTCATCAATCAATCAAAGATCATTCTATGATTTTCGGTATAGGCAGTTAATTTTCAGCATAATGATGCTCCGTAAGTTTTGGCATGCTTAAAATAGCTTTTACTATGATATTTTCGGTAAAGCAAAATATTTCAGAATTTGTGCGCTCTATGTGCCCAAACGGATTCGAGCTCTTTCACGACGGTCAATGTTGGGGAGAATACATTTCGATGAATGTTGAATGGGATGAAGCGCTGAACACGACCATTGCGAAATGTAACAAAATTCAGGGACATCCCGTCATCATTCACACGAATGAGGTGAGTTAAGGCGAGAAAAGTGCCAAAAAAGTAATATTGAAACGATGAAACAACTTGTGGAACCACCAAACTTAATGAGATATATGACCCAAACAAATGTTAATGCAGCTAATTTATCTTTTGAATGTTTAGGAACTTCAATTCTTGGTCAATCGATACGCTGGATGGGGAGTAATAGGTTGATTTTAGTCAAGTTTAACCGTTACTAAAACACAGTATTTGAGGCTTGAGGTGCAACACCAAATCAAAACATTGGGAATGGGTGGATGGATCCTGTAGATTACAAACCGGAAGCATACAACCAAGGTATGAATAACAATTACCCAAACAAAAAGTACAGGCTTCATGGTTTCAGACTTGGATAAAGATTGCAAGACAGGATGTACATGGTATCTAAATCATACTCACGGATGGGGAAGAGGTAAGTTGGACATCGCCAGAAATACATTATCATTACAACGGCTTTCTTGAAGTCATGAATTTTGAATGATGTAGTTTGTTTCACTCATTCCGAATTCACATGTCACAGACTGTGACAAAGTGACATCACAGAGTGCGCTTTTCTGCACAACTCAACTGACTCAGCCAATTCCATCTAACGATGGGTGTGAGAGTTTTGCAGATGATAATGACGATGGAGTCTGTTATCAGGTTTGATCCCTAATTATTGTCCCCATTCTTTAGTTTTCTGGTATTTGCATACTTGTAAACATGGAATTTCACTCTCTGATCTCCTTACTCATAATTGATCTCAGATCGGTGCCACTGCGGAAAACTGGCAAGAAGCACAATTGATTTGCCGAAGCTTTGGGGCTGATCTAGCATCAATTCACAACAAGAAGGTGTGTACTACAAATACATGTCTTTCAATGAAATACATGTAGGAAAACGATTTTGTTCGTCGGCTGGCTATTTCCAAAGAAGAAGTAAAAGGAGTTTTCCTGGGGGGCAAGGTATCTGGAAAAGGAAATAAATTCGGATGGATCGACGGATCAGAATGGGACTATGATAATTTCTATCCTGGTAAACTCAATAACAATATCTAAGATAATAATCAAGACTGCCATCAGGATTTCCAATGGATGGACTGGGAGATTGTCTTGCGTTGGACACTCAAGTTGTATCTGGACAATGGGCTAACACAGATTGCTCATCGCAACTGTCGGTTGCTTGCATACGACAACGTTAGTGCATTAGTTACATCCCACAGCGAAAACTCGAATAACATTTACAGCATTTAATATGAATGATTTTGAAAGAGAACATACCCCGTTATCATATTTTTGCAATGAAAATATGATAAATTCTGCTCAGAAAATTATTCAACTCCTGCGTGCTCATCGGGGCCTTGGAAAGAAGGAGATATTGTGAGTTGTGCCAACTTCTCCAATGCACGTGATATCAGAGATATTCTGATATTTTGCATGAAATCCAGACCCCCTTTGACAAAATGTTCAAACAGGCCCGATTTCAACCAAACTTTGAGAGTAGATGTACCCTAGGTCGGGAAGTTTTCTGCTAACTTATTGGGACCGTATATTGAAAAATGCCTAAATGCCGGCTTTCGGCGTTACAAAGGTTCGAAAAATCATATTTTCTTTAAAAGTTGAGCTAGAAGCTCGTTAAAAAAACCAAAATGATCAACTCGAGGTGATCAATAACTTTTATGTTGGACACTAAAATGTTCAACAACTGTAACCATGAGATTTCTTTGAAAATAGTTTTTTGAAATCAGAAAAGCGAAGAATGTGAAAAAAAACTTTAGGCTCACGTAAATGAGATCTCTTCAGATTCGTAATCTACGCACTTTTTTACAGCGGAAAGTTTATCACTATTTTTCGATATAAGTTGAAAAATGCTCGATATCGACAGTTTTTCGACCACATCTTTTTTCTCCGATATTTTCATGAGCTCTAATATCGAAATTCGGAATCTCCGTGCCAAAATACGCCAGAAACACCTATAGACAGTTTTTTCGGAGAAGAAAAATTTTCAACTTTTTCATAACCCCGGGTTCATGGCCATTTTTGGGTCAAAAAGTCGAAATCTCAGAAATATGCGACTATAGAGATTTCTGGTGTATTTTTGCCCGTAGAGACCGATTTTCCATACTAGAACGTTCAGAAACGCGAAAGAAAAAAGTTATGGTCGAAAAACTTCAACTTTTATTGTTTTCGAGCGTAACTTTTTTCATTCGCACGTTGGCGAGCTCTAACCTGCAAAATCGGTCTCTACGGGCGAAAATACAACATAAATCTCTATAGTCGCATATTTCTGAGATTTCGACTTTTTGACCCAAAAATGGCTATGAATGGGCATGGTGTCTGACTGGCATGCCGACGCAGGCAGGTTCGACTCCCGCCCGCAGGTGATGTTTTGCAAGAGGTAGAGAAAGGCGCGCGCCCCAACCACTAGTCTCCGTCAAGCGTTCCCTGCGGTAGGTCATGAAAAAGTTGAAAAAACTGTCTATAGGTGTTTCTGGCGTATTTTGGCACGGAGATTCCTAATTTCGATATTAGAGCTCATGGAGAAAAAAGATGTGGTCGAAAAACTGTCGAAATCGAGCATTTTTCAACTTATTCCGGTGTAAAAAAGTGCGTAGATTACGAATCTGAAGAGATCTCATTTACGTGAGCCTAAAGTTATTTTTTTATATTCTTCGCTTTTCTGATTTCAAAAAACTATTTTCAAAGAAATCTCATGGTTACAGTTGTTGAACATTTTAGTGTCCATCATAAAAGTTATTGATCACCTCGAGTTGATCATTTTGGTTTTTTTAACGAGCTTCTAGCTCAACTTTTAAAGAAATTATGATTTTTCGAACCTTTGTAACACCGAAAGAAGGCATTTAGGCATTTTTCAATATACGGTCCCAATAAGTTAGCAGAAAACTTCCCGACCTAGGGTACATCTACTCTCAAAATTTGGTTGAAATCGGGCCTTTTTGAACATTTTGTCAAACGGCTGTCGTAGCTCATAATATCTCTGATATGTTGTTCAAGATTTATTCATCTGGATTTCCGTTTGATGCGTCGACTCCATGTGATTTCATTCTTTCCGTTGACTATGGAAAGAACATCGAAGTGGAGGTTGTTCTGTCTCTCGAACCGTTTTATGAAGGTTGAACAGATTTTGCTGCTTGAAGCGAACTCGTGTTGCGACCACTTGATTATCTTCGATAATTACATTGCTGGAAACGTGATTGCAAAGTGAGGTCAATAGCATTTCTTCCAACATGCAACTTTCGCTTCTTGACCGGAGAAATCAAAGACAAAGTTTACAAGTCGAGCACGTAAAAAAACTTCATGTGAGTAGAATGGCAGCCGAATGGAGGAATAAATGTGAGAGGAGCGATGGTAAGGATATTTAGTGAAAAATAACAAGAAAAATGCAAACACTTGCAGTTCTCCGTAGCGTATGACCTCATTCCTATCCAGATCCGCGTATCTCTATTATTATTGAAAAATATCGAATGTTGATAAAGTTGTGATGCTATGATCGATCATAAATAATATTATTCTATATCTTGCGTAATAGGATGTGTGTTTATGAATGAAATTAAAATGCACGAATAAATATCAAAAATTTTAAATCGTATATTTCTATGTCAGGAATGGTCCACCTATCCCGCCAATAATGAAAATCATAAATTAGCACTGTAATCGGAAAGGATATTTTCAGAATAACATAAGATACATAAGGCAGCAAATATAAACAGTTCTTTATTTAGCTATGCATAGAGCGAGCATGGCATGTATTAGGCCATCCTCGTAGGCACCCAGACATTGCAATGCTGCTCGGGAGCGTACGTCGATCCAAGAGGACAGTTAAAGTTGGCCCGGAATGCTGGAATGTTCTGGAGAGTGCCGAGTATTCGGTAGGGACCGAGCGCATGAGGATCCGTCATCAATCTGTTGGAGACGTACGATTCAGTCAGATAGTTCTTCTGCATGCACCACAACTGAAATGGTATCGCTTAGTGATCTACCCCAAGTTCAACCGTACCTGAGCATAATTGCGGAAAAAGAGTTGATGCTCGGTGTACTGCGAGTAGACTCTGTCCATGAACAGCGCATCGGGTCCGTCCAACTCGATGTGCGCCTCGTACGCTCTCCAGGCCGAATGGATTCCTGCAAATTATTATGGAATCATATTTGGACTGATATAGTACCTCCATTATCAGCGATGTTCTCTCCCTGCGTGCGTACTCCATCAGTGCAGTGAGGACTGCGATCGGCGGGAAGAGGGCAGAACTGGGAATACTCTGAACGAAACATTGATTTTCTATCATAAGTGATCGGATCGACTCACGATCGATCACGCACTGAGCCATGGTGTTGAATCCATCCTTGGATGTATTGTCCATCCAGCTGAAAAAATAGTGCTGGGGAATGCATGCACATTTGAGAATGTACAATCGTGATCCATAAATGATCCTCACCTGCTAAGCCGACCATCGTAATCCCACTGCACTCCCTCGTCGTCGAATCCGTGAGTGAGTTCGTGACCAGCGACGATTCCGATTCCTCCATAGTTCAGCCCGGCCGGGTAGTTGACATCAAAGTACGGCTGTTGCAGGATTCCGGCCGGAATTGTGATCGAGTTGAGCTCCGGCTGTAATATTTTGGATTATGCTGGGCTGAGATAAGTAGCACACAACTCACATCGTACCAGGCGTTAACGACTGCGGTCTGACCGAGGAAGTCGGTTCTGTCTGCCCTGGGTGCAGTAAGGAGTTGGAATTGCTGGTTGATGGTGTAGACGGTGATCTTGTCAAGCATGGTGAAGTACGCATCGTCTTTTTCGAAAATAAGCTGTGCGTATTTAGCGTCCAGCATATTATTGTCGAGTATAAAGTCGGGGAAAGCGACGTTGACCTCTGAAATGTAAACTGAAGTTTCCGACATCGCTATTTTCAACATTTTGAGACTATACTCGGCCAATAGTAAGCAAAAAACGTACGAATGTTGCTGGCTTTATTCAGAGCATTCATTTTGGAAGGTTGTGTCATCCAGTCCAGTTGCATGATCATTCCGTTCATCGCATCGACGATGTTGGTCATCACTCCCGATATGGAACTGAGAAAGCAATTCATAATCATAACGAAACCATGCATTGTGAAAGTTTCATAACAGACGAAAGTGCTCCACATCAATTCGTTGAGTATCTCACTCTCTGATCTTGTTCCTGTCGTCGGCAGTTGGGAATCGCGCATCGATGTAGACTCGCCCTTGGGCATCCGCCATAACAGATATCTCGTCAGCGCATCCGACTCCATCTGCGTCCTCGTCGTCGAGATGAGTGAAAGTAGGGAGGCGAGGACGTCGGCCACGCATTCGACTGAATGATGATGATTGCATATATGACAGAAGAAGAAGGTCACTCACTCCTTGCCGGTGTGCTCGGGAACTTGTTTTATTGCCAACTCTCGCATAGCAGCTGCACATAATCCGCTTGAGCAAGGAATGAGACCAGAATTTGCTAGAAGAATCCGAATGAAGAGGTAGTTGATTAGAGTGGCGTCATCCTTATTGCCGAGATAGTTGAGAAGTTTAGATGTGTAATCAATCTAAAATATGGAATGCGTTCGTCAATAGGAGCAACATCATTACCTCGTTCATGACGATGGGCTTGGTCGTGACCCAGTCCTGCGCCTCCCTGGGAGCAAACGAAAAATACTTGTTCCAATCGACGATAGAAGGGAGAGCAGCCAGAGGAAGTGGGTTCCATTGTCTCGCATACGAACGACGCTCCGCATCGGTGCCCGAGTACTTGAATGCAATCGTCTAAAGCATGGATGATTAAATGAGAGGTGTGTCGTTTATTCCGATGCTATAATAGTTCGGCATGCGGATCACAATCATTGTACACAGACTCTCTACTGGTCGAGTGAAGAGAAAGAATGCGGAAATAAGATCGTATCTCAAATCCCTAATATCGAAGCATTATCTATCCACTGTGCTTGCGTTCCTCTGATGTTATCTTTGTTACTGACTTATACACTGATCATACCTGTTCGAGTTCTAGCGCATCATCGATCATCTGATCGTAGTTATCAGGCAGTCGAGCAGTCTTGTCCTGTTTAGCATATGCCTCTACCACGGTTTTCACAGTCTTCTTGTAGCCCGGCTTCTGTTTCGCCCAGTTATTATCTCCTCCGTTCGTTCCATCATCGTAGTAGGCTCGAACGTGGTACGTCGTCGACTGATCGACGAATAGTTGATAGCCATTCTTGGTTTCGGGAATGCTTGATTGCGGATCGAGCCAGTTTGCATCCACCATTGGCGTAACAATGGTGTCGATACCTGCAATACCGACACATTAGCTGCGAGACCAAGTCAGGGTGGCATACCAAGCTGGAAAGAGAGATAACCGAGAGCGCTTCCGTAGTCTTCCGGGGATACGTCAAAGTTTCCAGTTCCTCCGATGAGCGGGATATCCTGGTTGATGTATTTGCGGAACTTGAGAATTTTCGGCTGAAGGTAGTCGGTCTTTCCAATCGTTGGCTCCTTAGCTTCAGCCTTGCAAGAGGTGTATAGCGTCTTCAGCTTGATGAGCGCACTGCTGGCCTAAACTATGATATAACTGTGAACCCTCAAGGAAAGTTCTTGCCTTGATTGTTGCCTGATAATCATCTTCGTTAATCTGGTCGTTGATCTCCAAATAGATTGCTTGATCCAGATCGTACATCGTTTGTTTCGGTCCAGGATAGTTTCCGCACGAATAATGGTAGAAGTCGTCACAAGGATGTAGACTGATGTTGGAAGACGCCTGAACGAAAGACGATTGATCATCACTAGCGTTTCACGTGATTCTCTGTCTTGGAGTCCTTGAAGTCATTGCACTGACACTACACGTTCATTGCTGATACCTTGAACGTGCCGAGAGCGGTCTGATATGCAGTGTACTTGTCCATGTCCTGAGGCGAGATTCGCTCGACTGGCTCGATGTTCACCTCGTTGTTGGGTACCACGGGCTCTCCCTTCTCGTTCAGAGGTGCGCCTGTAAATGATTTTTTTTTGTAAATAGGGTTGCATGTTTCTGAATCTACAAAAAAAAATGTTTCGACAACACAAGACTTACCCGAGGTGGGCTCAGACGTCCATACGTCGCAGTGATCGACTGGGGCGTATGTCGATCCAGCTGGGCAGTTGAAGGCTTTCTGAAATTAGAGCAGTAACCATGGTGAGCATGTGTAGTGCACCTGGAAGGCGGGGATGTTCTGTATTGTTCCCAGTACTCTGTAAAGAGATGGCGAATGAGGGTCAGTCAGAATTTGGAGCAATGTACTGACGGCAGGAGGCGGGTATTCGCACCATACCTAGAACGAGAATAAAGTTTCTATTCATGGCTGCCAGCTTACCTGAGCAAAACCGAGGAAAAACAGCTGATCAGCAGTGAACTGAGAAGCATCTCCGGGAAGAAGTGGGTCGGGGCCATTCAACGCTTCGTAAGCCTTGAACGCTTTGTATGCAGCCTGGATTCCTGCAGAGATTATGTATGCTTTATTCATTGAATTGAGTTCTACAAACCTCCGTTATCAGCGATGTTCTCTCCCTGTGTCTGTTCACCATCTATGCAAGGCATTCCGTTGCCGAGAGGGCAGAATTGGCTATACTCGTTCACCACACATTGAGCCATTTGGTTGAATGCCTTGGTAGAGTTGTCGTCCATCCATCTAAAATAAAGAATAGACATTCATCTGGAATGCTGGCGTTGCTTTTCTACCCGTTGAGAATGCCGGTGCCTTCCCACTGCACGCCTTCATCGTCGAATCCATGGGTGAGCTCGTGGCCACCGATGACTCCGAGACCTCCGTAATTGATAGCAGCCGGATAGTTTGGATCGTAGAATGGGACGCTAAGAATACCGCCAGGGAAAGTGATCGAGTTCATCTCGGGCTTAAAACGTATGTGCCGATGAGCTCCCGACCAGCTCCTACTTGATACCACGCATTGGTGATTGCAGCGGGACCGGAGAAATCGGTTCGATCAGCGGATGCGCCGTTCATCAGAGGAAGGAATGATTCATACATAGCGAAGGCAATCAGTTTATCGGCTTGGTCGAGGTAACCGTCGTTCTGTACTATGGTGAGTTTCTGAAAAATTTATTGTTCGATTGATTCGTGTTATCTCTAACCTGATAGTAGTCATTGAGCTTTCCATCGTCAAGAACCCAGTCGGGGAAGGCTATGTTGACAACGAGATTATCGATTTTCTGGTAGGCCCCCTTCTTAGAGGCCGGAGACATCCAGTCAAGAATGTCGATTTGGGCACGGAAGGCCACCAAGATGGATCGAATGATTGAGTTCGTCTGAAGAAACACGCTGGTGATTACGAATAATCAATTCAAATAGCCATACGTGATCTATGACGTTTTGTTTATCCTTAGCTGACGGGTACTTGGAGTCGACGAAGAGTCGAGTATTAGCCCACATCAAGAACGCGTTTGTCAACCCTTGACAACTAGCTTCTCTTGATGTGAAGTCCATAAAGATAGCCATATCCATTGGGTCTTTTCTCTTAGGATCACGACGGATCTTCCGGTTGATAGAGCTTTTGGTGCAACGGAATCCTTTGAGCCGGGTCGAGTCACTCTGTAGAAGACCCTTCATTGGATCGAGCTAAGAAAACAAAGATACTAACATCGGCGAGAGGAGGCAGATAATTGGAGTCGAGAGCGATCATGTAGAGGTAGTTGTTGACGGTGCGAGAGGGGATGGCGCCAGAAGAGATATCGGCGGAGAGAAGAGCAAGCATGTCAGTCTCGAGGGCGATCGCACGGAACTTTCCATCGACTGTCTTCGAGATGGGGACAAGTGCCTACAAGAAGCTTGCTAAAATTCTATGTATGCACACTTACATTTGCATAATTCATAACTTATAGGTAGTACGGGCTGTAAACTTCCTACCTTATCGAAGTAGGTTTTCCAATTGAGGAATGGAGCGAGCTTCTGCAGTCCATCGACCGTGTATGGGTTGTACGATCTTGCGTACTTCCTCCTCGTCGTATCATCAGTAGAGTACTTGGTAGCGAGGTCGTAGTCGAACTGGGCGAGGTCTTGAGCGTCTTTGAGTGCCTGCTTCTGATCGAGATTCTTGATTCCCAGGAGCTGAGCCGATTGATTGAGAATCTCCAAGAACAGCTGAGCGACGCTGAATATCAACGATTGTCGATGAAGTGCTTCATCCTTAATTGATAAACAACTGACTCTTCCTTGTAGTCATCGTCCCAAATCTTCGTGTAGAAAGTATCAATGAAGAATGGCTGGGGCTGATCAACGAGTAGGGCGTATCCTCCGTTGGCGTTGTGGGGATCCTTCCAGTCGGTGTCGACGCCAGCGTCGATGAGCGTGTTCCTGCCACTAGTGGCCAGCGCGTATCCTGAAATGAGTTCGGTGTAATTGGACACGACATACCCCATGCGCGCATTGCCTGGTTCGCCTAGACGTTCCCGATTAGTGTCTGTGATCTCCTATGAATACTCTCACTATCCATTCTCAGTGTCAGTATTGATGCTTCGACATTGTCCGGTTATCTTAATGTTTTCTATAGCTCACATTGAAAGAAAAATCACGCACGAAATGATATCAACTATCTGCACAAGTCATACCCAGGAACGAGGCCAACTGATCAGCAGTAGCGGCTTTAGTCTCAGCTGGGAATAGAGCGGGAAATCCGAAGCTGGGATTGGCCGTTCTCAGATCGTTGAAGATTCGCACCGAACGATCGAGGAATTGCTTCTGCAATTCACAGTCTTTGTTTGTGGACTAGCACGGATACAGTACCGGTGTAGCTCCGGTCATGCACGAGTCGTAGAACCACTTCATCTGACGTACTGGCAAAGGCTGGAATGTATGATGCATGATTGCCGAAGGAGCGTCGACACTTACAGATCCGTCGAAGTGCGCCGTCGGTTGTCTGAGCTCGCCAATCATCAGATCATTGATGGCATCATCGGAGACGTCGAAGGACATTGCCTGTCCGAGCTTGCCCGCCCCGCAAGTGAACGAGTAGAAGTCATCACATGGATTGACAGTCGTATTCATCCAAGTCCTGCAGATATTCGATATCTCGCCTGACGTGTGATTTATTAACTCACGAGAGCAGATCAGCCATGCCCTTGTAGGCGCTATAACGAGGGTCGTTTTCATTGATGGGCTCTGCGTCGGGGATGCCGTTCTTTCCCGTTTTAGGCACGCCCGTTGTTGTGACAGTTACTGAGCCACTAGTCATAGGCCCAGCCGTTGACGATACTGTGGAAGGAACTGTAGTGATGATTGGGGCAGTGGGATCGACCGAGGGCTCGAAGTCCTTGAGTTCTGCAAATAATGGAGTTCGAAAATATATTTGTGCTATCGTCTAGTCTGGAGTCGGAGTCGAAACTCACTATTGAAGGCGGAGTAGTAACCGTAAGCGTGTCCGTCTTTCTGTGATCCAGTTACATAGAAGACGTACTTTCCGGATGATACATCCAGAGTGTGCAACGACGGTGGGTTGACAGAGGTCACCTAGAGTGTGCATTCGATTGTATCAGACTTTCGGAGAAAAAGCAATGCACTGAACAGTTAATGAGTTCAATGAGGCATGTGGCATCACAGTACATGTCGAAAATATAATGAGCAAGCGAATGCATCATGATTACCGCGATGTTTGTAAAGACGTAATCGCTCCAGCTGTCTTTCGAAGTAGCAGGAGTGAAAGAAACACTTTTCTGAAACATGACACGATTTATAAATATTTAAAACACGTTCTCTGTTATAGTGCAGGGAAATGGGGCGAAAGTGGTACAGTTTGTGAAAATGGTTGTACGGGCTTCATATTTTGGTTAAGTGACCACTTTGGGTCGAACAAACTTTTTTCAAAAAATTGTTGATCTTTGATCTCCAAAAATCGATAACTTCAAATTTGAGATTTCGGTATCATGTGATAGAGCATCAAAAGCGACTTTTGCCATTTTTCACCATGTGGTCCCCCCTTATGGTCCGTTTTGGGGTCAAAAAGTCGATATCTCAAAATCATGTTCCTATAGGATTTTTTTTGCACGCTGAATCCGAATTTCCATACTACACCTCACGAAATTTCGAAATATAAAAATTTATGCTCGAAATAGTCAGTATTTTTTGGAATTATGATCATAACTTTATCATTTCGAAATTTCGTGAGGTGTAGTATGAAAATTCGGATTCAGCGTGCAGAAATACACCAAAAAATCCTACAGGAACATGATTTTGAGATATCAACTTTTTGACCCAAAACGGACCATAAGGGGGGACCACATGGTGAAAAAGTGGTAAGAGTCGAAAAAATATCTCTATAGGAATTTCTGGTGTATTTTTGCGTGCTGAATCCGAATTTCAATATTTCAGCTCATGAAAACTTGAAAGAAAAAAATTATACTCAAAAAAACTGTCAAAATCGACCGTTCAAGTAGCTGAGTAGGCACGGATAAGTGAAGATTCCGATACGACGTCCATTTAAATCTGACCTGGAAAGTATTCCATCGTCTTCTCCATTAAAAAATAAATATATCAAAATAGGACATTTCAAATCATATCTTCATGGGTAGCCATATCGATTTTTACCAAAACTGATCGATTGGTCACATTTAGAGTAATAACTCGCGTCGGAATGGGTCAAATCAAGTTCCCTTCTACAATTTAACATAACTTTTGATGCTCTTTCGAATGATATGTCACATGATACCGAAATCTCAAATTTGAAATTTTCGATTTTTGGAGATCAAAGATCAAAATTTTTTTATGAAAAAAGTTTTTTCGACCCAAAGTGGTTACACACCCAAAATATGAAGCCCGTACGACCATTTCGAGCCAACTGTACCTCCTCACCTGCACTATAACAGAGAACGCGTTTTAAATCATAAGTAATAATAATGAGCATAGTTTTTTAAAACTTGGCCAAATCTCACCCCATCCAGGCTGATTGTCAGTGATGCATCCTGATTTCCAGAGGCAATGACTATGTAGACGGTTGCTTTCTCAGTACGCGTCATGAAATGAGTCGTTCCTGAAATGTATCAATCGATATGTGTATTTGTGCACTTTGCGTCAAAGCAAAAGCATTGGTGAACTAATAAGAAATGCTTGCCTGTGACGAATTGAGTTGTGCTCGCAAGACCGGTCAGGAATGCGCCTCCTGAGGCCGCTAAGCTGCCGATTCGAATGGGGACAGTGGGAAAACTGAAAGATGTTACAGATAGAATTATGAGATGATAAATGTATTCACCTTGTAGAAAGAATGACGCGATCGCCAAAAGTTTGAGCAACCTGAAAGCAATGATTTATTTATTGTATGAATCATTATGAAAATGCCAACTCACGTTGTATATTGTTGATGCATTCGTGATTTGGTCCGTGACTGTATTGCTATCGTCGTAGATTTTCACAGTGGACGCGCACACATTCGAGGGGACGTTGGGGGTCACGGATAACCTTGAAAGTCCATTCTGGCATGTCCATTATCTTTGCATGGTGTCCATTTACTCTGCTACTTCTAGTTCATCAAAATCATGACAATATATTCGCTAGGCCACTAACTTTCGGGAAGTGATCAGATCGGTTGGGTGCCAGTCGACTTTGTTGGAATCGCAGACTGAAAAGCAAACAAGGAAAACGCTTTACACACAATCTAGCTTTCGGTACACTCTAGGTTCTTTCGTATTTTAGAGATAAGGGGAAAATCGCAAAACATTACCTCCTGTGAGCAGTAGAGGTGAGGGCATGAATACAGCGTAGTCGCACTTGCCATTCGAAGTCGGTAGACAGGAAACGGCGGATATCACAAGGAAATCCTTATCTCCTGAAGTAGATTTCAAATCTTTTGCTGTTGCAACATCATAAATAACAATAACATCTACTCATCTATTACTATGACTCACCATTGAGGTTGAACGTAGGAGGATCAGTCAATTTTGTGGTGTAAGCCACGGCAAAGTAGTTAACGCTGCTTCCGGGTTTGACAGGAATCTGAAAAAGTATCAATGACCTCAGTTTCCTATTTTTTGCTCACCAGTCTCTTCTCATTCCAGGTGCCCACAGTGAGTTCCACATTGACGTCGGCTGTCGTCGGAATAATGTACGCAATTGCATACTGAGTAACGCCGTTCTGATTAGCTGCCGGGATAGGAAGGGTGAACGAGTAGGAAGCTCCAGCCATCGAGTGGGGAAGCACTTCAAATTGAAATAATTGATAGATCATTTTATCCTTGATTATCGCTTTAGAAAGTTGACTAAAAATTCATTACCGAGGAAGGAATCTCCGAAGCCGTCCTGGTTATAGTTGTTAGCATAAACTGTCACTGAACCCCTAAAGATAAGCATTTATTGAGAATATTGATTGCCCAATTTCTCGCTTACTGTTAGCAATATAATCGTAAGAAAAATTTTTTAAAATATTACGTCGCAGTGACCCTGACACGAGTGTCAAACTGCTCTTGGAACCCTCCATTCATGTACTCCCAAGCGAGGAATTGAGGGTAAGATTGCTGAAATATGTATTGCAAAAATACAAAACCAAACTAAGATTATGGTTAACTGACCGTGATTAATCCTCCTGCAGGGACGGTTAATGTATCGGACTGCAAGCTCGAGGTGTCGTATAGTGTCTTGTAATAGCTAATGGAGATCTGGAAGCCGCATTTAAGTTCGGAAACTATTACGATATACCGAAAGTGTAAGACTAACTTGCACATCCACATTGTTCGGATTGACGACTGTTATCGAGAGAGTGCAGTTGGTTGACTTGAGCTGCAATCGTCCGATTTACGAATACCGATACTTCACAAGTGAGATGAACCTCAACATTTCTTGGGAACACAACTTGAAACTCAGTTCCTTGAGTATCGGCTGTGGAGAACACGTCATCCACAAAAAATACTGTAAAATTCTGATATTGAAACATCGAAATATTCTTTTTCAACAATTCGTGCGTTGCACATTACGAATGATAAAAAAAACTCGCCAGATAAAAAAAGGAAGAGCAGTAGTCTCCTCATCTAGGCTGCGATCGATGACGCCCTGATGGAATCAATCATGAGTCGAGAGATTATATATGACTAGCGACGTTTCCATTTGTGACGTGATAAAGGATTCCTAGCGATAATAGTCCTGGACCATGGTAAGGTGAGGCTTGAGTCTCTTTTTTTCGCATTCTCTCTCTCTTGTTCTGCATCAACAGAGAGCACGCGAAAAGAGAGGAATTTCAGATTAAAGGGATTAACGAATCAAGCGCAGCCTCCCTAGTATGATAACAGTATCAGCAACACTCTTCTCTTGCTGGCATGAAAAAGTGATGTGCTTTTTCTCTAGATTTTGTAAGACTCGGATTTCTTGCAAAAGCAATAATTTGAGAAGATTTTACCAGGAAATTGAGTGCGTAGTGAAGCAACTGCGAACAGGCAGTTCAGAGTATACCTACATCTGGCTGCGTTCTTATTAATTCAACCGATTCTCAAAAGCACCTTATTACTATTAGAAAATTATGAGATGAGTTATGAAAAATTATTGTACGTATTACGCGGAGCTTGTGTATTTGATATTTTATCAAAGTTACTTTATTTATGGTGTGGAGGATGGAAAAGACAGTCGAACACAATCATCACGTAGAACACACTGGAACACGATCACGGC
The DNA here is from genome assembly GCA_036245825.1 of Pristionchus entomophagus. Classification (NCBI taxonomy): domain Eukaryota; kingdom Metazoa; phylum Nematoda; class Chromadorea; order Rhabditida; family Neodiplogasteridae; genus Pristionchus; species Pristionchus entomophagus. The sequence continues at coordinate 12,369,639 of BTSX01000005.1, forward strand.
TCGACTTCGTTGTATCTAATCTGCAATAAATTATTATTTTTGGAAGCTGGATTTAAAACTACAGACCCACATTGAAACCTCTGTTCATTCCCGCTCCATTTGTCTTCCAATTTACTCTCATCACTTTCAATTTTGTGGTTCGGATCTTGATCGGAGTAAGGAGCGAACCGGTGAGGCTGGATCAACCGAATAACAACGAGAGTGTAGAGTACTCACTTTGCGAGAATATTATCACCCGAAGAACCCTCCAGGATCTCGAGGAAGTCCTTGTTGACATCCGTAACGAGTACAAGAATCTAAAATGAATAGATCAGTTTCCTTTCTGAAAAAAAACTGATCTCCTCGAGTACCTCGAGTTCAACGATCTTCTTCGCAGCGACGAACAGCACGTATTCACAGGAGATTCTGGGATCAGGAAAACCAGGAGGAACGATCTGTAAGAAGCTAGTGCATTAAATATTGAGAATAACTGCTATGATATGGTACTTCTGTAGTATTGAAATTTTCTCACGTCTTCTCCGGCTTTAGGTGCGTCTTTCGGACAGTCCTTAGGCATGTTGGAGAAATCTTTAATTGCAATCAAATGCAAATATTCTAAAGAGAGGAAATTGTACCTTCTCGACGACAGAAGAAAGGCTGTTTGTTATTGGCGCAATCCTCATTGATCCAAAGCGCAGAGGACGACTCGGTCATCATCGAGCCGCATTCTCCTGCACCGGGAATAGAGAACGCTGAATATGTTAATTTATTCAAATGGTTTCACAACAGTGTTTACTCACAGCCAATGAAGTTGTCGTAGGTTTTCCCATTGAATGGCACTTCTCCGTCAATCCATGTCCACACACTCGGGTCTTCAGCTAGTTGATGAGCTCCTGCGATTTTTAAATGAAATTCGCATAGATAGAGAACATTTTTTCTACCGATATGCACACTTTCGAGCAGATTGTTACTGATAGCTGTGCGCCAGAAGAACTTGTTAACACAGGCTTTTCAATATAATTGACATAGGTCCGTACAAGGATTTTGCAACCTATGCTCAAATTTTGTTCTCAAGATCAACTTTCGAGGTAGAGTTCGAAAATCGACCTTAGAAAGCCGTATCTTTAGAACCCCATTCGCAGTGGCACATTTTACCCTGTGCGGTCGGTTTTTATATCTCATGAACGGCGTTTCGGAGACTCACAAAACCAATTAACTTTTGATAGATCTCGACGAGATAACACTTTCTCCAATTGGAAGTGAAGAGCTAGCTCTTCTGTGAAAAAAGTTAGGTTCAATGAAAGTTTTGAAATTGTCACCCTGAAAAATTTTTGTTCGGCAGTGACCAAACGGATTATTTCATTGGATTCCTCATGCAACTTTACCCCCCGATGCGAGTTTTTATAAAGATCCGATCCAGGGGACCGAGCCGTTTCGGCGCCCGAAACCGTTCAAGTCGTCGATTTTTAACGAAAAATATGGTTTTTCGAAGTTTCACTCCACCTCGCATGCTCGGATTTCAAAATTAGAATTTTTGTCATCGCTATGTTATTTTTTTACGCTATGCATTTCCTTTTGAAATTTCAAATGCCGAAATCCGAGAATGGGAGGTGGGCGGACACTTCTACCACCCCCCCCTGACTTTGAAGCGAGATATCACCCCAAACCCTAACCAGAACGGAAATTTTCGGAATTACCAAAAATTTACTTCCAATCTCGTTTCTGCCTTACTGACTCGCCGCAAATTGCTAGAAAGAATCAGTGAAACCAAATAACAGCCGAATATGTATATATTAATGCAGTTAAAGTGATTTACTTGATGAGGCTATCGAAATTACCGCCGGACCGCCTTTTATACTCTCTCAACTGATATGATATAAGATAAATATTGTCTAAAATGTGATTGTAGATGTACGCGGAAGGAAGTTCGAAGGATCCGGAATTGCTGTGGAGACTGGGAACGGCTTGCCATTCAATCGCTAGCGATTATGATAGAAAGAATCCCAAGAAGAAGGAACTCCTTATCGAAGGTATCGACGGAATCTCGGTTGGCTAATGCCCAATGGGAATGGCTATGCTCCTCCCCCCCCCACCCTCCCCTTTACTGTTCTCTCCATCAGGTCGATATGCTCAGACAGCAGCTTCTCTCTGTGATCACAAGTTCGTGGTACTCAAATGGGCAGCCATTCTCACTGGATCAGCCACTGATTATGTGGGAACGAAGGAGAAGATCGAACAAGGAAATGTATTCAAGGTGCGTTAGATAGAAGATATGAACAATGATGGAGTCAGAATACAGGAGAATGTATTCTCGTCATTGAGAAAATAAAAGGAAGATCATGGTAGTGTTGGTTTCAGTCTTATTTGGACAAGGCACTGGCTATGGACAGCAAGGAGTATTCACTGTTCCATATGAGAGGACGATACGCTTATTCTGTCGCCAATCTCAGTTGGTTGGAGAGAAAGGTGAGGAGAGGGGGGGGGAGGGGGAGTATATCTCAGTGATCGATGACGTGATCTCTTTTCTCTTGTCAAGCAGCTTGTCAAGCCTTCTTCGCCACTCCTCCCGAAGCAACGATCGATGAAGCACTCAGAGACTTCCTCGCGGTTGGTTCAATAATTAAAGTACCTCTGCCACCAATATTTCAATATTTCAAATTCTCATTGGATCTTTTAAAATTGACGGACTGGATTTGGAATTTACTTTTTGTCAAATCGAAAAATCAATTCCAAATCTAATCCAAAACGCAAAACGTTATACGTTATATTTTGAAATCCGTGTAGGATGTCGAAGTGTACTGTGGTTCCTTGTAGTTCAAGCACTATCGATTTTTCATTTTGATCGCTCGCCACAGGCCTGGACGTGAATTGCGGTCATTTTTTTCTTCGATAACATTCTTGTATCGTTACACAGTATTGATTTTTAAAAAACAAAATCAAGAAACACGGAGGATAACGAACAAAATTACTGAACAAAATTCTGCAAAACACAACTAGCCATAGTTAGCCTCCAGATTTTAAAGAAAAGTTAGGTTTTTCCTTCGAGAGAATGTATTCCTTTTTCTAGTTTACAATTTTAGTGAAAGAGACTATTAAAAAAAATTTACTTCAGTACTGTGAGAAAAGAAATCGTAGGTAGATAAGTAGTTGGTGTGGATTGGGCGAAGTGAAACCTGGAGAAGAACATCATTATGGTGCTCTACAGAATAAACTCGCGGAACATATATTACTTTTAAAGACGAAAAATTAATACACTTTTCGCGAGGGGTATCAATTTTTTAAATGTTGTTTTTCTCTCAGCTTTTTCTCACTTTTCGAGTATTGTACGGTCAGTTAAGAGACCGTCTCGATTATTTTGGACCACCCTCCGGAACCAAATGAGAACCAGGCGCTCACGCTTGAGTGTCAAGAGGGTCTTGGTCCCGTATTTCACAAACCGTAACTTATTTGTGGTTACTGCCTCAGCGAGGGGAGAAATGGCAATTTCAATGAAAAATAGTCGAAAAAATTTTTTTTATCAACCATTCGGGATAGACCCAATTTATCTTTTGCGTTCATTTAGAGGTGTCCTGAAGCTCTGAAAAATCCGTTCAGATTGATTACAACTCATTGCGAAAGTCATTTTTTGCCACCTCATTTCGGATTTTTGTGTCAAGTGGCATATTTTTGGCGAAACTTCCAGACGGCACTATATACATTTCGTAGTCCTTATATCCATGCATCGATATTTTCTATAGTCACGCTCATTCATCCACTCCGAATCCACTCCGAGATAAATTAAATCCGAAAAGGGGCGTTTTGGTACAAACAAAAAATCTAACTTTTTTCGTTCAAGTTCTCATGAGCTAAGATGTAGAAATTCGGATTCTACGTGTCAAAATACGTCAGAATCACCTATAGTCATACTATTCTGAGATGATTTTTTTTCGGCTTTTTCATGACCATCGAGGTCATTTTCCGGTCAAAAAAGTCGATATCTCATAACTATATGGTTATAGGAATTTCTGACGTATTTTTGCACGTAGAAACCGATTTTGCATACTAGAGCTCATCAAAATGTGAAAGAAAAAAGTTATGATCACATTTCCATGAGAACGACTTGTTTGAGCATAACGTTTTTCTGTCGTACTTTCGTGAGCTCCAATTTTATCTCTAAGCTTGAGGTTACTCTGAATACACCTATAATGAAGTCACTTTAATTTTCCAAAAGTTTTTTCGACCCAAAAGTGGACTCGATAGTCGTTGGAGGAGAAAAATATCGAAATCTCGGAATTCGCCTACAATATTTGTTTCATGCGCTTTTTTGCGCTAGGAACACGCATTGAGATATTAGAGCTCAAGAAAGCATAAAAGGAGATAGTTCTATTTAAAAAATTGTAGAACTCGACATTTTTCGAGCATTTCGATCATTATTCTTATTATTGTTATTGTAAGATTCAAAAACGCAGTTAGTGTTCCACGGTGTTTAGAGAGCGGACAATGGTTACGCGCGAAACAATTTAATGATTGCGGGGAGGAGGCGGGCGGAGTTTGCCGATGGCGCACACAAAAATGCGTATATGCACGTTTGAAAGCTGTTCGCTAGGTGTTCATGACCGTGTATGCGTGAAACGGAATATTTTCTTTAGTATCTGTGCTTATAATTCAGAGCTCATAACTGTTTATATAATTTTCTTTATCTACGAAAGCATCGACAATTGTACAATGTAGCACCGTGAAAGAAATAATGGTGTGATATAAAGTATGACATGAATATGTTTTAACAGAATTTGGGTGTTTTTTCTCGAGGAAGCCATCCTCGCCAAGTTGTATCTTCATCGCAAACATCTCCCTCAAACAGCTCAGCGTGAGCTTTCTTGATGGCTTCTCGGTAGTCTTCCGCCTCATCGAATAGTGGTTCCGTCTCCCATTCCAACTTTGGATCTCCTTCCGTGTCGAAGAGATCATTCACCTCGTCAGGTTCGGAATCATCCGCCGATCTCTTGGATCTTGACCCTCTTTTCGGAACACGATCTCTCTTGTCTAGTGCAGTATTCTTAAAACCAGTGTAAACTCCAGCAATCTGGCTTGATGTGAGTAGATCATTCGGTTGGAAGAGTTTGTCTCCTTTGGCATCCGTCGCCTTTCTCATCATCTTCTCAGCCTCTCGTGCGTCAGTCTTAGCATTAGTTCTGAAAAATTTAATAATTAATATAACTTCATTGAATAGTAATAATTTAGAGAAATACAGACACAATTTCGAATAACTATTACCTTTCTCCTTCTTCGTAGATTTCCTTCAAAAACTTCTTCACAGTATCGGGGAATTTAATCGATGGTCTCCTCTTAGGCAGAGCCCATCCCATTGGTAGAAGTCTGCCATCCTCGCTAATGGTCGGGCCATCAGTGAGACTTCGCATGGCTTCATCAATGACTGGACACACTTTAGGAGTGACAGCCTTCTCCAGATAGAACGAGAATAGATTGAGGGTGATGTCTTGCAGGTTCATCTTCTCGGGTTGACTGTCGTGCTTTCCCACAATCATGTGCTTCTCGAGGTTCTTTTCAGAAAGAAACTCTTTCGAGAATGTCGCGATGGGGCATCGGAAGAGGGTATCCTCCAGCTTGGGTCGCCTGTTCTTCTTCGAATCCTGAGATGATATTACTTTACGAGAGATTCAATTAAGATGAAACAAATCTATTGTAAAAATTTTAAAATGTTTTAACCTTATTCTCACAGGTTGTGTCGTCATGCGTTTCCACCAGCTGATTCTCATCATATTTCCGGTCACCTAGTTTCCTCCAGAAAGTTTCTTTGGAGAGCGTTCCTCCTGATCCCTTCACTACGAGTTTCGCATCATTCGGTTGCATTCTCTTGAATGAGTACTTTTTGCCATGCCCGATATCCCTGCAATTATATTATGTAAAAGAGAACAAATGAAAGCTAGCTAATATGGTTAAATTTCGTTCACTAAAACTCTGTAGAACTAGGAAAGATCATAAAATTGTTTGAAACTCAAACTTGAATCGGTGAAGGCGCAAGCCCTTCTCTCCGAAAGTGAACGCATTCAACTTCGACATCTCAGGGATCTTCGTCGTGGAAAGTTTCGGCTTCTTATCCTCTCCACTTCCTTCCAGATGGACAAAATGGTATGAGATACCTTCGCGATGTCGACTAGTTGTGACTGCGTGGTAGAAGTCCTAAAGAGACGTTTTTGAGATAAATTATTGTGAGAGGAAATTCAATTGTTGCTTGTTCTATCGCACTTTGAAATTTATACAAAATTACCTCTGGATTCAGCACTTTTCCTCCTGCGTCCGCATAACTCCTCGTCACTCCCTTTACAATGACCGACGTCCGATCGCATGGTCCTTTTCCTGCCAGGGCTTCGCTGAAGTAATAGCCCACTACAGTGATGCCTCCCACTTCATCTGCGAGGGATTGGATAGATGCGAGAGTCGACGAAGACTTGTATGCTCCTGAAGAGAAAATGTGATCATGTAATTGGTTTTTAAAATTTTTTTTGTAAAAACTAACCTGCTTGATCTGATCGAAAAGTTACTCTTTTGACCCCGTATTCCTTCAAAACTTGCAAAACGTGTCTTATGACAGCAGTAACAGCGGCAGAATCCTGAGAAATGTGAATTAGCGAAAAAACAAAAAAGAATTGTCATTATCGAACCTGTCTTTCATTGACGTCGAATATATGAATGAGAGCATGTGTATGGAATTCTCCACTGATATTGACAGTTGTGTGGGAGACATGCCAGGGCATTCCTCTCTGTCCATAGCAATCAGTGGTTGTTTCACGGCCTTGGAGAGGCATGTGCTTCATGGCTAAATCGAGAACGACCATGGCCTCCTCATTCTGAATTTCAAGAGTGTGATTTACTAGAAATTCAATCCGCAAAACTCACATTTATTCCCGTGAGAATCGATTGTCGATCATCCTCAGCCTTGGCAGTTCGCAATTGATGGGCTTTCAGCTTATCAATCGACTCTTCGGAAGCATGCCAGTCTTTGATCATAATAGCGATCTCTTGCGACTTCTTCTTGTCCTTCTTGAACTTCTTTGCCAGTTTCTGCAGCTCATCCCTCACATCTCCATACCACATCTGTTTGGCTTCGCACCGATCGCACACTCGGAAATGTTTGTAATCATCATTTGTGGTGCAATCGGTCTGAAAAGCGGGATCGTCTGGGTCCGAAAGTCCATATCTAAAAAAATAATCGATAATTTATGAAAAAAAATCGAGTTGTAAAACAAAATGAAGAAAAACTCACGACCAGCAGTGATCAGCAATCGTGGAGAATTCCTTAGCATGTATCAAGTAGTTAGTGCGAATATATTGCCGATTCTGCCTCATAGTTGTGATGAGGGAACCGTGGACACTCTTGTCGATCCCATACACATTGAGCATTGTATCGATCATAGCGTCTGAGTTATCGAAAGCCTGAAAGAAAAATTTTTCAATGCGAAAAAAGGATAAATTTTTTACCTCCATTGCCTCAGCAACGGTGATATCGACGCCGTGAAGAGACTTTCTTCTCTCTGCTTTGCAGATGTGAATCATCTTTTTCACTGTCGATTCGGGAAGCAGAAGAATCTGCTCTCCACGGCTCTCCAGTTCACTAGACAGAATGAATTATTTTTCGAAAAATAAGTGAATATGGCATGAGTCTCTAGTAACTTACTTTTTGTACAGATAGTAAATCTCTCCACTCCTCAGTTTTCTCAGAGTGTTAGGAATCTCGAGCCATCTCTTGTGAGAGTCCTTAACTCGTCTGGTACCATAAGGAAGTCCCAGAGTAACTTTGTAACTGAAATAAAGATTCTATGAAATTGACTGAAAGAAACAATATTACCTGGTTAGGAACTGAATGAACCGCTCCACTTTGGCAAGATGGTACCGTACTCTATTATGAGTAATGGATGGTCCTCTTGCGTATCCTCTCCTAGAATATTTCTTTGCGTGTGTGTAGTAATGAGAACTGAGGCCAGGAATATAGCGTCGGATCTCCGATAGAGTGAAGTGAACGACCATAGAGATATAGGCCACCCGATCGTCCAACGTATCACTCGTCTCGAATGCTTCCTTCACATTGAGCATCATCTGCTCATATTTCTCTGGTCTCGGTCTCTCATAGTCAGAAGGAGACTTGAATGCCTTGTCCATGAGCACCTGTATAGAAATCAAATTAGAATTGATATCATAGTCTACATAAGCGCTGGCGTCTGATGTTTGTCTAGACTCCGCCCACCTATGGCCTTGAACCGCATAGCTGCCCATCGACTAGCGTAACCCAAGTTACAGTACTCCTACCGTAATCCTACAGAAAACCGGGTGCTGTATCCCTACCTTAATCCCATAGTAACTCGAGTACCGTACCCTTAACTTTCTGGAAGCTTCTATGGAGAACCTTCTAGAAAGGAGGGAAAGGAAGTAGGAGAGATATTGCGTCATCGAAACTTATCTGCCAGTGGCTTCCCCGCCGTTGTCGGGGGAATGCCGCTGGTAAATAATAAATATCGAACCTGTGGGTTATCGGGACTCATGAGAGTGGCGATCTCGTGGGCGACATATTTCAGCGCCTCTGCTTTTCCTCTTTGATATCGATCCGACAACTGATGCCATGGAACGTCACCGATGTGCGGTTTCACTCCGAGAGCACGCATGAAATTCATGTACGCTTTTTTGAGCACTTGGTCGGGGGGTTTCTAAAATAATATTAATTATGAGAGTGTATGAAGGAAACCCAAAAATGAGAAAGGAAATTAGGACTAACCGAAACTTCATAAAAGGTGAACAAATTTCAAACATGACTCACTTGCTCAGGCAGCTCTTCTTTAGCATGTTTCGTGTGGTAAGAGGGGTCATGTGGATCTCGTTCGTCAAAAAAAGGATTGACATCTTGAGAGATAGAAGGAGAATCCGAGAAGTCTTGATTGATTGGAGGAGGACGAATTACATGGCCATTGTCTTCAACTACCACTTGGGATGAGAGTTTTCGCGCCAGCTGATCGTGAGCTGAGCAGATCGCTGAAATCAGAGATTTAGTATGCGGTTGATAATTAATTTTACTTACGAAGGCCTGGATGGACCAATACTCCCTTCTTCTTCAGAATAGCCTCTGCTTCTAGTTCTTCGATGCGATACACTTCTTGATCCAGCGGGAAAGGGCTGCTGTGTTGGAAAAAGGGATGAGGCATTGAACATTCCGGAGTTTCTTTTCCTCCTTAATGAGAGATTTGACCATATTTCGTTGAGGATATAATTACCTTTCCACGTCTTTCTCTTGTAATGCCAATAATGTGAGCTCTCCCAATTCGATCCCAATTCAGTCTCGTGTTTTTGGCAAATCCACCGCTTGCCGACTTCTTCAACCTGTGATTTATTGAGTTCTTTTCGTTTTCCAATAAATACATCGGAACCTTATTTTTGTCCGTCCAATCAATTCGTTCTCCTGATCCACGAGCGAGAATTAATGCGAGTGCATTAGGCGATCCATACTGATTAGTGTGTTGGTGATCAATCAGTTCCGACATCCTGGAAAACATTTTTTTTTTACATATGGCGTAAAGAGGAGGAAATATGAGCAACATTAAAATGGAGAAACATAATTGCAATTTCAAACTGACCTTCTCAATGTCTTGTCTTTTCCGCATGATTCCTTGATTTTCGAAACTGTAGGTCTTTCGACCTTCTCGTGAGGAGTCTGTCGATGATGCTTGAAATAGCATTCCTTCTTTTCCTCTTCCGTCTGTTGCTGTACTTGGGCATCAGGTTGAAGTATGGGGGCATCGATGATGGCCTCATCTCCGCGAGGGTGGACAAAATTATCAACTCCACGCTTGACTCTCTTGAGGGACAGAGACAGTGCGGGATGAAGATAAGGCAGGAGTGGAATAGTGGTCGTGGTAGGAATGGAATCAGATTTGTCGACTTCTAGCTTGGATCGCAGCGAAAGAAGGTTGGGAGAGTAAGAAATAGTGAAACCGAGAAGTAGAAGGAGGACAAGTAGAACTCTATAACACACCATCCCTGAGACAGTGAGTGAATGAGAGTGAGGATCAAATTCCTTGATCAGAGAGAGAGGATTGTGAACGGAGCTGGAAGGATCGGAGTCACAAGTTCAAATGGCGTCACACAGAACGGAAGCAGGAATCCGTTCAAATGAGATCATTGAGTGGAAGCATCCGATCTGTGTGAGACCGATCGAGTGATTTATACATGCCCTATAATTAAATTGAAAATGGCCACTGGGTGCGTTCTGAAAACTGAATTAAAATCAATAAAACAAAAAAATGTTTAGCAATGTTTCGAGTAGAACTTTTGCTCTCCTCGTAACATTTCATATATACAAGTGCTATAATATCTCAATGCGTGTTCCTAGCGCAAAAAAGCGCATGAAAGAAATATTGTAGGCGAATTCCGAAATTTCGATATTTTTCTCCTCCAACGACTCTTCCATCGAGTCCACTTTTGGGTCGAAAAAACTTTTGGAAAATTAAAGTGACTTTATTATAGGTGTATTCAGAGTAACCTCAAGCTTAGAGATAAAATTGGAGCTCACGAAAGTACGACAGAAAAACGTTATGCTCAAACAAGTCGTTCTCATGGAAATGTGATCATAACTTTTTTCTTTCACATTTTGATGAGCTCTAGTATGCAAAATCGGTTTCTACGTGCAAAAATACGTCAGAAATTCCTATAACCATATAGTTATGAGATATCGACTTTTTTGACCGGAAAATGACCTCGATGGTCATGAAAAAGCCGAAAAAAAATCATCTCAGAATAGTATGACTATAGGTGATTCTGACGTATTTTGACACGTAGAATCCGAATTTCTACATCTTAGCTCATGAGAACTTGAACGAAAAAAGTTAGATTTTGGGTTTGTACCAAAACGCCCCTTTTCGGATTTAATTTATCTCGGAGTGGATTCGGAGTGGATGAATGAGCGTGACTATAGAAAATATCGATGCATGGATATAAGGACTACGAAATGTATATAGTGCCGTCTGGAAGTTTCGCCAAAAATATGCCACTTGACACAAAAATCCGAAATGAGGTGGCAAAAAATGACTTTCGCAATGAGTTGTAATCAATCTGAACGGATTTTTCAGAGCTTCAGGACACCTCTAAATGAACGCAAAAGATAAATTGGGTCTATCCCGAATGGTTGATAAAAAAATTTTTTTCGACCATTTTTCATTGAAATTGCCATTTCTCCCCTCGCTGAGGCAGTAACCACAAATAAGTTACGGTTTGTGGGACCAAGACCCTCTTGACATTCAAGCGTGAGCCCCTGGTTCTCATTGCTAGCGCACCGGTTCCGGGCAGGGGCCAAAATGCTTCAAAATAACGGAGTCGGTCTCTTAAAGTGAAGATACGTTGTTTCTTTGTGTGAAGTGAACAAGGAAGAAGGAATGTATAGTGTGTGAGTGGAGAAAGAAAGGAAGTATCGGGAAGTACAGTTTTCACGATCGATAATGTCATCGAGGAAAGGAGAGATCATACACATTAGACTAGAAGGGATTAACCAATAGAGACCGATCAGAAAACAAAAAAGAAAGGCTTGAATCGAATGGATTTGGAGTCATCGAGTCTCGACAGATACTTGGTCTTCTCTATCAGAAGTTTCTCCTGAAAAATATTGATAATTGCAAACCAATTTAGTTAGAGTAACCTTGAAGATGGACGAGCTCTCGAACATTGCTGCTGCTGCTTCTTGGAGATTCTAAAGGATCCTCTTGAAATGACAGTAAACATCAAAGATCAAATTCTCACGGGTTGGTCCATAGGAGGAATTGGTTTGATCTCATCCATTGAATGAGGTGGTCGAGTGGATACAGATAAAATGAGAAATGAGGAGAGGAAAAGCGATCGAATCATCTGAAATAGAGTTGTGAACGGATAAAGAGAGAGAGATTAGTGGGGTACAAACAAGGGATAAAGAAGTTCAACCGGAAATGTGACAAATGATAATGAGCCTTGATAGAGGGAGAGATAATTGTTGAGCCACCAATCGATGTGCAGCTGAATTACCCGTTTGGAGGGGGAATGAGAAGTGGGAGAGGAGAGAAGAGACGAGAAAGAAAGAAAGGGTTGGAATAAGGGTGTAACTTATCGAGATAATTCCAAGCGAAATCAATATTGTGATAGAAGTAGTAATCACATAAATTAGAGGTAGAAATTTGAGATTTCCAATTGAGTCGGATAATTAAAAAAAAACTTACTTGGTAGCATAGAGTAGAACCATGTTGAACGAGCGATCCGTGTGGATCAGAGTTCCTTCGTTTTACTCTATCACGTGCGAGTGTTGTCTAGTGGATGCATGGATCACACCAAACTAGTGCTCTTGTACATCGTCCGCTACTTAGGGCATCTGTGCGTACTCCTCCATCGAATCTCCCCCCTCCACATCTGACTGTGGTCTTCCTGGTGGTCGAGTGAGATCGGGAGAAGGGAACCACTGAACAACCCTAGCTCGTCCCTTCCTCCTCATTGTAGATGCGTCCGTCCGATCGCATCTCTCCAAAGGTCTCCTCGAATGGGTCGTAATCAGGATATATACGGGGTTCCTCAGGAAATTTCCCGTCGGATCATCTCAGAGACATTTATCATTGCAATAAAAACATATGTGACAATTGATATGAAACCTGAAATGAGAGATATAGAAAATCAATAGTCAATTTATGCATTGATTTTATTGACGATAACCACGTGATAGTCGAGGATTTCTCTCATTCTTTCCATGAATGAATCAATTTCCAGAACAGTGAAGCCAATCTTCCACTCTCTTAAAAATGAATAGTAATTTTTATTCCTTTTTTACTAAAATCGAGTTTCTTAAGCGAAATGAACGAAAAAATTATTTACTAAAATATTTGAAAATATTGTTTTCTTGTGGCGAAGTGGATAGCGCGCTCGTCTTTTTTTGAGGAGGTAATTGGGTTCCAATTAGGGATGTCCGTTCGATTTCGATATTCGACTATCGAAAAAATTTCTACAGTGAATGCGCACAATTTCAATATATCGAAATCCCTGTAGAAAATTTTTCGATATTTTTCGATAAACTGCTCATATCTCGCTTCAAACTCACCGGACAAGTTCGGGAGAAGTGTCAGTGCACCTCTCATGCTCAGATCTTCATTTTTGGGATTTCATCAATGAAATGTACTGGTTAGCATACAGTTGGCATAATGAGCGGAACCAAGTATTCCCTAATTATTTATTTAAATTTTTAAATTCTTGTTATTTCTTCTGCGTTCCTGGGCTCACAACGACCTGATTCAATACAAATATTAAGCTCTTGCATATGTTATTGATGATTGCTAAACACAGGAGGTGTTACTTTCTATAGGTCGTCAGTAGTAATAAGTGAAAGGGTTTATTTTCTCACAGTACTATTTAGGTTCAATATTTGTCTTCACCCAATAAATCAAGTACATACCGTACTCCTCATGGGTCTGACAGGTCCTCCAGTGGGTTCAGTGGATATTTCCACATTGGAATGATCGAGGAACATACCATATCTCTTTCCCTCGAGTTGAATCGACTCCTGACGTGCATTCTATTCTTCTCCGATAATATATCCACTTGGTCGAGAGGTCTCTTCTTAGCCGATGGCTGCAATACCATCTCCCTCCCCTTCCTCCCCTCCCCTCTCCTCCCCCCCCCTCTCCCTCCCTCCCCTCCCCATCCCCACCTTGGGTATTCCCTCCATCCTCTTTTGCTTCTTCGGTTCTAAAGCCAGGGCTGTTCCCGATCGGATATTTATAGATGGTTCGATCATTTCCTTCTTCACCTACAATCAATACCATCTCCCTCTTCCTCCCCCCCTCCCCTCTTCTTCCCCTCACCGTTGCTTTCTTCCTCCTCAATAATTCCATATCAGATGGCATAAGTGATCGAACGAATGAACTCCATTGTTTCTCCAATCTCTCCACTCTCTCTTCAATCACTCCCTTCATTGAATCTGTATGACGACGATATCGAGAGATGAACCTGTCAACATTCTCTCATTTCTTTCTCTCCTCTCCCTCACCAATTCACGACAGAATGGGGTCGTAGATTGGGTTCCCAGTGGCGTGATAGATGTCTGAAATGGTCCAATCTCTCTCTATTCTTCTTTCTCTAATTCAATCCGTACATGCATATCTTTGAACTGAATCCAGCACATCCGTCTCGTGCTCCTATTGGATCTGCCCCGTGTTCAGCCTGTCAATGGTGCAATCATCATTCCCCCCTCCCTTATCTCACCTCTTCGATTGAATAAGATATGGGTGTTTTATCAACAGTTCCAATAGAGAAAGCTCTTCCAATGGGAGTTCCTCCCTCTCCCTCAGCTTCCGCTCGGAAAGTTGAAGAGAGTTGAAGAGACCAGAGCACGCAAATGATGCCAACATGTGTAAACGTCACTCTGATTGAGGGGATCATTCATGGAGGGATGGAGAAGAGTTGGGGGGGGGACTCACAACGTGTTCAAACGAGTAATCATATCGATTGTATCTGCTGAGGGGAGGAGTCACACACTGGAATCCCTTCTCGGAAGTTGATGTATCGTAGAGTTGACCCCTCTGCAATACATTGACACTCTCTCACTCTTCTTCCTCCATCCACCACTATCTCCCCCCCCCTCCCCCCCTCCTTCTCCGTCCCCCATCATACCTCTCCGACGAAGAACATTGTAGTGAAGGATGAAATGAATCGATGTTGAGTCGGATTCTCTCCAATATACATCAATCCCATATGTGACAGCATTATACAAATGTGCTCGACCTGAGTGAGAGATAGAGGGAGAGGGGGCATGGGAGGGGTCAAGAGAGTGCCCTCTGCCTCTTCCCTCGTGTGTACCTGTTTGGCGACTCTCTTGTCATTGATAAGGGTGCCTCTCAACTTGCTCGAGAGATCTCCGATGAGAGTATGACGACGAAGAGGATGGTCCAGATACTCTATCATCGCCCATTTCTACAATCAATCCCTCTATCTCTCCCTCCTTCTTCTCTTCTCGTCCAATGCATTCACTCACAGGGATAACTCCACTTGGCTTACACACCAGAACGAAGAGAGAAAGAGGAAGGGCTGCCATCAAATCTTGAACCTACAATAATTATTTATCACAGGGGGGAGACTAACCATGAACCATCCAGGTGGCCTCCCTTCATATCTGCATCGAGGAATAAATCGAAGGATCGTGGAAGGAAGGGGGGGAGGGGGGGGGGGGTGGAGAAGGTGAGGGGAGGGGGGAGGGAAGGGAGACTAAAACAGGAATGTGATCGTATTCCGTTTTTTTCCATTCATTCACTAGTCTTCCAGGGGGAAATCTATCGAATAGAGTAGGACGTTCTTTCTCAAATGCAATATATAAGTGAATTAGATGGACGGCATGAGGTCGGCTAACCTGAGATCCTCTCGTTAGTTGAAATGCCACTTCATGAAGAATCATATATCGTATCATCTTTGATTGATATCCCAATTGATTGCCTCTATCAATGGTTCTCTTGGTCATCTTAACTCCTTCTTCTCTCTCTTCGTCGTTATCTTCATTCTCTTCTTCTTCTCTCCATCTTTCACTTCTTTCATCATCTCCATCATCAATCTCCTCACTATCAGACTCTTTCCCTCTCTTCTTCGCTCGTTCCTTCCTTCCACTCTCTTCATTGGCCACTCGATTCGCCTGGAATCATCCTTCCTCCTTCCACTCTATCCCTCTCCTTTTCCTTCTCTCCCTCTCCCTTCTCTCTCCCTCTCCTCTTCCTCATCACAAATCTCTCACTCTCTCTCTCTCTCTCTCTCACCTGAACTCTGAACATCTCATATCTCTCCTTGATTCCCATAGATCCGCTCTCTTCCAGATGAGCTTCCAATTCATTCTGAAACTCATTCCATCCACCATTCCCTCCCCTCTTTCTCCCTCTCTCTCATTGACTAACCAGTAGTTTTTCTTCCTCCTTCTCTGCTTCTTCCTGCTGCTTTCAATACCCTGCAATTCTCTCTCTCCCTCCCTCCCTACCCCCTCCTTCTCTCAATTTCCATACTGGAGATCGATGGCTTTGTAACCCCGAATTTGTAACCGATTACTTAAGAACCACAAAAATGTAACTTTCATTTTGTAACCCGACGATTTCTAACCGTGGCGCCCTTCTTTTTCCTTCGATAGAAGGCTAGTGCGCAATTCAGCCCACTCGCAATACCTCTCCTCTGCCTCTCTCAAACCCGTCGGAGGTAGAGCGCGCTCTTTTTTACTTCACTAATCGAAGGAACAGATGGGCGCGGCGGTTACAAATCGTCGGTTTACAAAATTTTCGGTTACAAATCGTCAGTTTCAAAGTGATTAGTTACAAAATTATTGTTCCAAAACAAAAGTGCACATAGTGTCACAGTTACAAAATGGGGGTTACAAAGTCATCGATCTCCGCCATGCTAATCGATCTCCTTCTAATTAAACCTTGGCTCACTTGGTTCCCAATCGATATTGTCCATGGGGGAATATTCTGGCTTCTCTATTGTATTCCTCAACAGTTGCTTTGATTCCCTCCACTACTTCTGTCCCGTCTGGATCATCAATATCTCGATGGGTCACAATTGTGATCTACAATAGTATCATCATGAGAGAGGGAGGGGAGGGGGGAGGAGACCTTCTCCTCTCCGACTTCCTTGTTATACACTCTAATGAGTCCCTCTCTCTCCAATGCGATCAATACCTTCATCATCGACTTCTTATCCACCTACAAGTATCATCTTTATTTCGTGTATCATCCAACTGGCACAATAACACGCCCCGATCCTCATCAAATCGACGAGCTTCTCTCTCTCTCTCCTATACTGTAATATGAGTGGTCCTGACCTGGTATGGATACCACTTCTTCTCTTCAATCTGCTGTATCAGCTTCATCATTTTATGAATAGTTACGATAACTCACATTGAATGAGTCAATTCGACTACACTCACAAGTCGAGCGAGAGATACATCAGAGAGACGAAGTGTACCTGATCATATCAAAATGATCCCATTATCATCTACGAGTATCTCCATTCATCTCCTCCCTGATCATATCAAAATGATCCCATTATCATCTACGAGTATCTCCATTCATCTCCTCCCTGATCATATCAAAATGATCCCATTATCATCTACGAGTATCTCCATTCATCTCCTCCCTGATCATATCAAAATGATCCCATTATCATCTACGAGTATCTCCATTCATCTCCTCCCTGATCATATCAAAATGATCCCATTATCATCTACGAGTATCTCCATTCATCTCCTCCAGTCTCCTGTTCCCACCCCCATTATTCAACCGTCTGCATTCCCTACAGCAGGAAGCGCCCCCAGGGTCAGCCCAGAACACGATGGCGCCATGATTTGACAAGATCAATTGGCGCAAACTGGTTGTCTGCAACGACCGAAGAATATACTACCCATCCTCATCTGGCGTTATCGCTTGACATGATAAATATTTATTCATCTTCTTTATTGACAAACTACTTAAAATTTATAATAATTAACCCAGCACGTTAGAGGTTCGGCGGTGTACACGGCATGATTTACAAAGACAACCCATTAAAAACGTGACCCCTCGAAACTACAATACAATCTCTTTTTTTTCAGATGTGCGGTGCAAAATTTATGTCCCTAAATACTGTAGTTTCTTCAACAACAAAAAACTAATTTTTTTGGGGTCAAATTGCTTTAACGTACTGTCGGGGAAAATGATGCCGTGGGTTCGCACACGCATCGTACGGAATCATTTACAAAGACAACACATTTTATACGTGTCCCCCGAAAAATACAATATTCACTCCAAAAAAAGCTGCTTGAACCGACCTTTAAAAACCCTTCGAACTGTATGACTTTTGTAGCCCTGACTTCGATAACGAATTTTTAAAAAAAACTTGGTTAGGATTACGGTTCGCGGCTAGACCAGTATTGATTTTTTTCTTCGTTCCGCTACAAAAGTCAGGGGATCAGGTTCAGTCTGGTCACCGTTTTCGAATTTACTGGGGTCAAGACCAAAATTTACAATACCGGGTGGATCAGCTGCCAAAATTGGGTGGGTATTGTTGATAACAACAATGTTGCCACGTATGAGCTTAACTTTTTTCACTTGCACTTTCATTCACCAATTACTACACAGTAACAACTTGCTTTGGTAAAAAGAAGATAACGAAATTTGCTGAAATAGTTTTAAAAAGTCGGTTGGCGCGTATTTCGTGAGTGGTCAACATCCGCATTTTACTGATCGGCTCGCCCGCTTATTGTACCCTCTGAATTGCCGTGACAGTAATTAACTCACTTAATCCACAATCGGGGAATTTGATGATCTGTCCCATTTTGAATGGACATTTTCTTCCAATCAAAGCCTCCATCTGGGTGTACAACCAAGTGAATTTCTCCGGTTCAGTTGCTTCTTTCCAGAAGTACCTCAACAATAAATTAATTTCCCATAATCAAGGTGATAAATGAATGTTCTATTGTTCGGGGTATTCCTCCTCACCTGATACTTCTCACTTTCCCTTCCATTTTTTGAAACTGCCCGGTGTTGTCTGGATACAGCTTCACTATCGTCTGAATGTTGGCAGAAATTCTGCGATTACCTCCCTATAATGATCTCGTATTAGCATGTGATGAGGGTGATGGAATACACCTTGGTAGTAGCATCAATCCTCAATCTCCTCGCTATTTCATTCCTTCCCATCCCCTCTCCTCCACTCTCTCGAATAGCATCTCCAACAATATCACTCGATAGACGGAATAGATACTGGGGAGACCAGTCCGAAGAATAAGGGAGGTAGTGAGCTGCAATCCATAATGCACGCCCGGCACTCTAGGACGTTAAGTTGGTTGCGTGTGTTCGGCTTCTGTCCATTCCTCATGACTACTTTATTTGATTACTACTTAAACTTAAATCCCCAATTGAATTGTCCAATAGAAATTGAATTGTCCAATAGAACTCAATCCGTTTTTATTGACTCGTGTTTCTCTCCCCCTTCATCAGTTAGATCAGGCGGGCCTCAAGGCAGCTGTATCGGTCCCCTTCTCTTCATCCTTTTCATTAATGATCTTTGCTCTCAATTCCACAAGTCTATCTGTTACTCTGTATATGCCGATGACCTCAAATTATTTGCTGAAGCCCCACTTCATTCCGATCATTTACAATCTGCTCTAGACACTGTTGCTGATTGGTCCTCTCAGTGGAATTTAGGAATTTCTGAGACTAAATGTCATATTATGCATTATGGTCTCCATAATCGCCGTAGGCGTTTTACGATCAATGATGTTGTCCTTACTGAACCAAGTAAATGTATCATCAAGGATCTAGGTGTGCATTTTTCCCCATCCCTTTCTTTCTCTTTCCATATCTCTAAAATTATCTCTACTGCTCGTTCTAAAGCAAACCTCTTATTTAAATCCTTTCGTAGTAACTGTCCCGATCTGTATCTGAAATCGTTTACTACTTTCATCCTGCCTAATATAGAATATTGCTCTATTATCTGGAACCCAGTGCACAGTGTAGATATGACTAGAGAACTTGAAAGAGTTCAACGAGATTTTACACGTAGACTTTATTATCGCTGTTCTCTTCCGCCTGTTTCTTATAAATCCAGACTTCGCGATTTGAATTTGTCTACTTTAGAACGCCGTAGATTTATTATGGATATCACTTTTCTCCAGTCAATTGTTAATATCCGGTATTCTATGGATGTTTCCTCTCTGTTCACTTGTACTCCTCTTACTCGCACTCTTCGTAATTGCCACAATTTTCGTATCTCTTTGCCTTTTATTCCGCATAACTCTTCTTCCACCCTTGCCTCAAGAACCATTTCAATCTGGAATTCCCTCCCACCCGAAATTGTTAATACTTCTCACAACGTTTTTCGTAACTATATTTTTTTTTCCTGGATGGGCATTCCCCGATGAAACCGAAAATTGAAATGGCAATTCACCATGGATGTCGGTGCGATAGAATTTGGACCGATCGTTCCACCCCCTAGCTCCTCCTCCCCGGCTCTAACCAAAGGGGGCTTACCTCCTACACTTCCCGTCAGGTTCGGTGGTGTATACCGTAACCCATTTCTGCAAAGCTCATCAACTATGTTGAGTGAATATTACTACTAAATTCCCTTTGCCTGATTATTCTTATCTCTATTCCCGATCGATTCATTCATTCATTCATTCATTTATTCCGTTGATTTTGGTAATGTACAAGAGATTATCAAAAAGAGTGCAAGAAACGGAGGTCCGTCGATGGTGTCGAATCGGTTTTTTGCCGGGCAGCAAGGGTTGGGTAGGGGAGGGTGGGGGGAGGGGGGTGAAGAAAGATTAAAGATCAAGCCAGTTACCAATAATTGAGTTGGGGTAGAATGAGGGGGGTTGAAAACGAATATAGTTACGAAAAACGTTGTGAGAAGTATTAACAATTTCGGGTGGGAGGGAATTCCAGATTGAAATGGTTCTTGAGGCAAGGGTGGAAGAAGAGTTATGCGGAATAAAAGGCAAAGAGATACGAAAATTGTGGCAATTACGAAGAGTGCGAGTAAGAGGAGTACAAGTGAACAGAGAGGAAACATCCATAGAATACCGGATATTAACAATTGACTGGAGAAAAGTGATATCCATAATAAATCTACGGCGTTCTAAAGTAGACAAATTCAAATCGCGAAGTCTGGATTTATAAGAAACAGGCGGAAGAGAACAGCGATAATAAAGTCTACGTGACACTTTTTTTGCTTTGACCGGTCAGTTACTGTTTCATCCGACTCATTTGCTTTTTACCGTACTCCTTCCCCTACCGTACCTCCATGGAGAGCCAGTCTCCCTTCTCCCTCATCTCCAGCATCGTCTGATCGCATCCCTTCATCTTCACTTCCGCGATGCGCGCCGTCAGGCTGCAATCATTACGGATAAGTACAGTAATCCATCTACTATGTGAATATTGCTCTATTATCTGGAACCCAGTGCACAGTGTAGATATGACTAGAGAACTTGAAAGAGTTCAACGAGATTTTACACGTAGACTTTATTATCGCTGTTCTCTTCCGCCTGTTTCTTATAAATCCAGACTTCGCGATTTGAATTTGTCTACTTTAGAACGCCGTAGATTTATTATGGATAACTTTGGAGACGGGTGCGATGAATAAAATTAAGAAACGGACCGATCGGCCCTGTCCGAACTGGATGGAGATAGAGGTTGGGACGCGTAGAATAATCTTTGATCTCGTCAGGTGGACACGAATCCGCTTGCTGGAGGCTACGATCAGAAGGTCTCATTGCGCATCGCCCCTGTCAACTTCTACTACCACGCGCCCGCAGTGAACAAGGCCATCGATGTGAGTACGGTAGATTACGGTAGCTTGAACCGAGAAGATGGAGTACGGTAGCTAATCCACGTATCGATTGCAGGTGTTCAAGCCGCCCGAGTCGGTCAAGCTGAACCAGCTGACGGCCGCCGCCATGTCCCGCTACGAGGAGGTACGGTAAACAGAGAGAGGGGATACGGTATCAGGGGCAATCGATAATCGATTGGTTGGTTGTAGGTGAAGACTCGATCGACGATGGGCATGCAGCACGCACTCGAGAAGAAGACGAAGCTAGTGCTCGATATGGTGAGTGAGCGAAAATATTGGACTGATCTTTAAACTTTATGAAAGATCAAACTTGTGGAATATTCGAATTCGGCTGTTCAATAGGATTTTGATCGTTGACCTATCCGAATGTCTGTGTTTTCGCTAGTACAATTAAACATATGATCTTTGATCTCTGTGCAGGTCGTCCAACTTGCGACGATCTTCATCTGCGAGGGCGGAACCTTCAATGAGAACAAGCCCGTGATTCTCTCGTCTCTCGGTCTGCTCACAATCTCGACTGTTGACGTTGACCAGTTGGTGAGTAAAAGAGATGGTGTCGAGAGTTTAGTCTTTAGCACTCTATCTGAACTGAATGATCGGAAAATTAGTGTGCAAAATGGAGAGAGATCGTTGAAATTGTATCATTTATGGGGTGGAATTGGATAGGGTATGATAGAAGAAGGAAAGCAGAGCGGTGTGATGTGAGTGCAGCAATTGAGTTTGATACGGTGCGGAAATGCCAATGTGGAAATGTGTTTTTAGGTGATTTTGTTAGAGTTTAAAGATCAGTCCAATATTTTCGCTCACTCACCATATCGAGCACTAGCTTCGTCTTCTTCTCGAGTGCGTGCTGCATGCCCATCGTCGATCGAGTCTTCACCTACAACCAACCAATCGATTATCGATTGCCCCTGATACCGTATCCCCTCTCTCTGTTTACCGTACCTCCTCGTAGCGGGACATGGCGGCGGCCGTCAGCTGGTTCAGCTTGACCGACTCGGGCGGCTTGAACACCTGCAATCGATACGTGGATTAGCTACCGTACTCCATCTTCTCGGTTCAAGCTACCGTAATCTACCGTACTCACATCGATGGCCTTGTTCACTGCGGGCGCGTGGTAGTAGAAGTTGACAGGGGCGATGCGCAATGAGACCTTCTGATCGTAGCCTCCAGCAAGCGGATTCGTGTCCACCTGACGAGATCAAAGATTATTCTACGCGTCCCAACCTCTATCTCCATCCAGTTCGGACAGGGCCGATCGGTCCGTTTCTTAATTTTATTCATCGCACCCGTCTCCAAAGTATACACACTTTTTTTGCTTTGACCGGTCAGTTACTGTTTCATCCGACTCATTTGCTTTTTACCGTACTCCTTCCCCTACCGTACCTCCATGGAGAGCCAGTCTCCCTTCTCCCTCATCTCCAGCATCGTCTGATCGCATCCCTTCATCTTCACTTCCGCGATGCGCGCCGTCAGGCTGCAATCATTACGGATAAGTACAGTAATCCATCTACTATGTTTGCTCTCAGTGATCTACCGTATCTCCATCATCTATCGTAAGCCTCCCCTACTTGATGGCTCCAGCCGCTGGTCTCTGCTTCAGTGCTGCGTGCAGCCCGTCGAAGCCCAGCTGTTTTCTCCAGTCAATTGTTAATATCCGGTATTCTATGGATGTTTCCTCTCTGTTCACTTGTACTCCTCTTACTCGCACTCTTCGTAATTGCCACAATTTTCGTATCTCTTTGCCTTTTATTCCGCATAACTCTTCTTCCACCCTTGCCTCAAGAACCATTTCAATCTGGAATTCCCTCCCACCCGAAATTGTTAATACTTCTCACAACGTTTTTCGTAACTATATTTTTTTTTCCTGGATGGGCATTCCCCGATGAAACCGAAAATTGAAATGGCAATTCACCATGGATGTCGGTGCGATAGAATTTGGACCGATCGTTCCACCCCCTAGCTCCTCCTCCCCGGCTCTAACCAAAGGGGGCTTACCTCCTACACTTCCCGTCAGGTTCGGTGGTGTATACCGTAACCCATTTCTGCAAAGCTCATCAACTATGTTGAGTGAATATTACTACTAAATTCCCTTTGCCTGATTATTCTTATCTCTATTCCCGATCGATTCATTCATTCATTCATTCATTCATTTATTCCGTTGATTTTGGTAATGTACAAGAGATTATCAAAAAGAGTGCAAGAAACGGAGGTCCGTCGATGGTGTCGAATCGGTTTTTTGCCGGGCAGCAAGGGTTGGGTAGGGGAGGGTGGGGGGAGGGGGGTGAAGAAAGATTAAAGATCAAGCCAGTTACCAATAATTGAGTTGGGGTAGAATGAGGGGGGTTGAAAACGAATATAGTTACGAAAAACGTTGTGAGAAGTATTAACAATTTCGGGTGGGAGGGAATTCCAGATTGAAATGGTTCTTGAGGCAAGGGTGGAAGAAGAGTTATGCGTCTACGTGTAAAATCTCGTTGAACTCTTTCAAGTTCTCTAGTCATATCTACACTGTGCACTGGGTTCCAGATAATAGAGCAATATTCTATATTAGGCATGATGAAAGTAGTAAACGATTTCAGATACAGATCGGGACAGTTACTACGAAAGGATTTAAATAAGAGGTTTGCTTTAGAACGAGCAGTAGAGATAATTTTAGAGATATGGAAAGAGAAAGAAAGGGATGGAGAAAAATGCACGGTCCTCTCAGTGGAATTTAGGAATTTCTGAGACTAAATGTCATATTATGCATTATGGTCTCCATAATCGCCGTAGGCGTTTTACGATCAATGATGTTGTCCTTACTGAACCAAGTAAATGTATCATCAAGGATCTAGGTGTGCATTTTTCCCCATCCCTTTCTTTCTCTTTCCATATCTCTAAAATTATCTCTACTGCTCGTTCTAAAGCAAACCTCATATTTAAATCCTTTCGTAGTAACTGTCCCGATCTGTATCTGAAATCGTTTACTACTTTCATCCTGCCTAATATAGAATATTGCTCTATTATCTGGAACCCAGTGCACAGTGTAGATATGACTAGAGAACTTGAAAGAGTTCAACGAGATTTTACTGGATCGCGCCCTCCAAGATGATGTTCACCTGAGCAAATAATCAATCGATAATATATACGAAAAATCGATAATCGACAAACTACCGTAATCACTTTTACCTCTCCCAGTTTGAAGTCGATTCTGTTCTCGACGAACTCCATCGGATAGTTCGTCGGAGGCATGTTCTCCTGTAATGTAACCGTAATCCCTCGAACTTTCCCTCTGGGTCTACCGTAATCTCATCCGCTACCGTATACCTCATAATCGATAGCTTCGAACAGCTTGGCCTTCTCCTCGGGGGTCATGGCGGCCTGGAACTTGGTGGCGATATCTCCGGCCTTTCCAGGCGGGGGCTTCGCTCCTCCTCCATTATCCGCTCCACCGCCCCACCTGAAAGAGCGAAGAATCAGTGCTATAACTCATTTTTTTGTAAGTGAAGACTTGGAATGACTCATAGATCGGTATATTTATAACACAGCAATGGCAATTTATCAAAGCTCAACAGCATCCAGTCAACTTGATTCTATTCCGAAACCCCCGTCCACCTGCCCTTTCTCCCTCTCTCCTCTGCTCACTCACCAACTCTTCGCCCATCCGACCCATCCTTCCTTCGGTTGATCATCGAGTCTCGTCAATCCCCTCCTGTCAATCTCCATCTCCGCCTGCTGATGGGCCACGTTCACGTTGAACACGTCCAGTCGCTCCTCGCCTTCCTGATTAATTCAACATTATTTGTGTGATATGTATAATTTTCAATAATCCAAGATCCAGTTGATTATAACAATTTTTTTTGCAAGTGGAAAATCGAGACCAACGCACCAGGCACAAGAGCAATCACTTATTCGATTTGTGAGACACCAAGCTCACAACCTTTCCCTCCCTATCTTTGACTGCGCGTATCGTACTCCTAAACCTCCCCCTCTCCAATCTCACCGTAATGGTCTTGGCCACTGTAGCGGGCGGGCTCTTCTCCGTCTGCTTGCTCACCCACGCCTCAGTGTACGCCTTCACGAGATCACTGCAATTATTTTTTTTAGTTCGAGTTTGCAAAATAACCTGGATTCAACAAGAGGCTTTGTGTTGCACCCCCTTCACTTTAGAGATTAACTCTTATACGAGTAATCTGAGTTTCACAAACAAAATATACTTTAAAGTAAAACTAGCGACATTCACGTTTCTCAACGTTCATTTGAGTTTTGGGCAACATCTACACCGCCAGATTGTTCAACTCCACCTGACAACGAACAAGGTTCAGC
Source organism: Pristionchus entomophagus (assembly GCA_036245825.1). Classification (NCBI taxonomy): domain Eukaryota; kingdom Metazoa; phylum Nematoda; class Chromadorea; order Rhabditida; family Neodiplogasteridae; genus Pristionchus; species Pristionchus entomophagus. The sequence continues at coordinate 12,395,268 of BTSX01000005.1, forward strand.
TTCGGGTTTATAAACATTTATCAAGGACTGTTGTCGCCCTTGCTGTCATGACCCTTCTGAGTGTTGGAGGCATTACAGGTAGATCAAAGAAAATTCTCAGACCCCCCCCCCCCATAATCAGTCAGAGATCAAAGATCAATCCCTCCCTCCCCTCACCAGTTTGTGCACAATCTTGACGGCATCCTTGTGGATCGTCCGCTTCCAGTTCGAGTCCGTCGTGTGCAATGAAAATAGTATTACGGTTTTAACACATATATATATTTTTCCAAACAAGCACGTGGTATCTACCCATTACTCCCCCCTGCCTCACTCCTCTTATCACTGCTCACTGCAACCCGAAACCCACCAGATCTTTCATTTATGGTTTATCTCATTCATTACGCGCTCTCTCTCGCCGTTCGGACAAACAAACGAGTGTGTTGATTGGAGAGAACAATCGAGTTTTTTCCGTGCCTACCGTCCCGCTTCAGCTACGATACCCCTTAATCTACCGTAACCCTCCCCCTCCTCACATCGAGCTGGAGTGCAGCGAGGGTGACTCCGATAGCGAATGGTCTCGCCCTGTTCGTGTACTTGTCCTCGAAGCGAACGTGCACGTTGTGGACTGCGACCTGCAAAGAAGAGAGATGATAGAAAGTCAATCGATAATGAGGAAGATACGGTGACTAGGATGCAATCAATGAAAAATAATTATTGTTGAAAACCGAACTAACTGCCATTTATTGATGGGTACACTATTTCATTGCCACATAAATCTATGAACCCTAAAAATTTCTTTTATCGAAAAATTTTATAAACAAATTTTATTCTATTTTTATCATGTCAAAAATGCTATGATTATTCGAAATAGGCAACACCAGTATTTTTTTTTTATAGATATTCATGAAACTCAAAACTGCATGGTCGTCATTGAAACTACAATTTCCTACATTTCACCGGTTAAAATAGATAGGTGGACTGCGACCTGTAGATTTATCAAAATATTTTATTTTATTTTTACCGTATCAACGATCTCTAATTATTCGAAATAGGCTACACCAGTATTTTAGGAATTCATGAAACTCAAAACAGCACGGTCATCATTGAAACCACAATTCCTTACATTTCAAGGATTAAAATAAGTAGATGGTATTCTAGCGCACCTGGAGATTCTTGATCACTTGCGCGACCATCTTCTCCGCGAAGGAATCGGCAGTCGGATCGGCCGGCTTCCTGAGAGGAATTTAGATGATTATCAATCGCCCTACGATCGTGATTTTCGATTTTACCTTCGGTCCTACGATTTTTTAAAAACTATCCACTGATATCGTATTGATAAGAGCTCTCTTCATTCACAACATTCTCTCACAAATTGTACGCATAGTGACAATAGATAAATCGTGTAGAATGGAGCTACTAATCGATCCGACACGTCTACCGGAACCTCTCCGACTACCGTAACCTCTCACCTTCTGTTCTTTCTGGCCTCCTTGAGTCTCGTGAGCGTCTTTTCCTTGATCTCCTTCGCGTTCTTCTTCGCATGAACGAGTATTGATTGGCTACCGTAATCAGATGTAAGTTCTCTCCATTTTCTCGACTATCTACTACCGTACCCCTTCCCTCCTCCATCTACCGTACCTTCTCTTCATTGTAGACGACTCCCTTGTTGGGAACGACGATCAACTGGACTCCATCGGCGATCACTGCCTCCGTGTACAGATTCTTCCACGGGATCTTCAGCACCAGCGACTCGATGTAACCGTATCTGAAGCAAGAGAGTTCATGATTCATATCAATTGAGAGAACCCGGAGAAGCGCCGCTTCACCGATTTGATTTGTTTAAACGGTATAATAAAGCGTCAATTAACAACGGAGACATACAACATGCATTTGCACCGTTTAATTATTATTTCAAGACAGCTTATCTCACTGATCTAAACAGCTATTCAATAATGTAGGGTTGGAGGAAAGTCGGCAGGTGCTTACTCTCAGTCCACTGGAGTCGATGTGATCAGAAAACACGTGGCTGAGTTCATCCAGGTATTTCCCCTTTTTCTTGTTTATTCGTGAGATATTGATTGCAGAGACGCGATGGAGGAGCTCCCGTAGATTCCGAGAATGTCATTCTCTCTGGAGGAGCATCCGAATCCTTCAGGCATACTTGCTTATATTCGAACCTAATCCTCTCTACTCAGCTACCATCGAAGAGTTCTGCGGCCTCGACCTTTCGCAACTGCTTTCGCTGGAACAGAGGTTCAAAATGATAATCACAGAATCAATCACTCACGACGTAATCTCTTAGTTTTCCAGGAAATACTCTGTTTTTCGTTGAAAAATGTAAGTAAAAATAATTTTGAAAAAAACAATTGAAAGATTATGATTGCATGATTGGAATTAGCATAGTATAGTGTATGCACTATCAAAAGTTTCAAAGCATTTGCTCAATGGGAAATTAAAATGAACATAATCTTTCGATTTGTTCGATGTGAAAACCGACCGCACGGGCGCGGTGAGAGGGTCGAAATGATCGAATGAGAGGGATTACTCTTTAAAAGAAAATTTCAGTTTTTCGAGGCTTACACTATCAGGACTACCTTGATTTGGACCATCTTTGGGTCTGATCGGTAGCTCTCTTCAAGGGCTACAACATATCAAAAAATTGCGATGGTTTAATTTTTTGTTTTAGAGAACGGTCGGCTTGAAAATGTGGGTAATAATTCAAATTTCGAATTTGCATAAACCAATGATGTAGGCGGATGCAGCACCTGGGCAAAAGTAGCAATAACAGATATCGATGCAGGGCACCCAGAGCTACCGGAATCTGAGAAAAACTCAAAGGGTGTAAAATTGCTGTACCGGAGGGGGTGCGACTATTAGGCGAACACACTGTTATATGCAAGACAGATCATTTCGTTTCAAAACTTTCGAGAGGCAGAAAGTTGCTGAAATTGGCAATTCAGAAAATAATTGCTCTGAATCACTAAAGGGTGCAACAGTGATAAGACAAGACATCAATTCCAGTCACGCATTTCCTCACGCATCTTCAAATGAAAAGGATGATTGCTGCTATGTATATCGATATTCTGATCCAATGAACTACGCCATTAAAATGTTTCTTCCTGTCGTAATCTAGCATACTTGCTTGATGCCGATCATCTAAACTCATCGTTCGGCGTTATCTCTGTAATTTCACGAATTCGAGGTGGTCGGGTGTGCCTATGAGGCGCTCGGGAGTGTCAACCTGACCACGAGGAGCGGTTTTCCGTATTGTTTCGTGCTTTCCAGTGAAAAGGCGAGTAGTCGCTCTCACTAAGAGGATTGAGTCACAATGAACCTCTGGAATAACCTTTACGAACAGCCAAGCCTTTCTTGAGGTTTGCTTGCTTTCAGAGAAAAAGTTCACATGTGTTTCGCCTTAAGTGATAAATACTCCACTCCTTATCTCCGTTGGGAACGAAGTAATACGAAATACCGCTCATAGGGTTGTTGACACATGCGAGTATCCCCTAAAAGTGTCCTCTTCAAAACGATTTCAACGTTGAGATGAACGTTTTTGGAAGTAACATGAATGATGTGATTATGTAATTGTGACTTTATCAGTGAATTCTTTGAATAATGCGCCAAAAATTCATCACACGATGTAGAACATTGACTACAAGGGAACAATCAGCACCAAGGATGATTAGTTTGGTGGGAGGATGACTAATTTCATACGTGCAAATTGCTGATTTTTTGGAAGAGATATTCAAGGTGAAGTACCGTTGGAAATACATTTGGTCACTCGTTTTGAAATAAAGGATTATATGTGTCAATACAAAACAACACTTTCTTTGCCTGCAAATGTTCCTTTCGAAACGAATTGAATGTTGAGGTGAACTTTGAAAATGGCATGTAATTATTATGATCTTTATCAAGATCCATCCAATATTATTACGTGGAAACATGTGAAAGAGCAGCGAAGTAAAGAAAGAAGACACGATATTTTTTTGGGTTTTGAGATCAAAATAAATTGGTACCATATCGTAGTCTGATGGAGAAATTTCATGGGGCAAAGTGAACACGGAAAATCGAAACCCGACGAATAAATAATCAATATTCGACAAGAGAAATCAGTTATCGATCTCGGAATCGGTGGGGTGGCGAGAAGGTTCCATGGGTTGGCACCAACCAGTCGTCTCCTTGCAGTGGGGCGTGAAGCGGCACTGAAAATATCATTTGTATTCATAAAAGTATCATACAATATTTGAAATATGTTTCAATTCCCAATTCAGGGATAATAAGACCCAAAAATGCTTATTTTAGTTATAAAATAAATACATATAACAACTAACCTGTAGGAAATTCTTCGTTGCACAGTAAGCATGCGATCCGCACTCACGGTTTGAAGTACAGCGGCGCGAGTGATCTACAATAGAATAATAGAAATTATTTATTACATATTTCCCCCACCCACCATTCCGGAAGGGCCCTACATCCAGAAATAGTGTGTTATACTAACACTGCGCCTTCTTATGTGTCAAAAGAAGTGCCTCCAGACATCAAGATACATCTCTTCTCTCCCCATTCATTCGCTTCTCCTAAGCACTAATCCTGAACTTGAAAAGCTCCGAGCAATCAACAAGGGTGGATATGGTAGCGGAATTCTTTGTTCCCTCTGTGTAAGAGCAAAGCATAATTTGAAGCATGTCTATGGACTCAAATAACATCCTAAAACCGAAGAAAATCGATTGAAAACTCACAAATTTCGCAATTATCTCCATGGAAATGCTTCTCGCAATCGCATTTGGTTCCGTCAGAATTTGGTTTTCCGTAGGCTCCGCAGTCGAGTTGTTTGGTGTGATCGAAATGGCCTGAGCAAATAGAATTTAGATCAGTGACATCATTGCAAATAATTTGAAATGATCATAGCTGATTCGCCAGTAGTGTTGTGCCAAATATGTTAGTTGATGGAAATGATTGGTGGATTGACCTACTTTTGCCCTGGTGAGGAGCAGCAAGGATCATTGCGAGGAGGCAGGTGAGAACAGCAATAATGATGAGGAACCGCATTCTGACGGATCGACTCTGGAAATGAAGGGGTATTACGAATTGATATTACGTGAGATATTACGAATTTTTCACAGAACACAGCACGAAATGATAGGTAAATAAACAACCAAACATTACGGAGGAGGGATGAGCATACTACTGGGTAAACGTGCAAGCACAACAAAGCTAGAGAGACCGTCGCCCTCCCCTCACCTCGCTCTGAGCAGAAATCCGAGGTACTGACGGAACTCGAGAGGGCGGCACCATCTTATACTCACTGTCCGATGAGAGTGGAAAGGCTTTTAAAACATTTCTCAAGCAAGGTGGGGCGCGCCTTTCGAAAGCCGATAGGAGATTGAAGGGCAGTAATGGCCGAATCATTCGTCCGAATCCAAATGATAACTTGGTTAAGATGAGGTTGTAAAGGTTGGCTCATATTTCAACTCGTGTATGTTTTGCTCTGACCCGGAACGAATGAAGGTGGAAGCATGGGTGTAAGAATGAAAATGGTGGAGTGAATAGCAGAAACGCTTTTGTACTGGTTTTTTTTGAAAAGCTTGTGCAATATAAACAGTTTTCGTCGCTTTACAAATTCCTAACTAACCCATCCAATCTCTCCGATTTCATTGAGATGTTTACTCTTGAACGGCTCAACACACTTTGTTGTTGCGAACTGAGACCAGTGCAAAAAAGAGCTATTAGCAATGAATTACGTTGATTCAGTCGGAAAGGAGGAAGAAAGTGAGTCATCATTACTGAGAAAAGGTAGAGAGGGTTGATCTTTCCCATTTCACCGCATTATAAGCAATACAGATCATTTCGTTTCAAAACTTTCGAAAGGCAGAAAGTTGGTGAAAATTACAGTTCAGAAAATAATAACTGTGAATCACTAAAAGGGCGCAACATTGATGAGACAAGACATCAATCCCAGTGACACATTTCCTCATGCATCTTCAAATAGAAATGATGATTGTTGCTATGTATATTCTGATCCACCGAGCTACGCAATAAACATGTTTGTTCCTGTCGTAATTTAGCATACTTTCGCATAATCATCGAAAGTCATCGTTCGGTGTTATCTCTGACATTTCACGAATTCGAGGTAGTCGGGTGCGGCTAGGGCTTAGTTACCTAGGCTCAGGAGTGTCAACCTGACCACGAGGAGCGGTTTTCCGTATTGTTTCGTGCTCAAGAGTGATAAGGAAGTAGTCCCTATCACTAAGAAGATTGAGTCGAATCTCTGGAATAGTCTTTACGAACAGAGCCAAGCCTTTCCTGAGGTTTGGTTGATATCAGAGAAAAAGTTCACATATGTTTCGCCTTTAGTGATAAATACTCCACTCCTTATCTCCGTTGGGAACGAAGCAATGCGAAATGCCGTTCCTTGGGTTGTGGGCAGGTTGATACATGCGAGTGTCCCCTAAAAGTATCCCCTTCGAAACGATTTCAACGTTGAGATTAAAGTGTTTTGGAAGTAACATTACTGATGTGATTATGTGACTTTATCTAGATGCATCTAACAATATTACATGGAAAATGTGAAACCCAGACAAACACGAATTCATGAAATGAAGAAAAACATTCGGTTTCTGATTCTCAAGGACGTATATATACATCGCGCGAGTAAGAAGAAATGAGAAGTTAATGCGGAGAATGGAGAACATACCATGCCTGATTTGTTTTGTGGGAGGATGACTAGTTTCATACGTGCAAATAGCTGATTTTTTGGAAGGGATGTTCAAGGTGAAGTATCGATGGAAATCCATTTGTTCACTCATTTTGAAACAAAGGATTCTATGTGTCAATACTACACCACACTTTATTTGCTTGCAAACTTTCCTTTCGAAACGATTTGAATGTTGAGATGAACGTGTTTTGAAAGTAACCTTAATGATGTGATTATGCAATTGTGACTTTATCTTGATGCATCTAACATTATTACATTAAAAATATGAAAGAGCAGCGAATTAAAGAAAGAAGACGCGATTTGTTTTGGTTTTGAGATCGAAGTGAATTGGTACCATATCGTGACGGTTTGTCATGGGAAAGCACGGACATTCGAAACCCGACGAATAAATAATCGATAATTCTACACGGCATTCAATTATCCATTTCGGGATCAATGGGGGAAGCGAGAAGGTTCCATGGGTTGGCACCAGCCACTGGTGTCCTTGCAGTGCGCAGTGAGACGGCACTGCAAAATAACGAATCTGGCTGATAAAAAGCAGAAAACTCCGATATTTACCGATTCAAGCTAGAGTTGATAGTCATGTGAGACACTCATTTAGATTCTTCCGCTAAATGTGTTTGAAATTCAGGAAAACGTACCTCTAAGAAATTCTTCGTTACACAGTAACCATGCGATCCACACACCTTGCTTGAAGTGCAGCGACGGGAGTGATCAACAATAGGATAATTATTGATTATTTGTTGCATATTTCCCTCTCCCCCACCATTCCTGAGGGCCCTATTTCCAGAAAGAGTGTGTTCTAATTGCACTTGCGCCTTCTGTTTCGTCAAAAGAGGAGCCCCTAGACATCAAGATACATCTCTCCTCTCCCCAATCCCTCGAGTTTCCAAAGCACTAATCCGGCACTCAAAAAGCGCCCCGTACGCAACAAAAGTTATTGAAACTATTTGTTCCCTTCTGACTAAGTGGGCACAATGCACGGTTCAAGGCACATACCAGGATAAAACACAGGACGATAGACAATCGCGAAAAATATAGGGAACGTAAGTAACTCACAAATCTCGCATTTCTCTCCATGGAAATATTCGAAGCAATCGCATTTCGATCCGTCCTTACTCAGTTCTCCGTAGGCGCCGCAATCCAATTGATTGGCAGGATTGAAATGACCTGAGCAAATATGAGATAGATGATATTATTGACCTGGATTATTGAATAACTTTTATATTCTGAGAAATGAAATCAAAATATTAATAATGGTGAGTAATTCTGATAAGGGAATAATGATTTGTGCGATGACCTACCTTGTTCTTTGAAAGGTGCTGCCAGAACCATTGCAAGAACACATGCGAGAAGAGCAATGATGACGAGAGTTCGCATTGTGATAGATCGATTCTGGAAATGGAAGAAGTATTAGGTGTTGATCTATCAGTCGCAGAACAAAGCACGAAGTGATAGTCAAGCAAACAACAAAACAATACGGATGAGTGAAAGCCTACTACTGGGTAAATGCATAATCACCAGTCTAGAGGGACTGTCTCCCTCCCCTCACCTCTCTCTGAGCGGAAATCCGAGGCACTTACGGAACTCTAGGGGGCGGAACCATCTTATACTGGCTGGATGACACATGAGAGACTTGATGACTGTGCCATTTATAAGAATCTTATAGAAACGTGGGAAAACTGAGGAAGTACGGAAGACTTTGAGGAAAGACTGTGAGGAAGGCTCGTATTTCAATGGAACGATCGAAGGTTTTGTTTTCAATCGGAACGATTTAAAGTGGAATTTTGAGAGGGCAAATGAAAATGAACAAGCGAATAGTCGAAACGCTTTTATTCTGGTGTGCAATATAAACAGTTTTCGTCGCATTACTATTACCTGACTAACCCTATCGTTTCTCTCTACGCTCATTGAGACCCGTTATCTCTAGTCTATCTCTCGCATCTCGCGTTTACGAATGAACCAATGAGTGAGTCATCATTACTTGATGCCCATTCGAGACCGACTCACCTTAATTTGCGCGCTCTCTCACCAGTCAGTGAAAAGAGAGAGTACGCAAATTGCAAAGGTGTCCGTCTCAAATGGATATCACTACTTACGAGTAACGGAGGGAATATGGTAAGAAAATGATACGGTCCCCTCCATATCACCATCTTATATAGAAGAGAGGTTGTTTCAAAACATTTTTCGAAAGACATAAAGTTGTTGAAAATGACAGTTATCTCTTAGTCACGGAAACGATGGAACCTTGATAAGGCACATCGACTCTAGTCAAAAAAAGGTGTTTCGTAATCACCTCAATTTATTATTATTTTTTAAATTTTTTTACATCGTTGATAAAAATCACATCATCACAATGTTTGTCTCCAATAATCTAGCCTACTCTTTTTCGATCTATTCCGTTTCTTTGCCCAGTCCATGAGTCTTATCTCTGACACTTCACGAATTCAAGGTAGTCGGGTGTGCCTATGGGACGCTCGGGATTGTCACGCAGATCACAATCCAAGGAGCGGTTTTCCGCATTGTTTCGTGCTCAAGATTGATAAGGAAGTAGTCGCTATCACTAAAACGATTGAGTCACAATGAACCTCAGCATTAGGCGTTACGAATTGACCGCGCCTTTTGTGAGGTTTGGTTGTGATCAGGGTTAACAGGTGAAGGTGTGGTCAAATTCGTAAATCGAGAGGTTCAGCAGGTCGCCTTATCACTAAAAAGCAGGAAACGATACGAAAAGCCGCTCCTCGTGGTCAGGTTTGCACACAAGGTTGACACAGTGTATTTCATAGGCGCACCCGACTGCCACGAATTCCTGAAATATCAGAGATGTACACGTATTATGATTGGCAATGAAGAAGAAGCTGAAACGAGCAATTAAGAATTCGATAATTGATTATGTTCCTACGAGAACAAATAACAAATATTTTGACGATGTGGACCCGACAAAATTTATCAATCATATTTTGTATGGTTAGTATGAATGACTAAATTTTACTCATCTTTCGCTTCTTCAACGGAATTCGTTGCTGATAGTTTTTTGCTGCGGTCTTAGCGAATTGAAGACGTATCACTACTTGAACAAATATTAGATGCGATAGATAGATGATCTTGAGGAGAGCAGATAGAAAAAGAAAGCTGGAATTTGATAATTAGTGAAGTGATATCAACTAGTTATGTGTATTACCATCGAAGTTATGCACAAAGTATAATGCTTTTGGTATTCCACTTCACATATTCCATTCGACATTCAAAGTACCACTTAATTTTTACACGATAATTTACGAACACGTTATTTCAATGGTTGCCAACCCTCTATGTACAGCCTCACCTTTCACGTAGTTCGATCGCTGAATTTAGTGCCCTTCAATATCATAATCCGCTTTCGAAAGGCGTACAATCACGCCTCACCTATCCCCCGCCTTTCTTGAGAAATGTTATATACACAGAGAGAACGACGTATTACTTTTTGGGGCGAGGGGCGATTTTAATACGTCTCGGTATTAAAAGAAACACACCCCATCACTTGATTAGAGCACTTTTTTGCGTATTAAATTTTGCATAAGAAAACGTATTAAATTTAATACGGTAGACGTATTTCTTTTTGAAAAAAGCCAAATCCGCGCCTCTTTGATTTGCACTCACACTCATTTTTGAACTATTTTCGTTGTATTGCTTGGTTTATTGGCATGTATACTATTTTGCGTGAATGTTATGTTCCCGAAGTGTGTACTCATCGCGTAGCACATTCCCTACATGAAAGTGCGCCGCTAGTGACATCGATTTGAGCGTGTTCGTCGCTCTCCTAACTCGTTGTATGCTCAGGTAAACCACATGCAATGGCGAGTTCAAGAGCTGGTGAGGTTTCCCTCAGAAACGGGCCCTCTCCAAAGTGCAAATGGATCTTCTCCAAGGAGGAAATGATGAATGTAAGTCCATTTGAAAGTCCCTCTAGAATGCCCAGCTTCTTAGCTGTTTGTCACCAATTCATTTGTCTTTTTCGTGCGTTTTGTTCGTTAAAAAAATAAAATTAAGATGGCGAGCAATGTAAGTTTTTGTTTTCGTGGCCAATATAAAGTCGTTGAACGTTCAACTATTTGAAACTAGATTCGTCTTCAAGTAAGGGTTTCCCGGCAAATAAATCTTTATGCATTGCCTTTCCATAATGGCCGAAGATGAAAGAGTTTGATCTTATTTGTTGTGCTTTATTCTATCTTGTTATTGTTCATACTGCAGTCACTAGGCGACTGTCGCTTCGTATAACTACGTGGGTAGATCACGTTTATCATTTCTAATTGTTCAATATATTTAAAATATAGAATTTCAGGACGTGATAGACGCATGTCTGTTTCTCTCGGGCAGGCCGGAGGAGCGCCCGCGCAAGATCGACCACATCATGAAGGTGTGGTGGATTACAAACATTAAGTTCCCCGGAATCAAGCTTGATCAACAGGTGTGGAATTATTTCTAAATATTTATTTCCCATGTATTGAGTGTATATCCGAAATTTCCAAAAGCTGAAATAAGGAAATGTTCTAATCATCCTCGAAGTATTTATTCGTGAAGCTAGTAACATGCGCTGTTTGTATTTATTATTTAATGTTTCTATCCTGCTGGAAAAAAGCGCTCCTTCTTCTCATTTCCCCTTTTTCGTGCTGTGCGTTCACTACTCCAACACAATGTATCATATCAATATAAATACTCCAATATTACCGTACTCCCATACAGGGCACCAATGCCAGTCCAGTCCACTCTCATCTATCACAAAGAAATGCAGTAGCTACAGTATTCTGGGAATGTAGCTTTTGGACCTAGCTCACCTATCTTTTTGATAATAATAATAATATTTATTAGACAAGGGAAAAGGTCACAAGTCGTGACGACGACAAAAGAATAGAATGACGCAAGAGAACGTCAGCAAGGGAAGTACACCAGACGCGGTGGTGAGGTATCGTAAAGGTCGCGTGTACACACGCGCTACTCGCGTTGGAGGAAATAGCGTTGGGGCATACTTATAACTAGCAATTAAAATAGTGGCAATTGCTATACACAGCACCTCCGTCACAAGATATGAAATGCAAATCTGACAATAATATGATACAGATTAGTAAGAATAGGATTGGCATGGTAGTCAGGAGATTAGGGGGCTTCCTATCTCGTTTGGATCGATCGGGATTGGACAGGGAATGTTTCTTCATGTCGTTCTATACATCTTTCGTGGGCTTGATAACAATGATCTTCTTGTCGTTCTCCACATCTTTCGTGGGCACGATTCGAGGCACGGTAGGCGAACGACGGACGTCGTTGAACTCGGTAGAACAGAATAATCGTCTCGATAGCGAATCAACAAAGATTTTAGAAACATTGAAATCATCAGCCACTGTTTTCACATACGCTGTCACGATCGAGTCAGAAATGTATGCTCAATGAGTTCAAACCATCGGGCACAAAATATAAAATTGAATAGTTCGCTCAACAGATTAATCTTTGTAGAATGGTTGTCGTTATCATTCTGTTTTCTCAGACTCTAATGATCAGTAAGCATTTGATCGTTGTGAAATGAGTCGAAACAAGAAGACAAACACCGATAAGTCAATCAATTTTCCCGAAAACGCTTTCCTACCACAATACTCCGAAAACGACCATAGTATTGTGTGCAGTACTTTTCCCGTAAAATTCCTTCCTTACCCCGACCGGGTATGACTACAATAATGATTGACCTCTGAGAAATCGGCAAATGCCGTGCAAACTGTTCATTGTGCATGATCTGAACTCATCCATCATGTATTTCCGAATAGAACGCATATTCGAAAACAGTGCCTGATGATCGATTTCAATGTTTTTTTTGTAAAAAAAAAACCTGTATCCTGACCATCAATCGAAGATTCTGTGGAGCAAGATAGTAGTGTTATCAGATATCAATTTATTGTCAGACAGTACCAGGAATCTTCATTCGATCTTTGTCCATTGGGTAGATACACGGTGGACACATACGTCACAATGTATGTAGATTATCACGTGAAGACTCTCCGCTATAGTATCGAGACGTGAACTGACCATTATGCAGTACCCTTCCCTCATTCGCTGCTTCCTGCAGCTAGAATGGAACGAGCACGTACAGTAAAGGAGATCTTAGTGAGGATGGAGAATATTGGACACTGCAACATCCTCAGTCAATCTTGTTCCCAAGTTTCACACACTACAAGAGACGTTCAGCGATTTCACCATCTCCTCGACAATTTCCGCGTACTTTGATTACCCGAATGAAGTGCATTCTCTGATCAAGGTTTTGTGCCCTGAACAGTGCGAGTAGAACGCTCTCCTCTTCTTCTTCGCTCTCTCGTTGAGAGGAGACATGAGGGCGATTCAACCAACTCCGTTTTTCTCACGATTGATAACGACCTCACGGCAGGGAATCAGCCCGACAGAGAGCACTATATAGTACAAAGTTACACTACTTATACTGTGCCTCACCCTGTAGTAATCATTATCGCTCGAGATCACTATCAAGTAGCCTCCTCTCCAATGTTTGTTTTTACTTTATAGCGTAGTATGCTCGCTGTGTGCGTTGAACCCCCTATAAGTTAAAATATTCGACAGTCACTCGTGTCTCTTCTAATACTAGCAATTGTAAGTCATGATTTATTGAAAGTGATCAATTCAGATTGAAATGACGATCACTACTACCCTGCAGCAAGAGAAGGTCAAGGTTCCTGTACAGCCTGCGAAGCGGACCGGTGCGACCTGTTCAATTGACGGTGAGTAGCTTCTCAATACATATGTGACGATTAGGCGTAATTCCATAGCTAGATGCAGTGTTATTCGAAAATCAGAATCAGTTTATTTTGTGAGATGGTGAAATGTCATTCGTGAGTAGGAACGCAAAATAGGTTAATTTCAAAATTAAATAATTTTAATATGGATAGTTCTGATATCTGCCCTGATCCTTGTTTTTCTCCCTTCGCGTGGTGAACTCTCTCACTTTCAGGTGGTATCATTCGTCGTCTTATCGTCATCGCTTATTTTCTCGGTTTGTTCATTTTTTTCTCAGTTCTGATAACTCTTTTTTTGTTTTGCCAGTAAGATGCTTTTTGATTAATATTTTTTATTTGGAACTCATCAGTAATCAATAATCTCTCAGGTTTGACTCTTCCCACAATCGCAGTGTTCATTATCCCTGATGCTCGCTTCTTCCTTGTCTACAGTATGCTTTTGGTATTATTCTAATCATATTTCATAACTGTGGATCCCATCGTCTCACTGATCTAGTGATGCAGTTAGGCAGACATATCCGACATGAAACTCAACCGAAACTCAATACTTTCTCAGCGAACTCTCACGCAATATCAGCAAATAAACTCGGTCAATTTCGAAAATCACAATAAAATCCCAGGCGTCTACCTCTTCCTCTCCATCATATTCATGGTTCCCACCTCACTAATCTATCTTGCCTCCATCGATTCTCGTCTGGTCATCTACCGTAGCTCTTCAGGCAATATCCGTGTGAAATTCACACCAATAACTCCCGTTGTTAATATAGTCTGAGTAGAGTGAAGAGTATATTTATGCATCCCCGGTTCCCCGGTTTCGGCTCCGGCCGAGATCATTCGGGTACTATTTCAATAATGGGCACCGATTATGTAAAGTCGTGGAATGTAGTGAGAACTATGAATCGATCTGTTTTGTGTTTGATGATCTCGATAAACGCATTATTCATCTCTTGCTTTATATGAAAATCAGTGTCGGATGAGCAAAGATTGAAAGTGTTTTGCAATGTTTGTTCGCTAACCATAAGCTACGATGATTCGGAGGTGCCAAATAGTAGTGCTATCAATTTGTTTTCAGGCAGTACCACGCAGTCTCAGTTTGATCTCTGTCCGTTTAGTAGGTATCAGGTTGGCGCATAAGTCTTGACCGATTTTGGGAGTGAAGTTTGACCTCGTGCATATCGCTTTAGTGAAATCTCTACGGCCTGTCTCCAATGTGTTAGTTAGGGATATGATCGAACATTAATTCGAAATTCGGTTGTATAGTGTTTGAGAAAATTATGTTTAACCAACACTGAAAATATCACGACATAACCTAACTTTATCTGCAGTCGTTTTAATCTTTGGATAATGTATTCTTCCAAGCCAAATTTTATCGAGTGATAGTCCACGACTTGGTCTCTCAGATACTGTGAGAAATTTGGTCCTCAATTGAGTTTAACCAATGTTACATGAAAATGAAAATCGACTATTGAATTAGTGTACAATCGTTTATCCATCAATCAAACGTTCCGTACAATCGTTTATCCATCAAGCTTCGGAAATCTTAGATGTTGACCTCTAACCAAGTGCGCTGCAATCGCCCATTATGCGAGTGTATTACCACTGAACAGATTTGAACATCCCTTTCAGAAATATCAAACTTGCTAAAATATTGTCCGGTCACAGAACACGCGGAAAACGCGACTTTCAATGTTTTCGGAATAAATCATTCACATCATAACTATAAGATGCAAAATTCTAATTATATTATGAGTGATAGAGTAAGGGCTGCTTGTTTGTTTAAGCATGTAAGATGCAGTGGTATGGCTGTATGGGCGACATGAGAGGGTCTAAAGTGTCGATTTCGATGACCGATTCTCAGCAAGGAGTTGAGATAGGTATAGCTCTCAACAAAATTGTTGCGCCTTTTCAAGAACAGTGTTATTAATTACCCATGTAAGATACTTTTCAACGCTATGCAATAGAGATTCCAATATCTATCGACTCGAGTACACGATGAAAAAGTTTGATCAATTAACTTCGCGATGCTCCCATGTAAAATTTTAGGGCATTTCTCAAGTAGGCTTTACATGGCTGCACCGTGGTACCACGTGTAGAATAATCCTAAATCATTGTACTTCACGAATGTTACCCGGGTTTGGCCAAATCGTTGTTCCCCAGATCACACTGATCGGATTAATTGCCGATTGCATCTTCGAAAACGGTCACTTTGATCAATCACTGTGCCCGACCTACCGATCAGATAGGTCTGATAAATCGCGCTCTAAAGAGAGTACACACGCACTCATCTATTATGAAAAAACATTTATTGATCGGACAACTGCGTATGACGAGGCGGGTCTGAAACCTAAGTGTCAAAATCGGTCAAGACTTATGCACCAACCTAGTACAATAAAGACCGAGCGACGCGCATATACTATCACGTGAATAATGCCCTCCCTAGCATCCACATAATAGTTTATAACTACTGTTTGCATACATAACTATCAACCCAGTCTGCATTAGATCTCAGTCTGATCTCAGACAGGGTGTGGATGCTAGGGTTGGCAGTGTTTTCGCGATAATCTCTTCGATCCGCTCTATATTTCATTCCATACTCAACGAACAGAGAACAATTCAGACGGCGTAGTACTGTCTGAGAACAATTTGAAAACACTACTATCTGGTACAATCGTTGTGTTGTTGTGGCTACAAAGATTCCACAACATTGAAACTACTAGATACGACTTTAAACCATGTTCATCAGATAGCACAAGGGCATTTGAGATCGCAGATAATTCGCACAATATTCGCAGACATTGCAAAGGTCACTTCCATTTTGTGGTCGTTCGCGGCTGGTATCGGGATGAATGGAAAAGGGTTCTACCCCCTTTACCTTCAATGAACACATTTTATCCTATTCGATAGCTTGCTCACAGTTACATGATCATTTGTGTGTTCTCTACTCCTAAACAATGAACAGAGATTGAGTGCAAACTACACGGTACTATCTGAAAACAAGTTGATAACACTTCAATCAGGAACCACCGAATCGTCGTTGCCTATGTTTAGCCAGGATACAAATATTGCAAAGCACATTCAACCTTTGCTCTCAAGACACTGAAATTCACATTTAGACTTAGACACGGAAGACAGGAATAATGCGTTTATCGAGATCATTGAGCACCCACCCAAAACAATTCATAGTTTGAGCAACATTCACCGACCGCTAAGGCGACCCATACTTGTAGTCATACCCGACTGATATCGGCCGGAAAAGATTACTATTAGTGACACAGGATCGAATAGTGATCGCTCCATTCTGCACACTTTCTAGTCGGACAAAGATTGTGCAGAATCGAGAGAGCCCGATTCAAACCGGTAACACTAATTACTATACTCTCTACTTTAATCACACTACGTTCACGTTAACTTGAACAGGAACGGGAGTGGTTGGCGTGAATTTCACACGGATCTGGCCTGAAGAGGTACGGTAGATGACCAGACGAGAATCGATGGAGCCAAGGTAGATCAGTGAAGTAGGAACCATGAAGAGGATGGAGATGAAGAGGTAGACGCCTGAGAGTATATTTTTAATTATGGGACTTCAACGCTTCCTTGGAGCTTTAAAGACTAGAGTTCACTCAGAAATGTATGAGTTTCAGATGAGTTTCAAGGCGGTTATGTCTGCCTAACCGTATCACTGAATCAGTGGTGAAATTGCATGAACTTCCAAAAAAATCAAATACCCGATAATAAACACGTGTATGAAATAATAAACATTCACTGTAGACTAGGAAGAAGCGTGCATCGGGAATGATGAACACGGCGATGGTGGGAAGAGTGAGACCTGCAAGAACTTTGATTATTGATGATTTCCAATTTGAGGCATTATTGTTCAAAAAATCATTGTGATTTCTGATTTCCGTATTATCAGGACTGTAAAAAAGAAAGGAAACCAACCGAGAAAGTAGGTGATCACGATAAGACGACGAATGATACCACCTGAAAGTGAGTGAGGTCACCACGCGAAGGGAGAAAACAAGGATATTGAGCAGAGATCACATATTTCTTTTTGCATTCACTATTGATATTAGCATAATTCACGTCGCAAATAAATGCTGTCCTTAGTCATACTTATTCGAGATATTTGATAAATCGATAAGTATGGATATGAAGAAGTAACTACTCACCATCAACTGAGCAGGTCGCCTCGGTCTGCGTTTCTGGCTGTGCAGCAGCCTCGAATTTCTCCTGCTGCAGAGTCGTTGCGATCGTCATTGTTTATCTGAATTAATATTTTAAATAGTGAAATACAAATTACAAGTATTAGAAGAGAAACGATTGATAGCTAGCGACGACGGTCGAATCTGGAAACTTATAGCGCTCAGCAAAACGAGCATACTTAGAGACCGCAGTCTCCGCCCACTTGGGTGCTATAGAGAATTGCACAAAACTAGCGCGCGACTCGACAATTCTAGTTCTTTATCAATCAGGACACTCTAAAGCGTTTTCTGTTGGTCTCAGCAGCCACTACAAATCATGCAATGCGGAAAGTGGTCGGTGCATTCTAAGTAGGTCAAACGCGTCTTTTAAAGGCGAAAAACGTGATTTGAAGGATTTCTAGTGATTTCTGCTAGCTCCGCAACTCAAATTCAGTTCACTCGTATTTTAGAAGAATTTTAAGATTTTTTTTGGAATTTTAATAATTTTCTCCGAATTGTCGGCGAGCGCGGGGAGAGGCGAGCGAAAGGCCGGGGGAGCGAGAGAGACACACGCGAGAGAGGCTCCGCCCCTTTTCTCAAGCGATAGTGATCACACACAACACATTGAGCACACATTCGAACCGATGCAAGCATTTTGGTAGATCTCCCTGTGGTCTCTAAGCATACTACGCTAAAGAGGAAAAACGAACAGTGGGGAGGCATTGTACGCTAAAGAGTAAAGCAAAAAGTCTATTTGATAGTCATCTCAAGCGATAGTGATCACTACAGGCTGAGGCACCGTAAAAGTAGCACAACTTTGTACTATAAAGTACTACTTGTCGGGCCGATTCCCTGCCCGGAGGTCGTTATTAATCGTGAGAAAAACGGAGTTGGTTCCCCCTCACGTCTCCCCGAACGGCGAGATAGTGGAGGAGAACGGGAGAGTGCTCTAGTCACACTGATCAGGGCACAAAACCTTGATCAGGGTGTTGTATGCACTTGATTCGGGTAATCAGACTACGAGGAGATGAGAGGAGATGGCGAAATCGGCCGAGAACGTCTTGTAGTGTGAGAAAATGGAGTGTGGAAACATGGATGACTAAGGATGTTGCAGTGTTCTTTACTTGGCGGAGATCATGATTTTAGTAGGAAGAAAATGTTTCTAAATAAACTTCGACAATTTGTGAACCGGAAACGACAATTTCCAATCATTTACGTTAAAATATGATGTGTCACCCTTATTATCGTTTCAGACGAAAATGTAAAAACACTACTTAGAATGGGGTTTTGTAAGACTACAGTTTTCCAGCGTGTACCATCTTGTTTTCTTTGTTGTGCGCGTACTGCTGATGAAATATCGAAATCACGCATTAAACTACAGAGTGCCTAACTAGGGGTGACTATCATGAGCCGATGGGATAATTGAACACCTTGCATTTTCATGGATACTCTCAAAGAATTGCGATCATTGATGTTTTTATCAACGTAATTAGCGCATTCCACGATTTGGCGAGTGTCTGTAGTTACAACACGATGGTATGGGGGAAATTTTTTCGAAATACGGGCAAGGGTTCATTACACACTGTCTCGACCTGTCGAGTTAGAGGAAGAGAAAGTGTGTGTGGTCAGATTGATCAGATATTTCAAGGAAAAGTAGGCGGAATTCAGGTCAGGGAGCATCTGATCGCACTTTAGGAGGCCGCTGGCGGCGGAAAGTACAGCGTTATCGAACTCGAGATTAGTGAAAGTCATTCAGCACTTTAGTGATTCCCCGCCCCGCAAAAGCACAGAAGTGTTCACGATAACTTGCCGAATATATCACACATCATAAGCAAGGATATTTTTTTGATTTGGAAACATCAGGAACACATAATACTTGCTATCACTCATGGCATAGTATCACAACTTGGGAAAACATACAACTTATCGGAATAGGTATATACTGAAAACATTACGCAACTTTCAGCGCCCGTTTTCACTCATGATTACAACGCACGACACGTTGCTCCTGTTTTCGACCTGCAGAGAATCTGCAGAGAACATGCAGAGAAGTGAAAGTAACCTCGTGATCGTTGTTGACTGCTAAAAGGGCGTACGATCTGACCTAGCGAAGATCTCTGTTGCATGTGTTCTGGTGGGAAGATCTGACCCATTTTACAGCCAACTCAAACAAAAAATAAATTCGCGTATAACTCAGAACAAAGCTTCCACTGCCGTTCGTACTCAGTTTTCAATTGTGATTTGTCCCCTTCATGAATGATATTATCGATAGCGTATTGATTCGTCTTTACGAGTGCTCGCACGAATGTGATGACGCTTAGCCCACATTCGACACAATTACCGGTCAGAAGAAATATAACAAGTATGTGCAGGAGCACAATCATACAGCACAACGAACACTGAGCGACCAAGACACAATTAAATAATATAGAGATAAGCATGTACAGAATTCGTCTGAAAAAGTGTCGTCTATTTTTTTAAAACAATATCTTATCAGTAACTAAATGATGATGAAATGATGAGTGATGCGCTCTTACTGATGCTCCGCATTAGGGACGATCACTTGAGACCGAATGCGGAAGAATAACTATTGCGGAATTCTGCAATAATTCGAAATTCCGCAAAACAAGTTGATTAGATTGGACCACAATGCGGAATAAATGCAATAATAGAATGAAACTGAGAGTATTCCGCATTCCGTTTAGACATCCCTACTCCGCATACCCCTTGAAACGGTCGCGAAAAGACGCGAACAACGCGTCCCAATAATTTGTGAAGTATTGCAGCCGTCAGGCATGCTTTCTCGTTTCGAGCGATACACTGGAATGGCTACGAGTGAATCGACCTGTATAATCTGCGAAAAAGCTGGGATAAAACCTCGCGACAAAATTTGCGAGCTTTATCGATGAGAAATAAACTGTTTATCTTGTTTACACACGCCATTATCTTTTTCTCTAACCAGCTTTTCGGACGAAGTTTTTGACGAGCTGGTTAGAGAAAGAGAAAATAGCGTATGCAAACAAGAGAAACAGTTATTTCTTATTGAAAAAGCTCGCACCTTTTGTCACGAGGTTTTCTCCCAGCATTTTCACAGATTATCACCGGTATCACGACCCGGGAGAGCAGTCTCGGAATTTTTTTTTTTCAAACTCATTTTAAACCTTCTATATTATCATGGGTGAACACACTGGTGACAAGTTTTCGAACGATCCCGGTCACGAGTCCTAGAGCCGGCTTTTAGGAAATATCCGGTCGCGGTTCCGGCTCCAGAGTATCCCAGCTCCCCGTTAAGCTAGAAAGCTGGCGAAGAGCTCAAAATACGTAGAAAAATAAGATAAGAAAAAAAAGACTATAGGTCTATCTAGCGTATTTTCGCGCGTAGAACACGAATTTCAGCATTAGAGCTCATGACACAGACAAAGGAAAAAGTTAACTAATTTTTTTTTGCAAAATTAAGAATTTTTTGTATCCAATCGAATATTCCAAAATCCAAGCATGACCAATTTCAGTTTTCATTTTTTTCTAATACAAATAGTTGCTCATTCTATAATATTTCGCAATAAAATTCCATTACAGTATCTCGCATCATGGAGAAAGATATTAAAATATTAATTAGAAGGCACTTTTTCGATCACAACTGTGTTGTCCTTTGTCCATTCCTTTTACTTTCTTCAGAAAAGTTTCTTATCTTTTTTTTCTGCGTATTTTGGGCCCTTCGCCAGCTTTCTGGCTTAACGGGGAGCTGAGATACGCTGGAGCCGGAACCGCGACCCGATATTTCCTAAAAGCCGGCTCTAGGACTCGTGACCGGGATCGTTCGAAAACTTGTCAACAGGGTGTTCACTCATAATAATATGGAAGGTTTAAAATGAGTTTGAAAAAAATTTTTCGCGTAAGGGCTTTTTGCTCTCCCGAGTCGCGAAACTGGTGATATATAGGTCGAATATGAGGCCGTTTGCGGTAGGATCAACAAATGCAGGGAACAGCTAAAAAATGACATAGCTTCAAAAGTTGGCCCAAGAGGTAACTTTCGATTCTGAATCGATTGGTGGAATCCGTTTTTCGATGTGAGCCTTCTGAATCCCGGTACGACACGACGTCAATTTGGCCAAAATGGGTTTCTGCCATAAGAACTGGTCCGGGATCAGCAAAATGGGCCGAAATCCAGCGTGCCCGATCAATCAATCAATCAATCAATCAATCAATTTATCATATCAGGCAATTAGGGTGCTCAGATGAGGATGAGTCGCTGGTAGTCATCACGGGTTGTATTCCACCAGGTTTTGCCAATAGCTCGCGTCAAGTCATCTCTCCAGCGCACTCTTGGCTTGCCCGAGGGGCGAGTCCAGTTGTAGGGCGTCCAGACAGTAATCGCGCGGCTCCACTGATCCGTATCCAAGCTTCGCACTTTGAGTGCCCAGCGCGCCTTCCGTTTCAGTCCTTCTTGGTTCCAATCGCGCAGTTTCGTGATCCCTCGCACGCGTTCGTTTCTCCAGCGATCCCTTAGCGAAACTCCGACCATTTTCCGCTCCATCTTCCGTTGGGTCACACACAGCCTCTCCTTGTCGCTCGATCGCAAGGCCCATACTTCACATCCGTAGAGTACGGTAGAGGTGACGCAACTCTCAAAGAGTCTCCTCCTGGTCTTCATGGGAAGAAGTCGGAAAGAGAGGAGGTGGGACAGCTTACTCCATGCGTACCAACCGAGTCTGATCCTGTGCTCAATTTCGTCTGAGTGGTCAAGTGGAAGAGAGATTCTTCCTCCAAGATACGTGGCAGACTCGACGAATTCAAATCGCAGGTTCCCGATGACTATGGGTGCTCTGGTAGTGGTGCAGGAGGTGAGGAGATTGGTCTTGGAGGCGTTGATTTCGAGACCAACGCGGCTGCATGCCTCCATCAGCTTCTTCAACATCCGCTCCAGTTCCAGTCGAGACTTGGCGATCAGGGCGATGTCATCCGCGTACTCGAGGTGGCTCAGGTATCTTCCATCAATCCGAATCCCGTCGCTTCCCCAGTCGATGTCATCGTGCCCGACCAGAATTTAACTCTCTACAAAATGAAATAAACATTTAAGCTCCAGCTTTTTTCGTTTCCGAGAAAAAGTCGATTTTTGACACAGGAAGTTGCGGACAAAAACCCTTTGGTAAAAGAAAGAGCATGATCTCCTGATCATTTTGGTATATGGGGTTAAGGATCTTACCCTTGCCTTTGTGGTTTCCCATCGATTTTAGTGCGGCGAACTCGCTTTTTTTCCTAGTTTTCGAGCATAACTTTTTTCATTCGTATTTTCACGATTTCACATATAAATTTCGCTTTCTACGAGGAAAATTAGGTCAGAAACTCCTATTGTCAGGTGAATCTGAGAAAATGACTTTTTCGACCCAAAAATCGACATCGACGACGACGTCAGGGTCGAAAAAGTCATTTTATCAAAAATTCATGACGATAGGTTTTTCGGGCCTAATTTTCCTCGTAGAAAACGAATTATATATGCGAGATCATGAAAATACGAATGAAAAAAAATTATGCTCGAAAACTAGGAAAAAAAGCGAGTTCGCCGCACTAAAATCGATGGGAAACCACAAAGGCAAGGGTAAGATCCTTAACCCCATATACCAAAATGATCAGGAGATCATGCTCTTTCTTTTACCAAAGGGTTTTTGTCCGCAACTTCCTGTGTCAAAAATCGACTTTTTCTCGGAAACGAAAAAAGCTGGAGCTTAAATGTTTATTTCATTTTGTAGAGAATTAAATTCTGGTCGGGTACGCTGGATTCCGGCCAATTTTGCCCTTCTGAGACCGGTTTTTATGGTAGAAACCGATTTTGGCCAAATTGACTTCGTGTGATGAAACTGATGAAACCTGGAATAGCTTTCAGCAATTAATGAAATATATTTGCGACAGCTTTCACGAATGTGCAGACACTCAACTCGCTTATGACACAATTGCGGATTGTAAATAAGTATAAAATATAGGGTTGTCCCGAATAAAAAAAGAGTATTATAAGCTCATTAAATAACTTTATTTATCATAATTAGTCTTCATTACTTGTCCTTCTTCTAATCGCCCTTCTTCTTCTGAACTATCTCCTTCCTTTTCCCAGCTGCTTATTTTTTTTCAAACCGACTAGAGAGTGTGCAGAATGATGCTAAAACCGAAACGACACCACAACTGATGATCATCGATTGTTGAGTGAATAATACGGTGGTCAATCGATCTATCGGGAAACGGTTTATTTCCTTTGCTCACCCTTTTCGGCGCAGTTCTCTAATTGACACAGTATCGTCATCCGTTTCGTCCAGATCGTAATATTGGGTTGAGGAATAAGTAACGCTCGTTTTTGAGCATCGTGTTTGGGCTCATATATCTCCCGCCAATCAAATCTAAACGAGCTGACTTTATAGCATTTTTTCAGGGTATGCTCGAGTATCATAGCCGTTATTATTAGAAATATCACGCTTCCTGTGTAGGAGAGAAATTTAGATTTCAATGTACCTGATATTTTTCGAAAATTTTAGATTTTTTTCGAAATTGTGTAATTTAACGTGGAAACGGTTCGGTAAATTCACACATTTTCAGGTGAGCAGCCCGATACTACACCTCTTTCATGGTGAAGTGAGAATGGTGCTCGATTCATTGTTGTATTTTTATAGACGTTTCAAGGGGAACGTTCGTGAAAAATTGCAGTTCACTTAACTTATTTGTCTACCTTGAGGACCGAAGGTGCTGGCCTATACACTAGTGCGCTCCAGTCACTCACTATGGAGCTATATTATCACTATAAAAATTTGGTGCTACTTATGCTCCTATTTGAAAAATAACAGTTTTCCAAAAATATTATTTTGTGACGGAATCAAAAGAAATGCGTGTTTTGAGGACTTTGGATTAAACCATACCCAAGACATAGTAGCCATTCTATAATTGTGGCCACTTGGTGGATGATAGTGCAAAAGTTGCTTGTCCATTTAACCATCTAAGGCCTTACATTCAATTAGTACGGTTTACAGGAAATAGCAATAAATGTCGATTTCGAGGCTTGTCTTTCTATATCGGACTTACGAGCAATTTAACTCATAAAGAGAATGCTCCACACTTAGCAAAATTCGTCCATATTTTCAACAGGAAAGGTACTCCACTTTCAAGCATAATTGAGGTCTTTAGATCTATTGCTAAGAAAACGCGGCTAGCAAAACTTCTTTCGGTCAGTAACTGAAAATCCTACACTCTCGTTAGGCGCATATCTCACACAGGCCTTTACTTGGATATTCCTCTGAATATCATCAGTGTAATGTATAACCATGATACTTTACTACTACAGCTTAATTGTGGCTCAATGATTCTTCTTCCCTCAGTGCTGACCTGTCAAAATCTCAGGGTGAGGTGCGACAACTTTGAATTGACCCAGCCATTGTGATCGCCTAAATGATCGGAGATATATGATATAGTGTGCGCTAAAGAGAGTATCCAAGCCCTTATCGATCATCAAAAACCGGAATATAATTGCACAATTTAGAAAGACTGGAGAGGTCATAATCTGAAATTGGAAAAACGAGCGTTACTTATTCCTCAACCCGATACCTTCTGTAAAACAGCCTTATGCACAGCGTTTCGGTTTTAGCATCATTCTGCACACTCTCTAGTCGGTTTGAAAAAAATAAGCAGCTGGGAAAAGGAAGGAGATAGTTCAGAAGAAGAAGGGCAATTAGAAGAATGACAAGTAATGAAGACTAATTATGATAAATAAAGTAATTTAATGAGCTTCTAATACTCTTTTTTTATTCGGGACAACCCTATATTTTATACTTATTTACAACCCGCAATTGTGTCAGTGTGTGCACATTCGTGAAAGCTGTCGCAAATATATTTCATTAATTGCTGAAAGCTATTCCAGGTTTCATCAGTTTCATTTTTCAGTTAGAGTGCTAGGACCAGTAATTTCTTGAAGAATCATTCTCTCAAAAATATTTGAGGTCGATTACCTTTGATCTATTTAGAAGGGCACGTCTCATTTTCTGTTTTTTCGTTGCTATGATTTAAATAGGGGTTCGAAGACTTCGACAAGTGTTTGTTTTGGTGTAAAAAATCAGTAATCAATCTTTCGTTGAGCCGCGTAATATGGGTTTCACTATCTTGATGTATCAGCTAGGTGTCATTAGGAAGTACTGAAAATTTCGAGTAGCATCCTGGGATGCAACTCGAAACAAATTACAATTAATGTTGTACGTGCTTTTACATTTCTGATTTCATCTCTGCGCTTTTGAAATTTGAATACTAAGGTGATAGATTTGTTCTCAGGCTCTGTCTCCATTCGAAAATACAGTCCCAATTTTATCGATCATCTACCATAATCTTCGTCCAATCACCAACTGACCTCCCTATTTCTCAGTTGGAAGTGGCTCGTCGTCTCTGTTCTCCAATCGATAATGAGGCCAGGAGTCGAATCTCCATTATGGCACAGATGTATGCTGAGCCACAAGTTGTATTCGTCATTCCTGATCAGAATTATTTATTTATTTTATTTGGAATATGTTAGTTACACTTAAACTGTTAAAGTGACTCAGTTCTGAAATTTAAATCGTTTTTCTTGATCTTTTGCCGAAGACTGATTGAACAGGAACTGTTTCACAATTGTCTGTGCTAGTGCTGAAACACGAATAGGATTTGAATTTTTTTCTCAGATCGATTAAAATTATTCATCATTCCAGGTTGAATTATCGATTGATTTTTAATAATCATTTTTTAAACACATTTATCCCAAAAATTCGAAGTGCGTACGTTTTAGAATAATGGATATAGAAATACACAATAGATAATACTCATCAGAAATACACTATTTTTTAGGACGGTATTACTAGATCCATTGAAAATGAGCTGTTCCATTCTTGTACGAGTTAGCGCTGAAACACTAATGAGATTGGAATGGAAAACGCCACCAGTAATTATTTTTCCCTCATCAGGTTCATGTTTCGTTCCTCCTCCTAAAGTGGACGTGGGAGTGGTGAGATTCGTGCCCCGCGCATCTCCCATCGCCACTTCGCCATTCGGGGTGAGAGAGTTTATTTGAAATTATTGATCTTTGATCTCCTAAAAATTTTTGTGGAATTTAGAGTGCTTAATCTTATTTTTAATGATTGAATAACCCATGGAAGTTGAAAACGTAAGCAAAAGCTAGTAGCAGGGCGGTTTGCAAGAGGGATTGTGATGTTCTTTGATCTTTGATCTCCATCTCTTGAAGAAGTGGCTGAATGTCGAAATAAAAAGGTTTCATTGAAATTTGGTATTGACATTTGTAGTGAACGAAAAATGCGTTGCACTTTGTAGAGAAAATTAATCTAAGTGAAATCGAATCGCGGTTTCAGACTGGCTATACCACACCTTTACCGTTCGTCTGATGATTGACTTGATGTTCAATAATTTCCGTTTGAGGTAGTAGAGAAGTTGGTCCGTCAGGTCTTCCACTACCGACAGAAACACGTGCTGAAGGGATTGATGACACTCTACCCTGATGAAATGGCAAAAGAGAGGGCGCATGAGGTGAGGAGGAGAGGGATACTATAGAGTGAAGAGGTACGGTAAGGTTAGGTGGTGCTTGTTGTGCACTGCTTTTGTAGGATTAGGCCGGATCGTATGAAAGTGGAAGCAATCCACGCGCCATACTATGCTTGTTGAAAAATAACTCTCTATTCTGCACACTCGTTCAGAGAAATTAATGAGTGTGCAGAATGGAGAGAGCTATTTTTCGATCCGAAATCACTACTTCGTGGTTTCATATTTCACTGAGCAGTGAATTGAATCCACTCAGCTTTGTGCCGATGCAATCATGTTCTTGACTGTTTATTGAAAACAAAAATTAAGATATGATAATTTGAGAATTTCTAAAGGTCGTGCTTTAAACGTGCTGCACTCTAATGCTCCTAAGTTATTCGGTGCTGCATCCGACCATCAATTGTCCTATTTGCGAAGTCAATCAGTGCTTGAGACTTTCATCTTGCGATAATATCACCTATGCTTCCCACACAAAGTTACATTTGATCTTTGATCTCTCCTCCCTATTTTCAGATTCTTCGTGAGGTTCGTGTCTCTCCATCGACGACATCCATCCGATTGGGAGTCGAGGAATACGCGGCCATGGCACAAGTATATGAGAGACAGTGCAATGAGTGAGTGAGAATTGATCTTTGATCTTTCAGCGATGCTATTAGTTCTTATTCTTTTTTATTTGGAAGGAAGACTTGTCGTGATCAAGGATTCGCGACCGAGACACTCTTTTCAGAGCTGCGTGAAACGTAGATTAAGCTGGGAGCTCGTGACATAAATTAGTATTTTGTTGAATAAAATAAACAATTAATCTCTGGTTGCAGAGAGCCGGCTAGACTAACAGATTTTATTAGAATCGTCGTTTTATTTTGTCATGGCTAGTCAATAGTACAGGCGTTTCCTCGTTTTGCGCGCTATCTATCTTCTCTAATACAGTGAATATAAAATAAAATGAACCGTTTATTATAAGTTATAATAAGTTATTATAATTTTCATAAAACAACGATTGCGGAGCGGAGAATGCACGTCTTGTGCTGAAATTTTCAGAGGATGCGTTTTTTGCATGCCGCTTCAGGGTGACGTTCTTGAAAATTTGAAATTTAATTGTTTTTTTGACTTGCCACCGAAAAATGTGAAAAACTCAAAAAAATCATTTCTCGAGCGAATTTTCGAGCTACAGTACTCTACTGGTGCGTCTGGTGAATTTTTCAGTTTCGTTTGATTTTCAAATTTATTTTCGCAAATCGCTGATTATTATTGATTATATTGGTGCTCTTTATCGATTGTCTGTCTTGAAACGTCCCCACCAATGCACTCGCCACGCTCAACAGCGCATTTAGACTACAAACTCCGTAGTTGCCGCGGGGCCGCGTCTTGTTTGTATTGTATTTCACTTTCACTTGCGTTCATTCGCTTTTTCCTCCTTATTTCGCTCAAAATCTGTTTCTTTTCATGATTTGTGGCATCTATCATTGATTGATAACAGGTATGCGCTGTCCTCGAGAAGCCCGCTACCATGGAATGAGAGGAGGAAAGTCGGTGGTCGTCGAGCCCCATCGCTACGAGGGTGCGTTTGCTTATTTCATTTTATTTTAAATTGTGCCAGCTGGACTGGGCAAAAAGATGTGTTATTCTCCGTTTCATTCAATTCATTAATGTCTACTCTGATTAGAAAATTCTAAACACGATTGGTATCGATGTTTTGTTCATAGTCACTCAACACTGATTCAGGTGTGTTCATCGTCAAGGGCAAGGAGGACGCGCTGGCCACCAAGAACATGGTGGTGGGAGAGTCTGTGTATGGAGAGAAGAGAGTATCCGTGGAAGACGGCGGATCCTCCATCGAGTACAGGTTAGTGTAATTGTGTGTGTTTCCTCCATAGAGTACAGGTTAGTGTAAATGTGTGTGTTTCCACCCCAGTAAAGAGCCGTTCCCAGCCTTATCCAGTCCATCACTCCTTTCTCGAGCAAAGTGCGGGGAAAACTGTTGAACTGGTCCTCCATTAGTGGGATGACCATACTCCCCTTGCAGAGGCAAACGTGCAAGGCGAGGCGCATACGTGAAAATAGGCCTTCCAGCCAACGATACAAATACCGCATATTATTTTTGAACATTGCCAGCGAAATAATAAAGATATTACATTTTATTCAGTTATTTCAATAAATTATGCACGTTGCAGTGTGGAACCCCTTCCGCTCTAAGCTTGCTGCTTCGATGATGGGAGGTCTCGACAACATCCACATCAGGTGCTTATCTAATTCATTTTGTTGTTTAATATTTATCCTATGAACGATATAATTATTTAGTGATAGACCAGGTCATTTTTCTTCTTTTTTTTCCTTTTTCTTTCTTTGGTGTCTCCTTTTCCCATGGACTAGTCGGGCACCGGATGAAAGGGTAGAGGTGACGTTGCTCGAACCAGCCAGGTCAAATTTTTGCCTTTCTTTTTTTGACAACTTCCTCGTTTGGACTAGTCGGGCATACGATGAAATGGGAGAGTGATAATCTCCCGTCAAGGCAAGAAATTTTCGATTGTTTTTTTGTGTCAAAGATTTTAAATATTTTTTTCAGGCCTGATCAAGCCCGAGATGATCGGACACTACCTCGGAGAGTTCGCCATCTCATACAAGCCCGTCAAGCACGGCCGCCCCGGTATCGGAGCCACCCACTCGTCGCGTTTCATCCCCCCTCACATGGTTTTTAACAGTTTTTTTGCGATAAAATATTATTTCCTTGTGGCCAATGTCTTTCGTGTTCCGCATGATGAATATTGGATTTGTTTTTCGAGTAAATATTTACATTTATCGATTTCACTTTTGAAGAAAGACAATAAAAACGACGAAAGCTTCTGAATAATTGTGGATAGACGAATAACAACTTCTGGACAATTCAACTAACGAAACACAATAATAATGTGATAATTGTGATAAGGCCAATAACTTCTAGGGCACTTTGGACAAAGGAGAATGAAAACTTCGGGATGATGAATAGACAAAGAATATAATAACGATTGATAGTGAAATAATAATGAGCAGTTAATCAATAACCTCTTGCTTGATCTTCTTGCCAAGATACGGGGTGGGATCAGACTCATCCTCATCCTCACTCGATGAGTATATGATTCTGCTTCTCTTGTTGGTGTTGCAGTTACCTCCGAACGTTCCCACCGACGACTCTCGAGAGCGATGGAGAGAACGAGAGCGAGAGCGAGAGAGGGAGCGAGAGCGGGAAGGAGAGCGAGAGCGAGAGCGGGAATGAGACGAATCGTCCATTCTGAGGTGAGGGGTCGCTGTCGTCTTTCTCTTCTTTCCTTTCGGATTGGGTTGTCTTCTATTCTTGCTTCTGCGCGCTCTCGTGAATGCAATCAAGGGAGTGTCTCTCTCTGCCCGACCATTCGCTGCGTATTGGTTGAGTCTATCTTGCATCGCTTTCATTGCCAAATCCTTCTGGTCCTTTGTCGAGAACTCCCTTCGGTAGATGACGCACTGAAATACACAGGTAAGCACCGACTTTTATTTTCGCGAATATAAGCTGTAATGCTCACATCAAAGATGAATTTGACTGCTGCCTGATCTACTCGATCTTCCACATTCTTGAGCTTCTCCCTCGGTTGCTTCTTGTAGATGGCCTTCTGAAGGCGTATTGCCAGACGAGCAGGATTCAAGGAGCCCTTGTTGATTGCATCGACTCTCTCTCTTGTCAAGTAAGTGTAGTGAAAACCTAAAATGATGTAACATTCATTTATTTAATATATTATATATGGAACCACTAGATTTGAGTTGCGAGAAACATATCACACATTCCAATTTTGTAATCCTTAGAAAATGTTCTTTGCAAAACCTTTTAAAGTATTAACCTTTCTTGGCAGGAATCTTCTCATTAAGCTGATCCACTGCGTTCTTCAGCTTTTTGTTCTCCTTCTTCATCTCCTCTTTCCACTCAGTGAAGCCCTCGAGCTGTACATTTTATATCAGCAGTGCAATTATTGTCTTTGGTCCTCTATGAAATGACACTTACCTGGGTTACTGTTGCTTTCGCAAAGTCCGCGCCGTCTTTGATCAGAGGAGCGTATTGAAGAATGAATCCGTCCAGTTTCTGCTCCATTCGCTCCATATTCTCATCATTTTTCCTCAGGTACGCCAAAATACCGTCGAGAACTAGAAAACCAGTCCAGTCAATAATATAGTTATAAATAATGTAGATAAAGTAGACAGTGCTTGATCTATTTTGCACACTCTAAAGCTTGTCCGAATATCTGATCATCCCAAAGTTGTATAAAAAACTCACCGTTGCTAGCTCCCGCACTTGCATTGAGTGGAAGGAAAGACGTAGCTGATGAGTGAGAGATTAGACCGCTCTGAGATACAGGAGCTGCTCCAGTCGTGGAACTTGAAGTGTTGCCATGAGTGGCATTGTCTAGAGGAAGAGAGGAAGAACGGCCAGGAGGGGCAGGCGAACCATTTGCAGATGACAGAGTCATATTCTAAAATCATAATCATTAATCAAAACATTTTATGTGTCATTAATTCCAGAAATCGTCGTCCAATCAAGTGGCTCGTCGTGGCTCGTCGTCTCTGTTCTCCAATCGATAATGAGGCCAGGAGTCGAATCTCCATTATGGCACAGATGTATGCTGAGCCACAAGTTGTATTCGTCATTCCTGATCAGAATTATTTATTTATTTTATTTGGAATATGTTAGTTACACTTAAACTGTTAAAGTGACTCAGTTCTGAAATTTAAATCGTTTTTCTTGATCTTTTGCCGAAGACTGATTGAACAGGAACTGTTTTACAATTGTCTGTGCTAGTGTGTACACGAATAGGATTTGAATTTTTTTCTCAGATCGAGCGTCCTTTTGAGGGACGCTGAGTTTGTTCTTCGGTAGAGTTGTTTTCTGTTGCGTTCGCTTATTGATTTTTGTTCCGTGTTATTTCTCTTTCATAAAGTTAATTCCAATAACCATCACTCTCTTCTTGCACAGAACCTGTTTACTAGTAACACAGGGCCGTAAGTGGGAAACTCCTCGTCTTTCTCTGTCTTTTCTCCTTCTCCTTTGACTTAACCTTGTCACCTAGTTTCACCTCTTCGCCGTTGGCTCCTTGTGCCTGCTGTGGTTGTATTAGGGAAGCAGATCTGGGCGCAATCGGTGCCGGATTGTTAGTGAACTAGGGTATTCAACGTTGGCGCAAACGGTGCCTGTTGTGGTCGTATTAGTCAGTGTCCAGCGTTGGCTCCTTGTGCCTGCTGTGGTTGTGAGAGTTGAGAAGAAGAGCTAGATCATCGAGTGTGTTGCGTGAACGGGAATTTGACTGAGTTGTACCGGAGGTTCTCTTCAATTGGTGAATTGCAGTGTCTGCACTCGAACGGACTACAATAAGGACGCGTGCGCTCCCAATTGGCCAGTGTAAAGGTGTGATTCCTGGTTAATTGAGAGGGTGCTTGTCTTTATACCCGCCGCGTCTAGCGCGCGCTCTTCTCTAATCTGGAAGTGAGATAGAGGGAGAATGCGGCGCCGAAATCACTCCCCCTCCTCTCGCCTTTCTATTGCGGCGCCGCAATAGAGAGAGCGCGGGATTGCGGCGCCGAAATGCCGAGCTGCCATCACTACCTCTAATGCGGGGATGAATCGATGGTCGATGATCGATGACGTCAACTCGAGCCACGCCGCGAGGATTCCGCCCAGTAACGGTCCGACCAGAGAGGAGTACAGTATTCAGGTTGCTGTAGAATTTTTTTTAAAATATCACATTGCGAACGTTCGCACATTTGGATGACTTTGCCTATCCAGAAATTAACGGCCGAATGAAACCGAATTCTCGCTTTTGGTTTTAAAGCGAGAAATAATATTCGTATACACAAAGGTAGGTCAAAATTAGGACTACCGTACCTGGCATCCCCAGTTTCCTTTCCTGCCGGCATCTGCAATTCCAATTCAGAAGGTAAATTCTCTGGACAAAATTTGAACCACTCAATCAATAACTTTTCAGTTTCAGCTTTTTTTTTTATTGTTTATCAAACACATCATCTGCCAAAATCACACACATCGACACCATTATTACCGATGTTTACATAATAGTGATGTAAAAGTGATATTTAACAGTGAAAAATATGGAATTATCATACAAACATCAACAGAAACACAACAAGTACACGTTTTCTAGTCTCTATTATCTCTCACTCAATGTGATCTTCTTTCAAATATCGAGTCCACAGGGTGACGTCATCATACGTTGAAGTCGTTGAGTCTCATTCCCTCAGCTGGGATCGAGACACAGTGCTTGAAGGCGTAAGGAGGAGGGATGGCATTGGGGAGGGAGGAGAGGGAAGACAGCGTTATCTGAAGAAATATGTATTATTTTATTAGGGAGTTTACGGGCTTACTGAGAGATCATTGTTTTAAGAGTGATATTTTTTTTTAGATAATTTTGCTAGCGCGCGAAAAAATCATTGACAAAGGGAAACCACGTTTTACAAATTTTATTCTACCCGGAGACATCAACTTCCGATCATTGCAGATTACGATATTAGCTACTTGATGAGTTTGGATGGCACGAATCCACTTGGTCAGAATTTTTTTAGTTTACAAAATCCGATAACCGATTAGTTCATGTTTTAAGTGGCCTATCTATACAAATTCGAATACGTTTCTCACTATGTTTGTCCTAAAATCCAGGGATAATACATTGAGAAAAAAATAAAAATTCAAAACACCCACCCTCTTCTTCTTCGTGTAGTCGTACAGGAAGAGGCCGGGCACTCTGGAATTACACATTTACTTATTGTTTTACTAATCAAGCCTATTCCCAGATATCCACCACTAGATTATTCTATGTTTCAGTAAGAAAGCAAAAGTGGCTAGTTCGCGAATCATTGATGATAGCGAGAATTCCAGTGAAAAAACAATAAAATAATAAATAATATCATCGCTCAAAGACGAAAGATCAAAGATGAACTCTCCCCACTCACTCATTGCACTGTCTCTCATAGACTTGTGCCATGGCCGCGTATTCCTCGACTCCCAATCGGATGGATGTCGTCGAAGGAGAGACACGAACCTCACGAAGAATCTGGAAGGAGGAAGGTGAGATCAAAGATCAAAGATGTCACGTTGTTCCGGA
Source organism: Pristionchus entomophagus (assembly GCA_036245825.1). Classification (NCBI taxonomy): domain Eukaryota; kingdom Metazoa; phylum Nematoda; class Chromadorea; order Rhabditida; family Neodiplogasteridae; genus Pristionchus; species Pristionchus entomophagus. The sequence goes on from BTSX01000005.1 coordinate 12,429,571, forward strand.
TGCTCAGGTGATTGTATCGATAGTCGAACGGGGCAGGATTGATTTTCTCTGCAGACAACACAATTGATAGTTGGATGCAACACCGAATAACCTAGTAGTATTAGAGTGAAGCGCGTTTATTGCGCGACATTTTATAAATTTTCAAACTATTTGTTACTGTAAGAAAATATTCCGTTTCACACGTTACCGCCCATTCCGGCACGTCTCAGCGTTTCGCTGGGGCACGCGACGCGTTTTTGAGGACGTGTCGCGTGCCTCCTCTCCCCGTGAATAAAACGTTCCGTGCTCCACTGCACTTTCAATTCCAATTATGAAATAAACGGTACATTTCATTTGCTGAGTATTTGAATCTTACAATAATTCCGAATTGATTTCAATAAGACAAGGAACAAGCCGATTGAATCGTCACACTGCTGAGTTGATTATATTCATTGAATCTCTCTCCATTTTGCACACTATGTTTTTTCTCTGACTGACAAGATTGAAGGGAGAGTGATTCGATCTGGCAACACTATCACGAATGATGGCACGAAGATTGCTTCTTCAACTCTCATACCAACAAGTGTGCCTCACAACCTACAGTTTCTACCATCCGACCCTACCGTACCTCTTCACTCTACAGTATCCCTCTCCTCCTCACCTCATGCGCCCTCTCTTTTGCCATATCATCAGGGTAGAGCGTCATCAATCCCTTCAGCACGTGTTTCTGTCGGTAGTGGAAGACTTGACGGACCAGCTTCTCTACTACCTCAAACGGAAATTATTGAACATCATGTCACTCATCAAGTGAACGTTAAAGGAAACCGTCAGGTGTGGTATATCCAGTCTGAAACCGCGATTCGATTTCATTTAGATTAATTTTCTCTACAAAGTGTAACGCATTTTTTGTTCACTACAAATGATATTAGCAGGTTTTAATGAAATCTTTTTTTTCGACAATCAGTTACTACTTCAAGGATTAGAGATGAAAGATCAAAGATCATCAATCCTAATCCCTCTTGCAACTAACTCTTGCTCACGTTTTCAACTTCCATAAGATTAGGCACTTTAAACTCCACAACAATTTCTAGGAGATCAAAGATCAATAATTTCAAATAAACTCTCTCACCCCGAATGGCGAAGTGGCGATGGGAGCTGCGCGAGGCACGAATCTCACCACTCCCACGTCCACTTTAGGAGGAGGAACGAAACATGAACCTGATGAGGGAAAGAGAATTATTGATTGATAGCATAGTGATAGTGTGATTCACACTATGTGGTCATATTTAGATAACCTATAGCTTGAAATGACGACGTAAAAACAAGCTTTGGGTGCTTGCTTATTTGTGTTTCAGAGCTCATCGAAAATATTTCAGAACTCACAGGGCAGTAATAGCATATTAATTCGTATCGAAAAAATATCCGAGACCCGAGAAGATCTTATTAAAATCTCATTGGTGTTTCAGTGCTAACACAAACAATTGTGAACCAGCCCCCTGCCAATGTGGCTTCGATGTCGGTTAAACAACAAAATATCATAACATCATGAGAACCTTCTGTTAAAATGATAACTGGATCGATTCACTTCACATTTTCGGGGTGTTTGTAATATTCTAAATATTAAATAAATAAATCAGTATATCTGACCTGGAATGACGAATACAACTTGTGGCTCAGAATACATCTGTGCCATAATGGAGATTCGACTCCTCGCCTCATTATCGATCGGAGAACAGAGACGACGAGCCACTTCCAACTGCGAATTTTATATTTTAGTTGATGATTGGATGAAGATTACGGTAGCTGATGATCGATTAGGCATGCCATACTGTTTCAAAAACAAATGGGATTAAGCGCGCTGTTCAAACATTTTTTTTAAATATAGGAATCTGAATGTCAATCAGCTATTGGGAAGAGTACGGTAGATGATGGCCAATAAGGTGGAGACCACATTTTCCAATCGACATAGAGACCGAGAAATAAATATTCCCTTTAGTATTCAAATATCAAAAGCGCAGAGATGAAACCAGAAATGTAAAAGCACAAACACATTAATTGTAATTTGTTCGACAGTGGAATCATGGGATTCAGTACTTCCTATTGGAACCTTGCTAATACATATAGATAGTGAAACCGAGATTACGAGGTCCGACGAAAAATAGATTACTGATTTTATACAGCAAATATACCCTTGTCGAAGTCTCCGAAACCATAATTCATGCATATCAACGTCGAAACAGAGAACGAGAGGGTGCGCTGCTAACAAAAATCAATGACAAACGATGTGTAAACTGATGTAAACAGATCAATGACAAACGACTGTTATGAAACAGGAGCAATCGAACTCAATTTTTTTCTCAGAGAATGATTCTTCAAGAAATTACTGGCTCTATCATTCTAAATGACAAATCAAACTGTTCAAACCTGGAATGTGAGGGTGAGCGGCACACGTCCGAATGACCACGGACCCGTCCGATTTGACATCTCGCGAAGGTACCTGGAGATTTCTTTCATAAAATTTAAAATCCAACGAATTTACATTGACAATTCTTCATGTAATACTATTTTGACTACAGCAAATTGCAAAGTCTGACTTATTTAAACCGAAACCGACTAAACACTGAATCTTTCGAGAATCTCCAGGTTATTAGGTATTCGGCGTATCACGAATCACACAGGTGGAATTAGATCCGTTATTTTCTTGCCTATTTACTTTTTTAGCAGCCAATGTTTTGACTGCAAATTTATACAACACGGCGCTAGGCACGTTTCAACTGGAGACTTTCTCCATTTCGCACAATCTTCCGCCAATCCACTTGGCGAGGGAGTGTGCAAAATTGAGAGCATGAACCGTATTTCCAAAAATTCTACCGTATCCTACCGTAACCCATCTCCTTACTTGATGATCAATGGAGAGGCGATGTTGAATGGGAGATTTCCAATTACATGAGCGGGAGGGAGAGATTCATCCAACCAGTGAGAAGACGAGGAGAGATCTGAAACAGGGACGGCTTTTCGGTATTTGCACTCTCCATTCTGCACACTCGAATGAACGTAAAAAAACGAAAGAATGTCCTGAATAGAGATAAACGAAAAAGGAAAAAAAACGTCCCTATTCTGAGTGGAGTTATAAACCAGGTGAGAAGAGGGTTTACTTCGTGAACATATACTGGTGAAACCTCATCATGACAATAAGCACGAGATTTCTCATCAAAAAAACCCAATACATTAATTTTCCCATTTCGAATAGTATCTCTCTCCATTCTGCATACTATCTCGTCGGTCAGAGAAATTAGAGGGTCTGCAGAATTCAGAACACCCTAATTTCTGAACGGCGAGATAGTGTGCAGAATGGAGAGAGTTCTATTCGATCCGGCAACACTACAACACCAATTCCTCACCTTTCTCCTTCCATATCTCTCCCACACACAACTTGAGGACGTCCGCCCTGTGGATGTTCAGTCTTCCCTCCGCAGCCTCAGAGAGGTGCTTGAAAAAGGAGGAATTGATGATAATTATTATGATGTTACAGTAACCTCGGAGATAATCAATAAATACATTGGTCTTCGATAAGTGCTGATTTTCGAGTCCACAAAATAATACGGCGGTATCCTATCCCATTCTCAACCGAGAGAACCAGTTACAATCAGGTTTCGCAGAATGTACAGGTTCATGGATATTTGCAGCGTGCACTGCACTGATCATCGAATGGTGCACTGTTGTACAGATTGAAAACAATATCGCATTGTTCGCAGCAATCTGCGAGAACTACCACTACATAATAATCAAATTAGCATCAATATTACCGTAATCCCATTCTTCCTACCGTACCTGTAATGCGGGGATGAATCGATGGTCGATCTCGATGACGTCCACTCGCGCCGCGCCGGTCTCGAGGATTCCGCGCGTGATTCCGCCTGGTCCCGGGCCGACCTGAGAAGCAGGGTTGGGCGGAAACGTTTTCCGTTTCCGATTTTTTTTACCGGTTTTACCGGTCTCTAGACGGAAAATTTACCGATCGGTAAATTTTCCGATTTCTTAACGGAAATTACCGAAATTTATACTAGATATTCTGAGTTTTCCGACATTATTTTACGTTATAAAATCGAGAAATTGTTTGTATCTTTACGTTCTTTCATGCCTCGAATGTCTCAATAAATGGCATAATGTATTGATTGTAGTAAACCCTTAAAATTAAGCGAAGCGAAACTCATTTTTTCCCTTTTAAATTACGGGTTGTTCATACTTTTGAATTTTACTATTCATATGTCTACGGTAATGCACGGACGGAAAAATATACGTAAACCCCATTGAAAATTAGCTCAAAAACGTGTCTAGCGCTCCGCAGAAATAAAAATTGCATTTTTAACGGTTTTACCGTTTTACCGGTTTTTTACCGATCATTTTGACCGGTAAATTTCAGTTACCGAATTTTTTACCGGTCACTCATTTCCGCCCAACCCTGCTGAGAAGGGTACTGTAGTCGAGGATACGGTAATCGTTTTGAAATTAGTGCGCTGGATTGTATCGCATCGCGTTATTGTAGGTATTCCCTGAATGTCAGCCACGAATAGATTGAAACAACATCGACTGAATTATTTCGACGACTCAGCCCCAGTCTCACTGGTGACTTAAACAAGAACGCTAAAAGATTCCTCATGCACGAAGGTAGATTTAAGTCCAAACTACCGTACCTCGCACACCCAGTCGTCTTCTCTGACGCCGGCCGCACGCACAATCTGCAATTTTTCAAATTACCGTAACTCCTCATCTATTTCCAACACACTCTAATAGAAAACCCGCGAGAGAGAGGCTTCGCAAATCATTGCTAATGTTATGACTACTTGATATTCCTGGTATTCCGCTGACCAACAGTTCTAACAGCTAACAAAATTGTATCTCAATTGCTAGTTTGAATACTCTTTGCGCGATTTAAATATGGAAACGAATCACTAACGACAGTTGTGTTTCATCAACAATATTACAAATCTTTCCAATGAATTATAACAATACGCTGTTCATATCAAACTTTCCGAGCATTAAAAAAAGAATTGTTATTTTAATTCTACTTACAACCTACTTTGAATTATAACTATGAAATGCTTACTTTTCTAGTGAGATTCATGTCCATGAGGAAATTCTGCGAGAGGATTTTCTTCGCTTTCAAGTTGTAGAGATGGATGAAATCCCGCAGGGCGGGAAGGGGAGGCAATCGGGGAGCCATCTGGATACGGTAAGAGTACTGTAGTTTAAGGTAGTGACATTATCAGGATCAGGGTCAGATTCGGGGTACGGTAGGCTACAATAGACAATAACTTTCTGTCCATTCTGCACACTAACTTGCCTGTGAAACAGACGAGGTGTGCAAAATGGAGAAAGCGAAATTCGATTTGGCAACATATCAATATACCATTATGCTGTTCACACACTACCGTAACCTCATTTCATCCGCATAAGATATATTCTATCGATAGATACGTGTAGCGCTGCCCAACTCATTACTCTAATCAAATACTTTATCAGACATCAAATCTGACCGATAAATATCATGCGAAAAAAAAAAATATATTAGCAACAAATGTGGGCATCAATGGAAGAGCTACGAATAGGTCATGCTAGAACAGGGGGCCAAAATCAGGAATGATGACTATCCAATCAATAAACTATGTATCAACACGGTGGTGGGTCACACATCAGTGAGTGAAAGAGAAACGGGAACGGGAGAGGACAAGATGATAATGCGCGGAATAATCAAAATTAAAATCAGGAATCGATCAATATTTAGGGATAACGGTACTAATCGATATTCAAGGATTACGGTATCAGGGGGGATACGGTAACTCAGTCAATCGTTATTCATGGTACTAATCGATAATAAGGGGATTACGGTATCAGGGGGGATACGGTAGATCACTCAATCGATAATCCTCTACTGCTTGCTCCTCTGGTGCACACTCAGATCCTCGCTGAGCGCGTTGATGAACTGTTTGTAAGCGGATTCGATGTCGTCATTGACGATCTCGTGGTCGAACAGAGTCTCGTCCTTGGCGACTGAAAAGGAAATGAAGTCAGTTGGCGATTGGAGGAGAAATAAATTCAGTTGGTGAGTGAAAGCTGGACGACTACTGTAATCACCAAGAAGAGCGCTATCGTCATAGCAAAAGGTTATGTCTAGATTATTTTTTTATCTACCAAGAGGCATCTTGCACCTAGCGACGCACACCGCACCTACCACTACTATCTCATTGGTGAGACAACGTTCCTACGGGGTCCACGAACAAATTATTTTGAAGCCATTACTGAGGCCCATTCCACTGGACAATTAGCGTAATGCGGAAATATGAGTTACGCTTGAAAGCCAAAATAACCAGGTCCCCAGAACCGTTCCATAGATAGTCTCGATCCTCTCAAATAACTACCATACCCTATCTTACTACCGTACCCTCCAATCGATAATTCACTCACTCTCCTCCATATCCTCCCTGGCGTGCTTGAGTCTCTTCTGGAGCGTCTCTTCCGTCTCGGTGCCACGGGCGCGCAGGCGCTTCTCCTGAGAAGAATACGATATTACGCTATCAGGGGAATAGGATAGATCAATAAATCGATAATCCTACTGCTTGCTCCTCTAGTGGGCATCAAATTAATTAAAGTAAGAACTTTTGAATCAGCAGGAGCAGCCTCGATAAGAGGTACTATTTCGGTTTTCGCTCTCTCCAATCTGCACACTGGGTCAGAGCAACGAGTGTGCAGAATGGAGAGAGCTGCACGCCGAGACGCAATAACTAGCAGAAGTATCCACATGAAACACAACGGTTCCCAGACCTTTAGATTCAGCAGGAATAGCATCCATGCATTTGACGGCAAAGTAAACTTTTTTTTATGAACTCGCAATCGAGCTTGTATTGCTCTCTCACACTAAGCACTGACATTCAATAAACAGTGAAACAAAAAACATTCGGGCCAAGAACGACTAGCTAAATCGACGACAGACATGCAACCCAGTTGTGTCATGAATATTAGAATAGGTGCGCACTCTATCGTCTATTGCTGTCTCTTAGGCAATGGCCCTGTTTCAGTTCAAGGTGAAACGAGAAACTACCTGACCCAGAGCAACGCAATTAAAAGCAAAAAAAATTTTTTTTAATCATACTCCTATATAAAGCGCTAGATCTCATCGTGTCTGTTCGCCCCGCCCACTTTGGCCCCGCCCCCTCCTCTGCCCCAGGGGTCTCGATCTAAGATCAAAGATCAAACTACAAAGACCAACGATCAAACTACAAACTATAAAGACCAAACTACAAACTATAAAGACCAAACTACAAACTATAATGACCAAACTGCAAACTAGAAAGACCAACGATCAAACTATAGACCACAAACTACAAACTATAGACCACAAACTACAAACGATAGACTACAAACTTCAAACTTTAGGTTAGAGACTACAAACTAGACTCTTACTTTCTCTGAAGAAAGTTCTAGAACCTTCTATGAGGAAAGTTCTAGAAGGTTCTCTGAGGAAAGTTCTAGAAGGTTCCAAAACTTCCCAGAGCGGGGGAAGAGAGGGAGAAGAGATTGTGTCATAGAAACTTCCAGAACTTTTCAGAGAGGGTGAAAGTTGGGAAGGAGAGAGATTTCGTCATAGTAACTTCCAGAATTGGGGGAAGACAGACGACGCGCGAAGCGCGGAGTCTGCCAGTGGCTTCCCCCGCCGTAGGCGGGGGAATGCCGCTGGTATTAAATAAAATACTCACCAGTTCATCCACAGAGGGCGCGCGGATGAAGACGTACTTCGCGTTCGTCAGCGACTTCTTCAGGTTTCGCACACCCTGTCAATTTATTATGTTAATTAATCAATTGAAATTTTATTAAATATTCACCGCGCTAATTCAGCCCTCACCCCGTAGGTTACGCGATTCACAACACCTTGAAAGATGTAAATTTCGAATTTCATCAGTGATGGTGCGGTTGGCAGTTCAAACAACTATTCAAAAGCCCGAATCGGTACATCCCGTGACATATGCGTTTCAGCGATTAATCAAAAAGTCAAACACCCCCAGTATCCGATCTTGGCAAGATTTTTTCCATGGTAAAAAAAACAACCATATTTACCTGGATTTCCACATCCAACACACAGATTCGGCCCGAATTGAGGACGTCCGACACAGCCTTCTTGCTTGAATTAAGATTTTTAAAAAAATGTTTTTAAATGTTATTAAAATATTATGAAAGTCAGCGACACAATGTCCCTCATCGACTACCTCAGTCTCATCAGAGTACACACACTATTAAACCACCTTTAATACTTCTCACAGCCAGTTCTCAATAGACGAGAGCTCCCTGTCAACCGGGCACCTCCAACTACCGTAATCTTACCGTACTCTAACTACCGAACTCCTGACCTAGTGCCGTAGGTGTTTCCGCCGAAGGTGGCATGCTCGAGGAACTCCTCATTCTCGATCATCTTCGCCACTTCGTCCCTCGAGCTGGAAAGAACTTGATACTAGGGATGTCATTTCAGTTTTAAATTTATCCATTCTGCACACTATCTCCTCGAGCTGGAAACAACCCGGTAAACATAATGGTAAATCATATCCCGTGAAGGAAAACCAAATGCGAGTTGATGTTTCACAGTGCTCACATATTTCCAACAGAAAGTTCGAAGTTGATAAGATAGAGTCTTGCACAAGAATAATACAATAAAAATTATAAAATAATATTTATTCATTTAAATATTAACCTGAACCAGTAGTGGACGCCGTGCTGCTCGCCCTCGCGCGGGGATCTCGTCGTGTCTGGAAATAAAATATGTATGTAAAATTCAAAACATCCCAACACATCCTCGTTTCACCAACTACTCTTGATACTTATTTATTTTCTCTGTTTGTATGGAATCAAATGAGATTTGCTTAGGGGCGCTGTATGGAAAATCTATTGCTACTCGAGTATTACGAATAGATAAAAATCATTATATTCTCTCTAAAGAATAGAGTGGTGACAACGCTCAATCTGCGTGCCATCTCGACTCATGGAATCACATGCCATCATCACTACGAAACTCGCAAGTCTCCACACATTTTCTTTTAAAAAAAATCAGATTTTCGATCCAATTATGTTTGGAAATTTTCGATAATAAATTGAAACAAAGAACCTTCATATTTTCAGCCAGAATGAGTTCTCCGCAAATTTACAAAAAAATAGAATTAAAAATCGACCCTTGATGCATTTCTAAAATCGAAATTTTTCGACATAATTCTTAAACCTTCAAAGATATTTTCTGTTTAAAAATATTAACAGGCACTACAAAACCCTCTCCTATTATGCTTTAAACCTGAGGTTCACATCGTTATTTTGAACAGAGTTAGAAAATTGCAAAAGTAGGGTCCAAAAATTCAGTCTTAAGCCTATTTCATCACCAGATGGCAATATTTATGCCATCCGAATAGTGCATCAATTAGTCCATCAGTACCCTCAATAAATATGGAAAAGTGATCACGATTGCGAGCTCTGGTTCGCGAGAACAAAAATAAATATGTGAAATATCAAGACTTATGGGACACCCTAATATTAAAAAGATTAAAATGAAACCGACGAGAGACGGAGAATGCGAAGGCGTCCTTGAACTCCTCCATCGCGCGGTTGAGGATGGTGCTCTTGCCACCGCCGGAGGGACCTGCGAGTGGTGTGCTTCAGCAGAGAGATATTATAGCGCTGCCTTCGCCCCCAGTATTAACTACATTGATGAAGTAGCAAATGGAAATAAAGATCGATTCCCCAAAACAAAATCCCGTTTCACAATTTCTTCATAACCATTGGAGATGCGAAAGCAGCAATATCGATCTCGAGTTGAACTTGGAATAATACACATCACCAACCAGAGAGCACGACGGGACGAGCGGTCGGCATGGCTGTGGGTACTGTAATGAGGAAGGGTTACTGTAACTGTGGATACTGTAATTACAGGGTTACTGTAAGACCATCAATTTCTGGTACTCTATTGCCTGGGCACTCTATAATTCTCTCGTCAGCGCATGCAAGTGTTAGACTGGAGGAACCAGGGATGTCGTCTCGCTTTTCAGCTCTCTCCACTCTGCACACTCTTCGTAGTGTGCAGAATGGAGAGAGCCAAACCCGAGAGTAAAGCATCAGTGAAAAGGTACCATTAGACGACGCGCCATTTCGTATGCCACGATACATCAGGAAGGGATGAGAGGAAGACGGGAAGGGAATATGAGGAAGGAATCTCCTATTCCTTCTCTTGAGAGGGGGAGAGACAGACAAAGTAAATGAATCCGCCTAACGAAGCCTTAGCGAGAGCTAATTAGGAAGACCGGAGATGAGACGACGCCAAAGACGAAACATATTACCCCGGCTGGTTTACGCTTCAACATATTTATACAGCAGGGAAAACTAATAAGAGGAATGCGTGGGAAACCGCGCGAAAACAGCGCGGAATCAGACTGTTTATCATCACTAAGAGAGATAACAAATATGTGCGAAGAGGCGGAGTGGAGCAAATTCTAGATGACAAATCGGCATCCGACTCTCCTATTTTTGCATGCTCTTTCGCCGGTCAGAGAGATGAGAGATCACGCGAAATGATGAGAGTCGGATGCCGTTTTGCCATTAATAGTGGAGCAAATCTCCTTGCTTATCTCATCAAATTTCCCTGATGGATTCGGTTTATCGTCCCTAATCTTTGGCGAGTGGCTTGCTAAATCGTCGAGTTATCTGTGGGGGAAAACGGCTTGTGAGCAAATGAGAATATTGCATCAATTAAATGGTCTTTGAACTCATACCATGTGGTTTTGAACGGATAAATGGCGAAATATCCCCATACTATGTTGTTTTTGGAATGGATTTTTGTATTTCACGTGAGAATAAAGCGGAAAAGGCTTATTCATGGTCGTAAACTATCAATTAGTCACGACGTATACTCACGATGTCAGTCCCCCTTATCACTTGGGTTGGTCATTCCAGGATTGACCCTCTCCATTCTGCACTATCTTGCCAATTAGAGAAACGAGAGAGTATGCAAAATGAGGAGAGTCATCTTTGAATTGTCAACCCGAGTTATCACTATCACTGTGCCGACACGACATGCCATTGGGGTCACCATGATAAGGGATAGAAACCCCGAGAAAGCCGCCGAAAAGACAGAGCGACAGCAAAAAAGTGGCATAGATTTTCAGTCACCACTGGAAAAGACATGGAAGAGAAACAGAGAAACGCCACGTAGCTTCTACCCCCGTTTCAGTGCAACGAGCTAGAGAACATGGAGTTTTCTGGTTTTACGAGCGCGCAAAAAGCTGCGCCGACACGACTCACTTGCTAGATTTCTCCTAGATTATTGGAAAACAGAAAATACACGCGTTGGAGGGGTGGAAGAAGACTGGGAAAGGGAGGAGGAGGAGGAGGAGGAGGAGGAAGATGGGTTGTTGGGGACGGGAGAGGGAGGGGAGGAATAACGAGTGGAGGGAGGACACCCGGACTAACCCAGAGGTCAGCTGGGGTCAGATGGTGGCGAGATAGGAGACCTATAGGACACGTGAGTGACCCTCTGTCCTACCCCGCGGGGACATATCGGCAGTCTCGGTACCGACTCGAGTGCCCGGTGGCTATTGTTGAGCAGGGATTGCCCAGCTTATCACAAGGATGGGATTCGAGCAAACAATGCCTCTCAAGCCAAAACAGAGGGGCGAATCTGGCGAATGTTATCGGAAAAGGACTAACCCGTGCTCTGATGCGACGATAGGAAGGTGGTGGCGAGGAGGCTGGAGGTAGGCGCCACGAGCATAGCACGTCGGAGCTGGAATGGGCGATAGTAGATGACGAAATTAGCACTTACTTGCTCAATATTGAGCCTACGAATAGCCGAAAAGTACCAAGAAAAAGAGCTAGAAAGGCAAAAGACTATAATTCTTATAATAACAGTCAAAAGTTCGATTTTTGAATCGGAAACTAGGGAAATGATGAAGCGGAACTCACGGCAGAGTTCATTCACGGCGAAATCGCCAGCTAATTAACGAAACTGTTAATTAACGGCGATTCGTGTGGCTCGCGGCGATTTGACAAAAGTAGGCACGCCTGGCTGCACGCGTGGCCGCACCACGAAAGTTTGAATTTGTCGAACCGCGCGAACTCCGGTATTTCCTTCATTATCGATTACTGGCTTTTGTATAGGGACGGCAGCGGTGTAAATAGATGAACGAAACAACTCACAAATTGGTGCGCAAATGGAAGCTTACCTTACCCCATTCCGACTTTTCAATTTAGTTTTTGCAAAATTATGGCAAAATATTAAGTAAGATGATAAAGAAGATAGGTGGAGGGTGCGACGCTTTGAGTCCAACTGGAGCGCATCGCATGTCAGTCTACTGATCATGCTATCGTGAACTGAAATCAAAAGAATATTTTTCAAACGCTTCAATAGATTACAATATCCTCGTCTCGTGCTACCAGAGTTACGAGGTATCATGGAAAAACAAAGTATATTATTTAATAAGTTCAATTTAACACTAGAAGCGGAATCACGGTTCTGACTACAGTGGTTCGTTGGGTCACAATGTTGTCCTGAAAGTTTTAAATCATTTGCTAAAAATGGGCAGTTTGTTCACGCCTTATTTTTTCTCTAAAAATCGATGATCCGCTTCTTAATAACATACTAAAAAAGATCGCATGAACAAACTGCCCATTTTTAGATATTGGCAGAAAACCGAATTCTTGCCGCGAAAATGGGCGATTCTCGCCGCTGATATTTCGTGAAATATTTTTCTAGCATTATTCTCATTTTGAGAACTATTTTTTGTGCTACAGAATCTATCGATGGTGTGAAAAGCTAGATCAGTCAATAAATTCTAAAAACACGTCATTTATTCGTAGCCTAGTGTGACTTCAATGTTGCGTATTACCTCTTCATGCCATGCTTTATATGCTCTCACTTTGTCCTTTTATTCATTCCAATCAACGAAACAACTTGAAAAATTATAGAAATATTTTTAAAATGCTTCAGAAAAATATTAAAGGATTTGAAAGACAAACTACGGTAGTTTGACGGGAAAGCGTCGGAGGGTGTAGCCAAATATTCCGGACTCAAATATTCCGGCTGCGGTCCCTACTTTTGTACACTGTTTCTGCACTGCTATCGCTTCCTGTCACGTGACTCTATCGCTATTTGTTCACACTCCGCGCGCCAAATGACCCTCTATTCCGCGCAACGCGTTATTACATGTGCGCTAAAAGAGAGGGGCGGGTCCTGTTGCCCTCCTCCTCTGCCCTCTCCTCCCCTCCCCCTATCGGTTCTCCTCCTAGCCTCGGCCCTTCATGTATTAACGCGTTTCGAGGGGGAACAGAGGGAGCGCCCATTCACTTTCGCTCGAGAAAAATGTTCAGAATGACTACCGCGCACGATTTCCCGGACATAAGCTTGTCGTCGATCGGCACGAACGATTCGCCGGGGCGACACGGCCGTCTGAGCACCTTCGACGATGACGAATTCGTGTGAGTCAAGAATCGCTTGTTTTTATCTACTCCCTGAGTGAGGATCGCTTTACCATAGCTGTTGATCTTTCTCGAAAGTAAACCGCATTTCTAGCTCAATGTAATCATTGTCGCCTTATTCGTTGCTATTTCATGTCCATTTTCGGCAATATTTGCCCTTTGATCTACCTTCTATTGCGGACTGACTCAATCTAGTTCAGTACCGCATGCAGTCGTGTTGAAGGGACGGTCGACGGCTCCGAAGTCGTGCCCAATTCTACCGTAGACACGCGTGAAAGCCTGGTCCCAGAATCGAAAAAAACCAGCACATACCGTAAGTGCTAGGGTATCTTTTCGGCTCTCTCCACTCAGAACACTTTCTTGACTAGAGTAAGATAAATGGAGAGACACTAAACGAAAACGAATTCCCTGTTAAGTAACGTATGAACCGATATAATTCTTGCCTGCTCTACATCCAGAGTACTGTGCTCAAGATTACGGTACCTATTCCAGGCGAGAGCCTCAGTCTCTTCGACGATTCTGACCTCGACGTGAGTCGAGCGCTGCCCCCACGTCGCAATCGAGGCAGAATCTCACCCTTCCTGCTTGAGGAAATCGATAATCAGGAAGGCAGTGGGGTACGGTAGAATTATCATGATATCGATTGATCTCCATTCTCACCAGTCTTCTTCTTTTTTCCATTACCGCCATATCCCTCTGCTGCAGCATACTGATTTCTGAAACGATTTTCTCACTACCGTAACCCACCGTATTCCAGTCAGCGCCGGTCACGCAAAGAGCGCGCACGATGCGCGTCACTCAGGACGATGATGATGATGAGAATGACGTCATCGTTGAGGAATCACCGGCAAGAATCTACCCGAGACTGTCTACGCTCAAGGTTTGGTCATTATTTTGATATTTTTTGTTTATTAATAGTTAGTTTCTCTGAGGAAACTCTCTCATTTATAATCTGGCGAAATTGTATGCAGTTGTGCATATTTCGTGCGTACACGCTTTTTCTCTTTCCTAATTTAAAGTTTCATCTATTTAGCCTAATTTAGGAAACGAACTTCCGTCACCTCGACTACACGCATCTCAGCCAGAGGAAGGGCAGCTACAGAAGCCAGTTGAGGAGTCCCCAGAGCCAGAGGGTACGGTAGTTATTGATTTACTCTACAGTTGGCGGAAACAATCGGTGAATGAACTTCTTTCCGATAGTTGAAGATTCGTTGAAACAAGAATAGTGAGAATAGTCTGAAGACTTTCTCACTACAAACTTAATTGTATCTCAATGTTTTGACACGTGAAAGGGTATTTCGTTACTGAAACATCAAGAGATCGTGTAGATCGTTTATCATTGATGTTTGATCTTTGATCTTTCCAGAGCCCCGCCCTCCCCAATCACTCACAAGGGATGGAGGGTCAATTGGAGGAAAGAAGGCGATGCGAATGCGGAAGTCAAGAACATGATAAGTCATCCGATCAGGTGTGTACGATTTCTGTAGTGTATCCATGTGGTCAAGTTAGGATGCGCGTGCGGTACCTGATTTTTGTAATGAATGTGCGTGGATATTGCAGTGCACTTAATTTGCCCGTTTTGAGATTGAGGGAGCATTGAGGTTTCAACGCCTGTAAGTACTAGTTGAGTTCTAGAAGTGCTACTTATTAGTAGTGATGCGAAGTAATTTTATTTAATTATTCAATGGATTTCAGATGTATCGCGGTCTGGAACGTCGATTCGCTGAGGCTCTCAATGTGAGTGGCAGTCAGCCGTTCGGAGGAGAGGAATCGGCAGAGTGTATTATGGCTGGTGAGAATTAAATGACAATATTGCTATTTTCTTTAATTAAACAGTGTGTGAAATGCTAATGGAAATATAATCAGGGAAATTGGTGTTGTTTGTCATGATCTTAATTTGAGGCGATCGGTAACTGTTAATACTCTATCGGTCGGTCACTCACAAATAAATTGAGGAAAGTACCGTGATCTTATTGTTTCATCATGTGGTTATAATATGAGAATATTTAGTGTCTCCAATTGTAGAGCCAATTAAACTAATTGAACTTCAAAAAATTAAACTAATTTATTCAATCCTAGGAGTTGTGGCGCTGATCGAATCTCGCTGCTGTGAGGAAGCAACGACGCTCGTGAGGATGAGACTGAGGAAGATGGGAGCTACGGTAGGTGGAGGATGGATACTGTTGGTTACGGTAGATCATGTGCTGTAATGGATGAATTACTGTAGTTCATTTATCGATCACCTTTTTGTAGATCAATCGCTTTCCCTCCTCTGCCGTTACTCACATCATCTGGTCAAATGGAGGTGAGGAAGTTGTCAATTTTTTTCAAAAATGGGAAACAGATCGATAAGCGGTTTCTGACATGGTGGAATATTTTTGCACTGTTTGCACAAAACCGGCCACTTCCTTTCCTGCTTCGATAATGTTTGGGCTCCCGCCGGAAAAATATTTGATCACCTTGAATGCGTCTTTATTACTAAACATTTAATTTTTGTGAAAATATGTAAATTGGTGTTTGCTGGCGTGGCGAGTTCGCGTTGCAATGGTAGCATAAAGATGTCGAGGATTATTTTTCATATTTTCGAGACCTAAAAGGTTAATATTGTTTGTGATCCAGACGAGGTCATCTCTGTTACAGTATTATTATTTGCTTGGCTACAGTAACCCTCACACTCATTTTCAGGCGATTCCTCTGTGCTTCGTGCGACCCTCGATGAATGTAGTGACCATCTCCCTCACGTCCTGCCACCCGCATGGGTACATCAGTCAGTTATTGATTTTATTTGTTCATTTATTGATTGGCCATCTACCACAAATTGCAAATTGTGTCTGCATTCGGTCTTGAAACCTCCCCGAAACACAAAATTTCCAGGGAAAATGCTTTATGATCAGCTATTAATCCTACTGATTCGGAATCAAGTTTCGAGCGCAGTAGAGGCTGTGAATTAGCGTAATTAAATATAAAATGATTAAAATGCCTTTTTGTAGATCGTACGAGTCTGGATTCCGTCAAGCAGAGGCCGCATTCTCTCTGTGTGATGAGAGATATGTGAGTGGAGTGGAGAAAAGGAGGAGCAGTGTGACAAATGGTTAGTACTAGTGATGTCAGATTGAATTGGGCGCTCTCCATTCAGCACATTCTATTGTTTCTCTGACTTAATGAGTGTGCTGAATGGAGAGAACTGAAAGCCGAAACAAAATCACTGATAGACTGCCAGCAAAATAGGGAGATAGCTCTTGCAATTGTAATTGAACAGAAGGTTCGCAATGTTAGCGCAGCGGCTACCGGACTTGAAGATAATGTAAGGTCGTAACGAGTAACAACCGGGCTTGACATATGACAGCTCAATTACAATTTTTTAAATGTAGTGGCCAATTGATAGGGTCACACAATTTTAGGGAATAAATTGCTGATTGAAACGAAACAAAAAATAATAATTTAAATTACTTACTAAAATTTAAACAATTGTCTCCAGCCGCCCCTCCCGCTCCTAATCTCACTTCCTCTACAATTGATATCTCGATGTCGATCAATGGAAACGATGGAAACAGAACAGAGGTTTGACCTACATATTAGATTTATCCATTCTGAATACTATTCCGTCTGTATTGCCCACGAAACAGTGTGCAAAATGGAGAGACTAAAAAATCGTATCATTATCCCCTCAATTATCTGATAATGCTACACCTTTCGACTTTCCTAATATACGTTTATTGGGATGTCAATTATTAATTTTCCTGCAAAGTTTCTTAGATTACTGTATCATCGATTATCGATTTCTCTCCAGTTCTCCGATCTGACCTTCGACGCTTCGATGAGTACGACTCAACTGCTGCAGAAGATCGACGTAATGGCGAAGAGATTAGAGAAAGGTACGGTAGGATGAGGATTACGGTAGATTGGAATGGGCTATTGTGGGGATATAGTTCCCGCATAGTTCTGAAATACATTTGGTTTAAATTGTGTTCTTTCAAATTCATGATACTCATATAACGGTTTCAAGACGGATGATATCTCTTGTAACATAGAAATATATGGCGCAGATCTCGCTGTTCTTTGGGCTATAAGATTTGGTGACTCGTCTTTATTTTCTTGAAATTGAATTATGATATTAGATTTTTTTCGTAAACGATCCATTCAAAATTGTTTCCTTCGCTCCAAGCTGGCTCATATCATGAGCGTGAAACACCAACCTGCTTGGAGTGAATTATCTTCCGCTTCTTAATAATTCATATAATTCAGTGGAGGCGGACCCAGTGCGGCATGCTGTGCGCTGCACGAGTCGTGCAGCAGCCCCTCCTGCAGCTGCAGCAGTTGCTGCATCTCCTCCCCCTCCCCGACCCGTCCGACCGCCCTTCGCTCCTCTCGCGCTGCCCCGACCACTACGGCGTCGCTCCCACGATGGATGGTCACTGGCTCATAGAGCACCAGAATACGATAGGGAGGAACGGAGGATACGGTGGGTGCTTTTTTAGATTTAGATGAGGTCACGATTGAGATTCTAGTGGTGGGGTTACTGCTGTGAATATTTCTTGAAATTGTTTGAAGAGCGATGTCGCGGGATTGATGTGAGTCTGTATTCTTGCATTAGAATATGGTGTGAGACAGAAACCTAATGGCTTAAAATTGTAAAAAAATCGTATTTTGAGCTATGAATATTTTTTCCTCGCAATCATTGTCTTGACCGATGTAGAATAATTATTGATGTCTAGTAAAGGGTGTGAAGCGACAAATTAGTGGGTCTTAATTCGAAACTTTGCAGACTCGCTTCTCGAGATGTCCTGGATTCCCTTCCGAAACTGCAGCCTCAACACCAACAATCGGCTGCAGCTGCTGCAGGAATTGGACTAGTGGATGGAGTGGATGATATGAGAAGAACGGTCGAGACCGATCTCAATAGGATCAGGTAAACAGCTCTCTCCATTTTGCACACTCTTTTTTTCCGGGAGTGTGCACAATGTAGAGAGGTGAAATCGAAATGAATCTCAAGTAAGAACGATAAGTAGTTGATTATGAATTAAGTTATTGAAGCGGTAAGATGCGTATTTTGTGTGGAATAAATATTGATATAGAGGTTGATTATGCATTCGGTGTAAAAAAAAATACTTATCTGAACTGTAGGTGGAGATAGAATACGGTAGATTATCGAAAATCGATTTCAGGCAGACACTACGAAACAACGCGAATTACTCAAGACAAAATGGACTGAGCATGGGAAGAGGAAGAGGAAGGGGAGTACTGAGAGGAAGTGAGCATTTTGTGTTCAATACTAGAATCTTGGCTTGTACTTCATACAATCGGTTTAATCATTGCATTATTTTCCATTATATAATGAGCAATAAGTCATGATTTTCACAGAAAAAAAAACTGTAAAGAAACGGGCCAAGCTGGTTGGTTGCAACCCCCCGATGATTTACAGTTCCATGTCCAGTACAAAAATGAATTTCCAGCTCCTCGCACCAATTTCCGCTTCATTCTACCCACGTCTCCTCGGTCTCCAGAAAGACAACGAGGTCGGCCATCGACTGCTGTTGTCAAGACAAAATCGATGATTATCAACAAGCTTCAGGTGGGATAAAGTTTTGCAGGGTTAGGTGGAAAGTGATACGCTCGTTTCTTGTGAAATCAATGGGGGAAATTCTGGCATCATGGGTATCTTGCGTTTTAACGAGCCTGGTAGTTGCAAATTGCAGTGATGAATCACGTTATCATCATAGATGTGACTCTAATTCCATCCGCCGTCGATATGCTAAAACAAATTTTTAAAAATATATAAAATTGCCAGGCAGTTCATTCATCCGAAGAATTCACGAAGCCGCGTAAGGAGACGAGCAGAAAGAGAGTGGCCATGCTAACTGGATTCGGAGGAAGGTCAGGAGAGAGGGGTGGGCTTAGAAAAGAGGCGGGGCTTAGGAAGTGGGCGGAGCATTGAGTAGTATATCAATAAATTTTCCCCTTGAATGGATCATTTGTATCTTTTGGCAATACATACAGGACGTTAAATTATAAAGAAAAATAAATAAATAATACCCGCATAGTTCTTGTTTCGCAGTTGTAGTATTAGCGTAACTTACAACCTTGAACATGCTCATTGTAAAAAAAATTTAAAACAAATTTCAGAGAGGAGCGACACCTTCTCGCACTCGCAGACGCAGTCCAACTGAGAATCACGAAGGAAATGAACAGTGAGGAATGTTTGATTATTATTTATTTATGAATATTAGTCTAGAATAGTTTTTTAAGAGACGTTCCACGATATTTCGAAGCTATTGGGAGGGGTCGACGAGGACTTTTTTGCAACCTATGCCAATAAGTTCAGGGTGAAGTCGCCATACCTAGAGCTGATTGCTGGCCCAATATGAGAACTTGGGGTGCACCCTTCGGGAAATGCCAGAGGTGTCCCAAATAAAGTCGAAAAATTCATCCCTGAAAAGAATACGTTCTTATAGGGTTTTCTGACGTATTTTTCAATGTAAATAACGAAAATCATAGTTTGGAACCGAAAGGACATCGATAACGTGTCGAAAAATAGAATTTTCGGGCACCTTGAAAAAATATTTTCGATATCCCCATTTTTTATTGCAAATTTGAATTCTACGTGCAAAACTACACCCCATGTAAAATTTAGACGGCTCTAGGAGTGATCGCTCGAATTCCGCAGCTTCCCGCCCGAGGGTCTCGCGGAGGCTAACGAGAGAACGATGACGAGAGATTTCGAAATTTCGAAACTATGCAGTCACTTCTATATCAGATTTGTATCTCATTTATCGTTATTGAGTATTTGGGTTGATGTTATGGGGTTGTGACATCGACAAAACACGATAAAAGTGAAGTCGAAAAATCACTTTTGAAATCTCAAAATTTCAAAAATTCATAAGTCATGTATCTAAGCTTCAAATGGTGTATTCTCAACGGAAAATAACTCGGATGTGAGTTATGAACAATATCTGAGAGTTAAAGCCGATTTGTGAAATTTTTTTGAAATTGTTATTTTTCGGTGGACAAATTATCGAGAATTTTTTCGACCAAAACTTTTTCTCTAGAAATCGTACCAAAGGCTCAGATATTGTTCAGAACTCACATCCGAGTTATTTTCCGTTGAGAATACATCATTTGAGGCTTAGATATATTACTTATGAATTTTTGAAATTTTGAGATTTTGAAAAAGTGATTTTTTGACTTTTTACTTTTATCGTATTTTATCGATGTCACAACCCCATAACATCAACACAAATACTTAATAACGATAAATGAGATACAAATCTGATATAAAAGTTACTGTATCGTTTCGAAATTTTGAAATCTCTCGTCATCGTTCTCTCGTCAGCCTCCGAGAGACCCTCGGGCGGGAAGCTGCGGAATTCGAGCGATCACTCCTAGAGCCGTCTAAATTATACATGGGGTGTAGTTTTGCACGTAGAATTCGAATTTGCCATAAAAAAAGGGGATGGCGAAAATATTTTTTCAGGTGCCCGAAAAATGACGAAAATTCTATTTTTCGACATGTTATCGTTGTCCTTTCGCTTCCAAACTATGTTTTTCGTTATTTTCATTGAAAAATACGTCAGAAAACCCTACAGTATCGATACTCAGTCTACGACAAAAAGTCCAACGTTATGTAACTTTCCAACCAGATGAGATTTCATTTTGATATTTTGGCAGGTCGTAGTGCAAGTACACATACATATGACCGACTATCTGAGATTTTCGACATATAAAATTATTTCTTGGCATTCGTAAAAAATGGATTCTTCTCATATTGTGTCATTAAATGGTGCTCGATGAGTTGAGTCTGGGGATATTTTTTTTGGAATTTTTCAGAATTTTTTCGCACGTGATGACGTCATTGGTCAAAATCCGTAAATCGAACCTAATCGCTTCGAGAGTGGGTTCGTCGCATTCCTCGTGGTATTCTAAGACTCTTTTACTCTGAGACATTTTTCGGCCCCCCAAGCCCTAAGCTGCAAATCGATAAAAACACAAATTTCGCCATACTTAATTAATTTTTAAAAATTTCTTAAGAAGAGGGGCAAGTTTTTTTCGCTTAATATCTTCTAAATGTAATAACACATCTGCAGTGATAAAGGCGTAATTTATTAAAATTGGAAATTTTGCGTATTTGGGCGTCAAAGGAGCCCAACTCGCTGTTTTGGGTTACTTTTGGCCAGTCTGCGTGCAAATTGGAATATCATGCACACATGTCAATGTTTCGACATTTACTGTTTCAGTTTATGGTGGAATAATAAGACTGCACGATTTTGAAATTTTTTTTTTTCGAAAGTCGTGATCTATGAATTTCGCAACACTTACTTTTACGAACACAATAATAACCCAGGCTCTTGCTTGTATAAATGTGTAGTCCCGTGGCTACTGTATCGTATCCATGTGATATGGGGCTCTGGCAATCCCGTGGCCACCCTCATTTATTCGCACAAAAAATGAGTTGCAAAATTCGCAATTTTCAAAACCTTGCAAACTCCCACATGTTAGTGCTATTATGTAATCCATTGTGAAAAACATGCGATGATAGACGAACATAATGCAGTAGCCACGGGACTACACATTTCCAGTAGCCACGGGACTACACATTTATACTAGCAAGAGCCTGGGTTATTATTGCGTTCGTAAAAGTAAGTGTTGCGAAATTCATAGATCATGACTTTCGAAAAAAAAATTATTATTCCACCATAAACTGAAACAGTAAATGTTGAAACATTGACATGTGTGCACGATATTCCAATTTGCACGCATACTGGCCAAAAGTAACCCAAAACAGCGAGTTGGGCTCCTTTGACGCCCAAATACGCAAAATTTCCAATTTTAATAAATTACGCCTTTATCACTGCAGATGTGTTATTACATTTAGAAGATATTAAGCGAAAAAAACTTGCGCCTCTTCTTAAGAAATTTTTAAAAATTAATTAAGTATGGCGAAATTTGTGTTTTTATCGATTTGCAGCTTAGGGCTTGGGGGGCCGAAAAATGTCTCAGAGTAAAAGAGTCTTAGAATACCACGAGGAATGCGACGAACCCACTCTCGAAGCGATTAGGTTCGATTTACGGATTTTGACCAATGACGTCATCACGAGCGAAAAAATTCTGAAAAATTCCAAAAAAAATATCCCCAGACAACTCATCGAGCACCATTTAATGACACAATATGAGAAGAATCCATTTTTTACGAATGCCAGAACTATTTCCAAAATCTCAGATAGTCGGTCATATGCTGTATGTGTTGCAGCTTGATATGATTCCGTATTGTTGCATAGTGATGAGGCAATATTTACATGGTATTTCATGGCGTACTTTAAGCTCTGAGAATTTTTTCTCAGACTTCATTTTTTCTGTGGCGATAGGAGACATCAATAGCTCCAAGATACAAATAAGTACTCCCTGGAGGTTAGCGTACATTGGCTTTTGGTGGGCTCAAATTTGGGTCCCGAAAAATAGGATTTTGGTTTCTAGTGATGCTAGAGCCTCGTTCAAAAGCTCAAAATGATCCTTACCATAATTCCTGACGATCCCCAGAGTTTGATAACGATAGCTCTTAATTTGCCCTCAGGGTATGAATTTTTCACTTTTTCACATTGTTTTCTCTCCCTATTTTGGATGATCACAGTTCCAAGGCCGATTTTAGTTCAAAGGTCTTTCCTATACAGGATAGTTGCAAATCCATGGGATACACGATTCCCAACTTTTTAGAGCATTTGAATATCTTTCCTATCCGCGGTAGACGAAAATCCGAGGTCAATCGATTTTCGATCAAAAAATGACCATGATATCACATCATTGGTCGAAAATTGTTATCTCTCAGAACTTCCTGACTAAATTTTTTTCTGGTATATCTTCGTGTGCTGAATCCGAATTTCGATGTGAGAGCCCATGATATCATGAATGAAAAAAAGATAAAATTAAACAACTTTCAAAATCGGTTATTTTTTCGTCAAAATTAACTCGGATTTTCGGTTATCACGGGCAGGAAAGTTCCAAATGCTCTAAAAAAATTGGGAATCGTATATTCCATGGATTTGCAACTATCCTGTCCAGAAAATACCTTTGAACGAAAATCGGCCTTGGAACTGCTCTGGAAAAAGTTTCCTACTAGGATCACAGTAGCGAGGGGGCGGAGCCTAACTTCCTTCTAGGATCACAGTAGTTTCCTACTAGGATCACAGTTGAGTTTCCTAGTAGTTTCACAGTAGTGTGCGTGCACACTTAGAGTGACGCCTCAAGCGCGCTTTGCGCTTTGCGTATTTCGAGTTTTTCATTATTTCGGCTTGCTCACTTTCATTCACACTATTTTTCTTGGAATTTCGTGTCTAGAATCTACAGCCGGTCTTATGCAGTATGGACTTGGATTCAGGTACCTCTTTTCTCGATTTCAAAGACCTACTTTCGATACCTTTATAATCAAAAAGAACTTATGATAAACCACAGTACTCTTCACTATGTAAAGTACAGTATCCAACAGGAGATGATGAAGAAGATGTACGAGTGATAAACCAGATTGGACCAAGGAATTACTGGATCCAGGTAAATCAATAATATAATTATTTCGCATTAAAATAATGGAATAGACATCGCCACCTCGTCGTATTCCTTCTCCTCCCCGTCCATCTCAATCTCCCAATAATCGATCGCCCTCTCCAATTAATAATGACGTGACACAATGGATTGCTCCTCAGGTACATTTATTCCCTTCCAAGCAACTAACTGACCAAATTCTAATTGAACATGATATAATCGTAAGCGAATATTTATGAATATAAACAATGAAAGCATGCATACTATTAATCATTTATAAATACGAAACGATTAATTTACATAGCAAATGAAATTGTTATCTTATATTCTAAGGTGTCCGGAAAATTCGTTTGAAAATTATTCAATTTTTAAATTATAAAGTTCTTCTTTATTTCTGCCAGTAACAAGTTTTCCGGACACACTACTAATTTAATTTTAAAATACTCGGCGCTAATGTACTATTCGGATAAAAATTGCATTGTTTTTTTTTCATATTTGAAGTTTGAATTGAATAATAGATTAAATTAAACGTATTTAAAAAAAAATATAATTTTCCAGAATCGCACTATCGCACGGTCAAGGTCCGAATATTGAAGAGTTATTGAAACCACAAATCGTGGATGTGTTCAATCTGGCTAAGGAAATTGTCGGCGACTCGTTTATCAGTGTCAGGGAGAATTAGAGGTAAGCATTTACTAAATCATTTTTCATTGAAATGTAGCGTACTTTAGACTAAATTGCGTGAAAAATATCAAGATAGACCTATCCGCTTGAATTCCGCAACATCGGATCTTTTTATCTCGTCGGAATCGATGAAGCGGATAGGGAAAAGAGAACTCAACTGCATGCTTATGCAATGGCGGAGGCGGTGAAACAATTTCTGAGAAATACGTGATTAATGGATAATTTTAGTTTAATTACATGATGTCTTGTCATGAGAGCCAGTTTTCGCGACAGACTAATGTACTCGCAGATGTTCGAAAGGCAGTTGCAAAATCGGTATGTATCTATATTTTTCACATTTTTTATGCAAAAACGAATTAAATAAATGTATATGTCGGAATATTGAATTAAACTTGCAGATGGTCACTAATGCAGTTGCAACTGATCTGCAGTATATCTCTCAGAAGAGCATCATTGTTGATATTCCTGGAAGACCCGTACAAACAGTAGATTTGGCTAAAATAGCTGTCTCATTCAGAGTCCCTAGAAATGTCGATGTCACTAAGAAATGGAGTCGATTGGCTAGATACATTGTTCAGACGGTATCCACTTATAATATAGAGTGCTCCCTATAGTATGCTAAAATCATGGTACTAATATTTTAGGCTGTCCCTCGTAGTTACCTAAGAATGCTTACAGCAGCTGATACAGGAAGAATGTATTTCATGATCCCAGAAACTTTCATCAATTCATTGATTGGTCAGTTGTTCCAATTTGGGATCGATTTATAAAATAATGTAAAGCTTGGGAAAACCGAGAAAAAGCAGTAAATATTACCTGATGTGAGCACTAGTTATTGGAACAATTTAGAAACTATTCTCCTGACCTGCAGAAGCCGCGGTGAACAAGTCAATGTGAATAGACTGAAGATCGCTGATACTGTCAGACAAAGTCTAATTAATCTCTGGTCAGCAAATACAGTGAGACATATATTTACCAACTAATTGTGTTCAGCCAAGATGTGAAGAAAGTACCCAAGGCTACTAAGGATCAAATGTTCGCTGCAGCCCTCAAGGAAGGATTTGTCCCGCCCGGGTAAGTTAGAGATTTATTATCCCATCTTGATCTATCTAATCTTTAGTGTGTCTAACGTCGCTGAAATTCTCGCTAAGTTTAACATCGATCCCAGCAGGTATTAATATTTTCCACATATATTTTTATCTGCTATTTCAAGCATTTCCGTGCCCATTCTAAGATACCCGGGAAAGGGAGAGGAAGGAGCCACTATTGAGGAAGATGGATCTGACACTGAGTAAAGAACTTTCAATTTTAAAAATAATGCAAAAGTTCAGGATGGTTGTTGCCGAAACACCGAGAACGGCAACTCCTGAATTGCCCTTGTTTCCGGGTAAAAGAAGATTCCCTAATGACAGTGAAAGTTTAGCGCGGCTATATCGTTTATCACTAGTAAAAAATAAAATTTAAAAAATACAAGTTAACAAAAATAAGTGAATTTGAAAAATAATTCGTTCGAATATAAATGGAAAATAAACATAAAACCTGAGAACATACAGTATCGGCAATAAGTCTTGACCCAAAAATTCAAAATGATGTAACTTTCAAACCAGATGGGCGATGGTTCTGAGGTTTTGATAGATGACAGTACATGTACTCCTACATATGCTCACTGTGTCCGACCTTAATACGATTTCGCAATATTGCATGGTGATGACGCAATCATGGCATGGTTTTTCATCGAGGAATATTTGCTCGATGAATTTTCTCCCAGCTTTCCTACTCGGTATGCTGTTAGAAGGACTCAATACCTTTTTAATGAAAATATGTACTCATGGGAGGATGACGTACAGTGGCTTCAGACTGTCTCAAACTATGGTCCCGAAAAAATGGATTTTCGTTCTTCGACGTGCTAGAAACTCGTTCCAAAGCTCAAAATGATCCTTACCACAATTCCTGATGATCCCCAAAGTTTGGTAACGATAGCTCTTAATTTGTCAACGGGGCACGAAAATAACGAATTTTTCACTTTTTCACGTGACCCTATTTTGGATGTTTACAGTTCTGAGGGTGATTTTCATTCAGATGTCATTCCAAGACAAGATGGTAGCGTATCCATGGATTATACGATTCTCAACTTTTTAAAACATTTGGATAACTTTCCCGCCCGCTGCAGCCAAAAATCCGAGGTTAATCGATTGTCAAATCAAAAAATGACCATGATATCACATCATTGGTCGAAAATTGTTATCTCTCAGAACTTCCTGACTAAATGTTCTTCTGGTATATCTTTGTGTGCTGAATCCGAATTTCGATATGAGAGACCATGATATCATTAATCAATAAAGTTAAAATTCATTATGTCGAAAAATAGCCTACTTTGAAAATCGATTGACCTCGGATTTTCGGTTGCAGCGGGGATGGAACGTTATCCAAATGCTCTAAAAAGATGAAAATCGTATAATCCATGGATATTCAACCATCGCGTCTGGGAAAACCATCGCGTCCTTTGAACGAAAATCACCCTCTGAACTGTAAACATCCAAAATAGGGTCACGTGAAAAAGCGAAAAAATCGTTATTTTCGTGCCCTGTTGACAAATTAAGAGCTATCGTTACCAAACTTTGGGGATCATCAGGAATTGTGGTAAGGATCATTTTGAGCTTTTGAACGAGTTTCTAGCACGTCGAAGACCGGAAATCCATATTTTCGGGACCCTACTTTGAGACAGTCTAAAGCCACTGTACGTCATGCTCCCATGAGTACATATTTTCATCGAAAAGGTATGGAGGCCTTCTATTATCACACCGAGTAGGAAAGACGAGAGAAAATTAATCGAGCAAATATTCCTCGATGAAAAACCATGCCATGATTGCGTCATCACCATGCAATATTGCGAAATCGTATTAAGGTCGGACACAGTGAGCATATGTAGGAGTACATGTACTGTCATCTATCAAAAACTCAGAACCATCGCCCATCTGGTTTGAAAGTTACATCATTTTGAATTTTTGGGTCAAGACTTATTGTCGATACTGTAGTGCAGCAGTAGTAGTTATAATTCGACTGTGGCTCGCATTTCCACATGCGCACGATTACCTGGAGAGTGTTCCACAAAGTATCGAGCAATTTAATCTTTAGCTATACTATAGACGACCAGATTCGTTCTGAATATATAATATAATAATTCCCCTAGTTTTAGAAATAGATTTACTAAATAGAATCAAATACTAAATACTAAATAGAAATAGAATCAAGATTTACGAAGTCATAACTGGAATAATTATTTTTAAACGAATCCAGTCTTCAATAGTTGAACCATATTTTTCACTTTTATTTCGTTAACACTATCGAATCAAACTAGGTCTAGCCGTGAATGATATGCCTGACTGGTCATGTTTCAAGAACGAATCGAAAAATAAATGCCGAGAAACACTATATTGGTTCAGAGTTTTCTCAAATACATATTTTAAAAAAAGTATTATTTGAAACACTTCTCTGATATAAGGGTGATCGTCTCTTGTTCGTGATGGGGGGAGAGAATGGAGGCACCTTCTGTAATAGAACGACCCATTTACAAAATACACGCGACAGCATTGTGATAACTACTGCAAACTATTCTTTAAAAAACGTATAAGTACATATAGAGGCATAATTATAAGGATAGGGCCACTAACTACAGTGTTTTATAGTCAGACAAACCGACTTGTCGAGCTGAACTAGTCGCGAATGAGGGGGAGATGAGTCTACTTGTCATTTCCCACGTCCCGCATTTCAATTCAATTTCGCACGTATCGAATGAGCAAAATCTGCGATTTTCATAGGAACAATTGACTAAATAAATGGAGAGGGTAGCGAAACGCGCGAAATTAAACCGGGCGGGACGTGAGAAAGGTGAAGAATGACTAAGTAATAGACTCGCTACCCTCGTTCATGAAGTCTATTTGTCTGACTACAAAACCGGAATAGTTAGGGACACTGTCCTAAGCATTAGGCTCAAAATTAGGGGTATGGAGCATAGAAATTGAAGCAAAACGCAAAACCTCGTTTTATTTAAATGCGTTCCGTTCAAACACTGCGTCAAATGCACGATAATAATAGTTTCATACAAGAGTAAAGTGAGATAACGACTTATTATTGCAATGAATCGAAAGGTATTAAACAAGAAATATCAAACAAATCGAAAGGTAGATCATAGAAATTAGCAAAAAAGCCGGGTTTTATAACCGTAGTTTAGAAAAAAAATGTACAGTATTTTTATTGCTGAATTAATATTTTAAATTATCATTGATCAAACATTGTTCAGAATCACCCGCAAGTTCATGCCTAAGACGGCACAGGCTTCGAAATATCGCAGAATGGAAGAAGATCAACCTGGTACGACTGGCCTCGCATTGGAGAACTACAGTAATCCTGATGCTTATGAATCTCCATTTGAGACTTCCATCTTTGATTCAAGCAAGGGCGACAATTTTGATGCTCTTGAGAAGTTGTAAATAGCAATTCGGCCCGAATGTTGTACATAATTGATGTGTTCATTGTTAATTGTCCTAATTATTGGGTTGAGGAATAAGTAACGCTCGTTTTTTCTCTCTGACTTTAGAACCCTCGTGCTCGCTCTTTTGTTGTTGCCGTCTGCCACCCTGTTTACACTGGAGAGAGGGCCCCTCGGGAATTCCACACATGTTTTCGATTCAGTTCTCCCTAGTCTCCCAGGCGAGAATGCCGCACAATTTCGTCCCCGACCGAATTCACATTCGGAACGTGATGCTCTTTTTCTTTTTAACTGGCTTGAAACCGCCCGCCATTCATGAACAACTGGAGCAGGTTTACCCCACACATACCCCGCATGTAACCACCGTGAGAAAGTGGGTAGTCAAATTCGAGAAACACGACTTTTCCCTCGAAGATGAAGACCGACCCGGTCGCCCCATGGAGTTGGACCTCGATCGATTGCGTTCTGAGGTGGAGGCTGACCCGTATCTCACTACGCGCGATCTTGCTGACTTCCTTGGGGTCGACCAAAAAACTGCCGTGAATGGACTTCACGCGATTGGAAAGAAGTGGAAACTCGGGAGATGGATCCCCCATGACCTGACCGACTATGACAAGGATCGCCGAGTGGACATGGCTTCGACTCTTCTCACTCTGCATCGCCGGTTTGATTGGCTGGACAATGTCATCACAGGTGATGAAAAGTGGGTGCTCTACGACAACCATGAGCGCATGAGACAGTGGGTCGGAGAGGACCAAAAGCCAGCAGATGTCCCCAAACCCGATTTGCACCCCCAAAAAAGTGATGTTGTGCATCTGGTGGTCAGTGCGGGGAGTGGAGTTCTGGGAACTCCTACCCGAGGGGACGACTATCACGGCAGAGGTCTACACTCTTCAGCTACGGAAGCTGAGACTCGCTGTCGAACAAACACGCGGGAAGGACGCTCGAATCTACTTTCAGCACGACAACGCCCGCCCGCATGTCGCAAGAAAGACCAAGGCTGAGCTGGCGGGCTATGGCTGGACTGTCCTCCCCCACCCTCCCTACTCACCCGACCTTGCCCCCTCCGATTACCACCTCTTCTCAGACCTCCAGCGTTTCCTCAAGGGACAGAGCTTCAAAGACCGAGCCACTATCCAGACCGTACTGACCAACTATTTCAAGAACCAGTCCCAGTCCTTCTATCACCAGGGCATCCACAAGCTGCCTGGTAGATGGCAGAAGGTCATCGATGCGCATGGAGAATATTTTTAGATTCTATCGTGCTTTGTAAAGTTTTTATGATAAAGTGAAAAAAAATTCAAAAACGAGCGTTACTTATTCCTCAACCCGATAGAAGCTGATTATTCACTGTTCACATACTATTCATTCTATATTGTTATTTATGAGAGAAGATAAATACTGATCAAAAACGAGAGCTATTACAGTATCCCCAATCCTAGTAGTTTCACAGTTGGTTTCCTACTAGGATCACAGTTGGATTCCTAGTAGTTTCACAGTAGGGAGTCGAGGGGGAGGGAAGTTTCCTACTAGGATCACAGTTGGTTTCTTGCTAGGAAACCTGCAAGATACCTAGTAGGAAACCAACTGTGATCCTAGTAGGAAACTTTTTCCAGAGTGTGATCATCCAAAATAGTAAAAAGGTAAAGGACACCCGTTTCTCTAGGCACATTCGTCCTGCGGGTCACACTGCTAGGCCAGTGTATTTGTAATGGGAGGATTCAGTCCGCAGCTCCCGATCCTGTTCTTCGGACTTACTTTACCGCGTGATCTTGTCACTACCAATTTCCCGTCCCCAATGGGTGGGCGCCTTGGTGAGGCGGAAGCGGTGTCACGGCCGGGATTCGAACCCGGGAGGATGGAATGGGAGGGCGCCTTAGACCACTACACCACTTCGCCTCTAAAATAGTGAGAGAGAAAAATAATGTGAAAAAGTGAAAAATTCGTGCCCTGAAGGCAAATTAAGAGCAATCGTTATCAAACTTTGGGCATCGTCAGGAATTGTGATAAGGATAATTTGAGCTTTTGAACGAGGCTCTAGCATCACTAGAAACCAAAAACCTATTTTTCGGGACTCAACTTTGAGCCCACCCAAAGCCACTGTACGGCAACCTACAGGGAGTACTTATTTGTATCTTGGAGCTATTGATATCTCCTATTACCACAGAAAAATGGAAGGCTGAGAAAAAATTCTCAGAGCTCAAAGTACGCCATGAAATACCATGTAAATATTGCCTCATCACTATGCAACAATATGGAATCATATCAAGCAGCAACAAATACAGCATATGTATGTGTACTTGCACTACCACCTGCCAAAATATCAAAATGAAATCTCATCTGGTTGGAAAGTTACATAACTTTGAACTTTTTGTCGTAGACTTAGTACCGATACTGTATAAGAACGTATTCTTTTCAGGGATGAATTTTTCGACTTTTTTTGGGACACCTCTGGCATTTCCCGGAGGGTGCACCCCAACTTCTCATATTGGGCCAGCTATCAGCTCTAGGTATGGGGACTTCACCCTGAACTTATTGGCATAGGTTGCAAAAAAGTCCTCCGTGGGGTAGGTGCAGAATATCGTGGAACGTCTCTTAAACGCCGAATGTTCAATGGATCACTGTTCCCGTGATATTCCGCGATTTGATGAGATGCTGAAACGACGAATCTCCTATTATTTATGTCTTATTGTCGAAAGATTAATCCTTAGTCGATTGGTTTCTCAATATTGCGGATAGTTTTCTAGATTGGAATCGCTTTCAACGAGACTGTTTATCGGTGAATCTGATTGTTGTCAATTTTTCTTTCATTTTTTAGTCACTAATGCTCAAAATATAATCAACCATTAGTGCCCATACACCATCGTTTGTATCACTTCGACCTAGGATACGGTAACTATCCTCTGGTCGATTTTTTCTACAGATTCCCTCCGTGCCGTTGTCTCATCCGATGGCGCGCGCACTGTGAGCACGTTGCGGGCGGTGGTGCGTGGTGTGCCAGTGGTGAATGAGGAGTGGGTGAGTATTACAAATTGCGAGGAGATTGAGATGTACACGCTTCATGCATTGGAAGGGGGATTAATTGAATTAATAAAGGAAGAGTGATCAAGTATTTTTTCTTGCTGACACATCAGAGTTTCAATGGTTAATAATGGTTAATAATACGTGTCTTTCGAAATTTTGCAATATCGTCTCGGTTTGGTTCGAACAGATACAATACTTCCTACCGTAATCCATCTCTCTTCAGCTCCGTTCGTGCAAGCGTGCCAATCGACTCGTACACACGCTTCCTTACGAGTGGCCACAGTGGGCGGAGCTGGCGAAGGTTTATTTATCATTTATTGTTCAGAAAAACCATCATTTAGTATGAGTGCATTATTATAGACTGTTCTTTTTGGTGATTTTATCACTATCGATTTGATCCTGGTATTGAATTCGGAGCGTGGTTCGGAACAGATAATATTGTAGAAACGCGAAAGCAGCAAGCGCGGTGTTTTCGCAGCGATCAGAGGAAAGATCAAGGTTAGAATGAAGTGATCTTTTATCTTTTAATACTACTTTTCAGTATTCTCATTATTGTTGCTATAAACAGCTGAACTATTTTCGGAAAATATAAAACACTATTTAAATCGATAATTAATTCATAGGTTTGTGATTTGTGCACGCCGTCGACGCCAGTGCTAAAGGAGTTGATAATGAAGAGTGGAGGATGGGTGAGATAACATTTCCTTTTTTTAGTTCACAAAAATTGTCCAATGATCACTTCTCTGAGATTTTTAATAAGACTTGGCTAATTTGATGACGAGTTGGAGGTAGTTGGTTTAGTGATGCAGCTTTTTCTTATCTGCCGGAAACAAAGTTGTGTTCGATCGTGACCCGGAAAACGTTGATAAACATATTTTGATATTTTCTCCCGGCGATCTGGGGTCACGCCGATCAATTATTTCTTGACTGTGAGAAACGTGAACGAATTTCATTCGCTATTCTTCTTTCTAAACCAATTCTATTTATAATCCTAATAAAATATAAGTTCATTTTCAGCTGACTTCCTCATCCTCCGAGGCCGTTTTGATCGTTGCTCCCACTGAAATGAACAGAATGAGGGAGAGGGAAGGAGTCAATGTGGTGGAGGAGAAATATGTTCTCGGTTAGTGAGGGAAAATGATTGGTGGAGAGATCGATACTCTAAACGAGATGGATGACATTTCCTTGAAAATTTTCAGCAGACACATTGTTGTTTTATCGTTAGCGCATAATAACTGTTCGGTATTTGAAAGCGATATCTCTGCCGGATTGTTCACAAAATTACTGTGAGAACAGAAAGAGTAGCAAAATAGTGTGCAGAAATAGTAGTAATAAGAAGCGGAACGAAAAAATATTCGAATGAAAATTATTTTTTCGTTCCGCATATTAATACTACTTTACCGGGAAATATGGCACACCATTTTGCTACGAATCTTGTTCTCACAATAAATGAATTGCTTTGCAGGTAACTAGCGGTTGAGAAATGTGTATTACGCTTTTCGGTAACAGAGATTCGTTTGTTTTACAAAAAAATTCGACACGTTTATGTTTCTCCTATTGCGGATAACGTGTGCGAGGGGTTTCATGCCAGAACGGTGCTCGTGAATGATCCAAACATATTCTACAAAATTTGATGGTATTTGTTCAGAGAATGTACGGATTATATTGCAGATTGTATCAGCGAGAACAAGATCATCGCTCTTCCCGGAATGAACCACTCCATCGACGATTCACTTCTATCAGAGCATTGAGGAAATTAATGATCCCCTCCCCTTTATTGTCGTCGTTTCATTCTATTATATAGGGGAAACATTGTTGTTATAAATGAGCGATTCTAGTCGAAACGGTCAAAAAACTTGGTTTGATTTGATCGAAATTGTCTTTCTTTTGTTTTGTATTCTGTTTAATTTTTCGATCGTTAAATATTCTGTGAGAATCAAAGTGTTTTCTGTTCATAGATTCTGTACCATTCGAATTGTGGTTGTACCAAATGTATATTCTTTCATGTTTCGAAAATTGAATTACGGTTATGAATCGAATATTGAAAATCTCCGTGTTGTATTCTGAGTTTTCTACACTCACTTCCATGTAATGAAATACCTTTTCCTACGAAGATTTCGCGACTTGCGTAGCTACCTCGTTCTAGTGTTACCCTATCTAATACTGCTCTCTTCGTTCGGCAAACTCTCACCAGTCAGAGAGACGAGAGAGTGTGCAGAATGGAGAGAACTACTGTTCGATCAGGCAACACTATGACCTACTTCTTGTTGAATCTGCTGCCCCGTAACCTACAGTATTCCAGTCACGCAAAGAGCGCGCACGCTGCGCGTCACTCTGACGATGACATGGATGACGATGACGTTGTTGATGAGAATGACGTCATCGTTGAGGAATCGCCGCCGAGAATCTACCCGAGACTGTCGATGCACACGGTTGGGCCATTCAGAATTTTTACCCCTGACTCTTTTACCTATTTAGCCTAATTTAGGAAACGAACTTCCGTCACCTCGACTACACGCATCTCACATGTCAGCAAGAGGAAAGGCAGCTACAGAAGCCAGTTGAGGAGTCCCCAGAGCCAGAGGGTACGGTAGTTATTGATTTACTCTACAGGTTTGCTGAAACAATCGGTGAATGAACTTCATTCCGATTGTTAAAGACTCGTTGAAACAAGAATAGTGAGGGTCGTCTGAAGAATATCTCACTAGAAAATTAGTTGTATCTCAATGTTTTGAAACGTGAAAGGGTATTTCATTTATCGATCGCATCTTTGTAGATCAATCGATTCCCCTCCTCTACCGTAACTCACATCATCTGGTCAAATGGAGGTGAAGAAGTTGTTGTTTTTTGTTTGAAAAATGAAAAGCGGTTTCTGACATGGTGGATTATTTTTGCACTGTTTGCACTAATTGTAAGCCGCCAGTTCCCTTCCTGGTTCAAGCCGCCAGTTCCCTTCCTGGTTCAAGCCGCCAGTTCCCTTCCTGCTTCTCGTGGAAAAATATTTTGATCACCATTGAATACGTCTTTATTTTTAAACTTTTAATTTTAAAATTTGTAAAATGGTGTTTAGTTAAAATATATCGAGGTTTTTTTGCATTGATTTTTCCGGAACTTTTTAGCTGAAAAGTTAATAGTGTTTCTGATTGATCAAGACAGCGTTTCCCCCCAGCTTCTGTAATATTTTTTAGCCTGGTTTCCGTAACCCTCTCCCTGCTATCCAGGCAATTCCTCTGTGCTTCGTGCGACCCTCGATGAATGTAGTGACCATCTCCCTCACGTCCTCCCACCCGCTTGGGTACATCAGTCAGTTATACTTTATACATTTTTAGACAACATCTTCCGAACATTGTAAATGTTCTGCACATTCGGAGATAAAGCCTTTCTGAAACACACAGTTAACAGTTAAAAATTTCACCTTGTTTTGTTTCAACACATTCGGAACAAATGTTCGCATTCAATCGCGGAATTCGTGTATTGAATCCGACGATCAGAAAATGGACAGTTACATTGACTAATTTACACAAATATTCTTTAGAACTGAAAATATTGATTGTAGATCTTCTGAACTGGAAATATTGATTGTAGATCATCCGAGTCTGGATTCCGTCA
Organism: Pristionchus entomophagus; assembly: GCA_036245825.1. Lineage (NCBI taxonomy): Eukaryota > Metazoa > Nematoda > Chromadorea > Rhabditida > Neodiplogasteridae > Pristionchus > Pristionchus entomophagus. Next base: position 12,465,383 of record BTSX01000005.1, read on the forward strand.
GCCCGAGGCCGCTTTCTCTCTGTGTGATGAGAGATATGTGAGTGGAGTGGAGAAGAGGAGAAGCAGCGTGGTAAATGGTTGGTAATTTCATTAATCAGATTGGGTGAAGTATGTTTATTGTAAAATACACACATAGGTTTAGAATTTTAAAAATCTCATAGGGATGATGCGTTCGTTGTTAATTTGCTTATGGAGTGCTGAAGCGCGATACTGCCGTGCTTGATAGGTTATAGCTTTCTGATAAAATTTAATTTTTCATGACTACGAACAGGGTGGAAATTGAGAATGTCACACAATTTGAGGGATTATATTGACGATTGAAACGAGAACCCGAAAACGGATGTAAAAATTACTTACAAAATGTAAACAATTGTCTCCAGCCGCTCCTCCCGCTGCCAATCTCACTTCCTCTACTATTGATGTTTCGATGTCGATCAATGGAAACGATGGAAACAGAACAGAGGTATGACCTACATATTAGATTTATCCATTCTGAATACTATTCCGTCTGTATTGCCCACGAAACAGTGTGCAAAATGGAGAGACTAAAAAATCGTATCATTATCCCCTCAATTATCTGATTATGCTACACCTTTCGACGAAGATCGACGTAATGGCGAAGAGATTAGAGAAAGGTACGGTAGGATGAGGATTACGGTAGATTGGAATGGATTAGGATTACGGTAGATTGGAATGGATTATTGTGGGGGTACAGTAGCCACGGTATAGTTCTGAATTACATTTGGTTGAAATTGTGTTGTTTGAAGTGCTTGCTGAGCATGTATCTTTTTCTTGGCTACGAAACATATAATATCCATTTCGTGAAATATACAGGGTGCGCCAAAATTACGGACAATGTTTTGCAAGTGTTGTGAAATTAATGCCAATCGATAGCATCTTTCCTTGTTAACACCAGTAGCAAGAGGGACCCTCGTAATATTACTATTATATGTTTCAAGTCGATCGCTCAATTCTCGGTGTTGCTAGAAGTAGTTGTTTCCAACTATGAGCAATATTAGGGCGATACAGATAATGGGACTCAATTGAACGATTTTTCATTCTCAAATTGGTGGGCCAGCTAATATTTGCATACTATTGGGATGTACACGTGGTGCATTTCTCTCAGTTCTTCGGGGTGTAAAATTTGAAAACTCATTTTTCAGTGGAAGCGGACCCAGTGCGGCACGAGTCGTGCAGGAGTTCCGGCAGCTGCAGCTGTTGCTGCAGCTCCTCCCCTTCCCCGACCCGTCCGACCGCCCTTCGCTCCTCTAGCGCTGCCCCGACCACTACGACGTCGCTCCCACGATGGATGGTCACTGGCTCATAGAGCACCCGAATACGATATTGAGGAACAAAAGATACGGTGGGTGCTTTTGGAGATTGTTGGAAGATAGAATATTGCTGTAAGCATTTCTTGCTTGTATTAGAAGATCGTGTGAGACATCAACCACGCGGGTTCGAAATTTAATATTAGAAAGAAGACGTAGTGATTACGGTTGTGTCGGTTTGTGTAACATTTTCTTGCAGTGAACAGTGCAAAGCAACAAATACAGCGTGGTGAATAATCTCTTGAAGATGTAGTGATACATCAAAACAACTAAAAAAATTTTAATCGATATTTAAATTGATCCCAGACTGGCCTCGCGAGATGTCCTGGATTTCCTTCAGAAACTGCAGCCACAACAGCAACAATCGGCTGCAGCTGCTGCAGGAATTGGACTAGTGGATGGAGTGGATGATATGAGAAGAACGGTCGAGACCGATCTCAATAGGATCAGGTAAACAGCTCTCTATCCATTTTGCACACTCTGTTTTTCCATGAGTGTGCAAAACGGAGAAAGGTGAATTCAAAATGATATTCCCAGTAGGTACTATTGGTCGTGATTATTATGAGGTTAGTTATTGAAGCGGTAAGGAGCTCTTCTTTTTTGTGCCAATATTGATTGATAGATCAATGGGCTCAGTATTTTTTGGAAATTTTTTTGTAGGATAAGACATAATTCTCGTTTTTGTTAGTCGTCGCGAGCGGTCCTTCTCCATTTCTCTCTGATAGAGAATGGAATCCCTCTAGTTCCCCTCGTCTACTCCATCAACTCAACAAGATCGGAATCCCCATCCAAGCCGGACTCTGGTCACCGTGTGATGGGTATGACCTACTCTGATGTTTGGTCCCTCAGATACCATTCTCTTCGAGTCTCGTTTCGCGATTTTTGACTCGAGTTTGGTGGACTCAGTTCTAAAATCACGGGAGCCTTCTTCCATCATCAACAATGAACACTCTACATCAAGTCCTATCGTCCTGGATGATCGCAACCCTTTCTCCAGCCAATCTCTTGGGTCTGTGAATGGAAAGGAGACCGATCCCTTGACCCCCACCCAGACGAAATGATTCTCTCTCGAACGAAGAACCGACCCGAAACCTATCTGAAACCATCCATCCCCATCTGGCGTCAACTACCTGACATGATAAATGTAAATGTAAATGTAAATGTAAGACATATAACGGTGCAATATCTCGATCGATTGCAGACAGACACTGCGCAACAACGGGAATTATTCAAGACAAGACTGAGCGTGGGAAGAGGAAGAGGAAGGGGAGTACTGAGAGGAAGTGAGCCACGTGATTTGCTGTTCTATTTCTTGTTTACAAATTGAGTTGAGACGTAACAATTGATGGTTTCTTCATTCGCCTTGGCAATAAAGTATCTTTAGCTCCTCGCACCAATTTCCGCTTCGTTCTCCCCACTTCTCCTCGGTCTCCAGAAAGACAACGAGGTCGGCCATCGACTGCTGTTGTAAAGACAAAATCGAAGATTATCAACAAACTACAGGTGGGCTAAAGTTTCACAGCAGGATTAGGAGGAAAGTGATTCGCTCGTTTCTTGGGAAATCAATGGGGGAAATCTGGCATCATGGGTATCTTGCGTTTTAACGAGCCTGGTAGTTGCAAGTTGCAGTGATGAATCAAGTTCTCATTTCAACTATCTTTTGCAATATGATTAGAATCGCCATTTGAAAAAAAGCTGTTTTTTTTTTACAACTGTTTTCATTTTTATTATCAGGCCGTTCACTCGTCCGAAGAATTCATGAAGCCGCGTAAGGAGACGAGTAGAAAGAGAGTGGCCATGCTAACTGGATTCGGAGGGAGGTCAGGAGAAGGGAGGCGGGGCTTAGAAGTTAGAGAAGGCGCGGATATGATAGAATGGTATTGCAATCAAACTTTTCCGGAAAGGAGTTTAGTATAGTCTCGCTAGGAATTTAGTATAATCTTGCTCTCGCTAGTTGTAGACTGATGATAGATTTTGAAATCAGCAACCGCGAGTCCCTTGTTTCGAAGTTGCTGTATTTTCGTATCTTCGGAACTTGAATGTTCGTTGCTCGATCTCCAGATCTAAAAAATAATCATGAAAATTCTAAGGAAATGTTCTGTTCTGCTTGTGCAGCGTATAAAAAAATGCAAACTCCAGAGAGGAGCGACTCCTTCTCGCACTCGCAGACGCAGTTCAACTGAGAATCACGAAGGAAATGGATGGTGAGGAATGTTTGATAAATTATTTGCGAATATTTTGTCTAGAATAGGTTTTTCTCTTATTTAAAAAAATTACGATCGTCCGCTAAATCAATGTTCCCGTGATATTCCACGATTTGATGAGTTGATGAAACGGCGATTCTCCCTATCGTTTGATGATAGTATATAAATGATTCGGGGTAGATGTGGTTTGTGAAAATGCGGGAACCAGGCAGGAAAAAATTTCAACGAGGCTATGATTATCGATGAATCTGATTGTAGTTGATGGGGTCCTTGCATCGTGTGGTCACTAATACTCATTACAATCAACCTTGATGGACAGTCACCATAGTTTATGACACTTCATTCAAGGATACGGTAACTATCCTTTCCTTTCATCGATTTCCTCTCCAGATTCCCTACGTGCCGTTGTCTCATCCGATGGCGCGCGCACTGTGAGCACGTTGCGGGCGGTGGTGCGTGGTGTGCCAGTGGTGAATGAGGAGTGGGTGAGTATTGCAAATTGCGAGGAGATTGAGACAATCTGATATGTACACGTTTCATTCATTGGCAGGGGGGATTGATTAAAATAATAAAGGAAGAGTGATAAAGTATTATTTCTGGCTGACACATCTGAGTTTCAAGCATGGTCAATAATACGTGTCTTTCGAAATTTTGCAATCTCATATCGGTTTGGTTCTAACAGATACAACACATCCTACAGTAATCCATCTCTCTTAAGCTCCGTTCGTGCAAGCGCGCCAATCGACTCGTACACACACTGCTTTATGAGTGGCCCCAGTGGGCGGAGCTGGCGAAGGTTAGTATATTTTTTGAATTCTCGAAAAGGGTTAGTATAATCACAATATTATATATGATAATGTTTTTTATGTTATTTTATAATTGTGATTAGAGAATATAACGAATCCTAAGCGTACCTCAGATCAAACAATGTTTCAGAAACGCGAGAGCAGCAGGCGCGGTGTTTCGCAGCGATCGAAGGAAAGATCAAGGTGAGTTGATGTGATCTTTGATCTTTTTGTACCTCATGCCAAAATGGTCTTATGTTTGTCTTGAGTCTTTCTTGTTCTATACTGTGGAACTATTTTCGGAAAATAATTTAAAATGTTTAATTTATTAGTTAAATTTTAGGTGTGTGATTTGTGTACGCCATCGACGCCAGTGCTGAAGGAGTTGATAATGAAGAGTGGAGGATGGGTGAGAGTTTTATTTATATTTTTTTATAGTGCAATGCGCATTTACCGAAACTTTGAATCAGACTTGTCGAATTTGATGACAAACTGGAGGTAGTTGATTTTGTGATGCAGCACTTCTTTATTTGTCAGAAAGAAAGTAGTATTCAATCCGTTGCGCCCATTCTCGATAATAATTCACTTTGCTACTCCCGGCGATCTGGAGCTGCGATATGCAAATTTTTTTATGTGATTAGCGGAAACACTACGTAGTCACGGAGGTTCAGAAGCAGTAAGTACAAGTGGCATCGCAAACAATTCAAATTGAAAAGCGCGCGTTTGAGGCCATTCCAAAAACGGACGAGAGAGTGTGTGAAAAGAGGAGAGGGAACGCGACGCGAGGGCCTCGCGTCGCGGTCCTTACAGAGTCCGCACCTGTTGGTAAAAAATCGCCTTCTACCTTAGATGTTGGTAGAAGGCGATTTTGAACACCCGTGGTAGTTAGTTCGCAACCGTCTACACAAATTATTATTAGGGAGATTCAGTGTAAGAATACAATAAATGCAATATTCAATATTTCAGTTGACTTCCTCATCCTCCGAGGCCGTTTTGATCGTTGCTCCCACTGGAATGAACAGAATGAGGGAGAGAGAAGGAGTCAATGTGGTGGAGGAGAAATATATACTAGGTGAGTGAGGAGATTTGATAAGTAGGGAGTAGGGATGTAATTGCGGTACTGCCTCTCTCCATTCTGCACACTGTCTCGCCTGTCATATAAACAAAAGAGTGTGCAGAATGAAAAGAGTCGAAAACCAAAACGACATCACTAGTAGAGAAGTTGACACTTTGGACTAGGCTATTCAAAGTTCTTTGAAAATTTGCAGTCCCAAATTGGAGTTTCACCAATAGCACATAATAACTGCTGGGCGTTTGAAGGCGACACAGCGTGCCAAAGTGCGAAAATCCTTTGTTTTTCGCGGCGCTGGCCCTTTATGAAACATATCCAATTCTTCACATTCTGATCGATCAGAGCTGTCGGAATAGAGGGGATGAGAGTTAAGAAAAGATGGAAGTACATATTACTTTGTTGAAATAATTCAAACTAATGTATGAGCGTATGTTGTGAGATGCTCGTGAATCATTTTAAAAAATTTCTGATAGCACTGCGAGCCTACACAGGCATTTTGCGATTTTCGCCATATTGGAGTCGAGTTTCCAAAGAGTTCAATAAAGGAAACACCCCCTCCATTATTATTTTCTGAATCCTGATGACAAGCCCCACATTTCCTCCAGTTCGGAATTTCATTTTTCTATTCAAGATATTTGAGAATAATTGCCAAAAAAATGATTTTTCGTAAATATCTCGAATACAAAAATGAAATTCAAAATTCCGAACTGAAGGAAATGTGGGGCTTGTCATCAGGATTCAGAAAATAATAATGGAAGGGGTGTTCCCTTTATTGAGCTCTTTGGAAACTCGGCTAGAAAATGGCAAAAATCGGAAAATCTTGAAGAGGCTCGTTTTGCTATCAGAAAATTCCCAAAATGATTCAGAAGCATCTTGACACATCACCGAAGTGTTTCTTTACAATAAGTACTTATGTATTTCTAACTTTTCATAACTCCCATTCCCAGTATCCCGACCGCTCTGATCGATCAGAATGTGGAGAATGAGATACGTTTCACAATCGCTCCACGGAAACGTGAGATCGGCACGCTGTGGGCGATAGATTACAGAATTCCATTCCAATAAATTTTTATCAAAATGTTAGCAAGTACCGCTTGCCAAGTGTATGAGAATTTTTTATTGATATTTTCGATAACAGGAATAATAGACTCGAAAAATATCGTACAGCAGCCACATTGTCGTTTCACGAATAGCTCATAAAAACATGCGTTCCTTTTTTCCAAAATTTGAGTAGACATGTTAATGTTTTCCCAATTGAGTATAACGTGTACGAGGGATTTCATGCCAACAAGATACTCATGAATGATCCCAACATATTCTACAAAATGAAATATCATTTGTTCAGAGAATGTATATTATATTGCAGATTGTATCAGTGAGAACAAGATCATGGCTCTTCCCGGAATGAATCATTCCATCGACGATTCACTTCTATCAGAGGATTGAGGAGATTAATGACCCCTCCTCCATTTTATTTGTTTGTATTTTAGGGAATACATTGTTGTTATAAATGAGTGGTTCTAGTCGAAACGTTCAAAGACTTGGTTTGATTTGATCAAAATTGTCTTTCTCTTGTTTTGTATTTTTTTTTTCGGCCTTGACACCGCTTCCGCCTCACCAAGGCGCCCACCCATTGGGGACGGGAAATTGGTAGTGACAAGATCACGCGGTAAAGTAGGTCCGAAGAACAGGATCGGGAGCTGCGGACTGAATCCTCCCATTACAATTACACTGGCCTAGCAGTGTGACCCGCAGGACGAATGTGCCTAGAGAAACGGGTGTCCTTTACCTTTTTACCTTTATTATGTGAATGCGATGAAAATATGCACATGGCGTGATTGAGGTTTCGTGGTTGGGTGAAGTGGAAGGTGGTGCGAATGTACTGATCCTGTTGCGGGATTGTTTCAAGAAAGATATTTTCCTTAGCCTTTGCCTAGGTTAGTGACCCTGGTGGTTGCGCGTTGCAATGATAAGCCAAGTTCTTCAAACAGCTTACTCGAGCAATTCTAGTGGGCCATATCGTTCATTAATCTGATTAATTATAATGCTTCGGACAACTAAATCTGTCAAATTTTCGTGTCTGGGATAAGAACTTATCGTGCGTTGAATCGATGTTCCCACGAGAGACTTTGCTCTTAGGGGAGTATCTGAAACTTCCTGTCATTCGCGATTCTTCCGTAAAAATTCTTCCTGGGTTTGGAATTTTTTTTATATCAGTGAGGAAACTCTGTGTCATTCTCAACTCTGTTTAGTGATGTCTAATTTGTCTTTCGATCGTGTTTACGATCGAAAGACAAATTAGGAATGGATTCACAAAAATGGACGCTATTTTGTTCTCTCTCCATTTTGCACACTCTCTTGCTTTCCAGATAAAAAAACGAGTGTGCAGAATGGAGAGAGCCAGGATCAGAAGCAACATTTATAAAGTGAAGGTGAAGGGAAATGTGATTGGGTAGCGATAAATTATTTGTTTTTAAGAAGCAGGCAGAGAGATAATGCAATGAAGTTGATAGTCTCTTTAAGATGTGGTGAAACATTGCTCTAGCGTGTTCAAAAATCTCGTCTCACGAGATGTTCTGGATTCCCTTCCGAAGCTGCAGCCACAACAGCAACAATCGGCTGCAGCTGCTGCAGGAATTGGAATAGTGGATGGAGTGGATGATATGAGAAGAACGGTCGAGACCGATCTCAATAGGATCAGGTACGGTACTAGTGGTTTGCAGCTCTCTCCTTTCTCCCCGCATTCTCATGTCTGTCTGTCCAGGAGTGTGCTGAATGGAGCATCCCAAGTAGGTACGATTGGTAACATCCTTCTTAACAGTAAAACCATGGGCAATCAACCAGTTTTATCACAGAAAAAATGTAAAGAAGTAGACGCACCGCTTTCTTTCGTTTGTCTTGTTTTCGCCTTGCACACGACAGTAAGAGTGAGCGATTTTTCGATTGATCCATGGGATATGTGCAAGCTAAGGTGGTTATTGTTGGTTGCAACCTCCAGGTGATTTTCAGTCCCTTATGTACGCTACAAATGGGATTGGAGCATAGAGTTGATCTCTCCTCTGCTTCAGCATTAAATCATTAAATTTATTCCAGCACAAAGTATGATTTAGTGATCCTGTTCCGGGAATCTTTGGCGGGGGGGGGGGGTTGTAGTATGGATATGGTCAATTGAGCCAGCGACTGGATGAAAATATCGCATTTGATCTTGTGGCGGTTCTGTTTCTTCTTACTTCTTCTTATCCTTTTACATGCAGTTCACTCATACGAGGAATTCATTGAGCCGCGCAAGGAGATGAGTAGAAAGGGAGTGGTCATGGTTATTTCGGAGAAAGGGAAGGAAGAGAAGGCGGGGCTTAGGAAATGGGCAGACTAGCCACTGTTAACTAGGTAAGAACGAGGCAGTGCTCTGGGTTTCCAACAGAAACACAGACGTTGCGCTTTATTATATAGTACGAATATTATCTACGCCCGGGGGCGCAACAAAATAATGATACATTTGAATAATATGTGATTTCGAAACCGACTCTCAATGGATGGGAGGAAGGGAGGTAAAACGAGAAAAGAAAGCTATCTGAAGCTGTCGTTGTCGATCGGTCATCTTTTGCTTCTTGCATTATCGACCACTTCTCTAATCCCATTTTAATAGTGGGTACTAAAGATGTCTTTTGGTTTTAGCCTTTCTCCATTTTGCACATTCTGTCGCCGGTCAGACAGAAAGAGTGTGCAGAATGGAGAGAATCGATTCTGTTGCACCTCTCTCCTCTCCTTCGTATTTATTAGATAAATGATAAATGTATTTATTTCATAACACAGAGAAAAATCGAGATCAGTATTGTAAAAATCAAATGCTCAGCAAAAACAATTCAGCGCATGATTCAAACGGATGATTCAAACGGAGCGTGGAACGTTTTATTCACGGGGAGGAGGAGACACGCAACGCGTCCTCAAAAACGCGTCGTGTGCCCCAGCGAACTGTTCTAGTGATAGTCAACTGCCGGTTGCTTGTGAAGCGGAATATTTTCTTACAGTAATACTAATAATAGTGCGATCGATACCACCCATACTCCTCCTCCTCACTACCGTATCTTCTCTGATCCCTGTCTGCTCTCCTTCCGTGTACGAGATCGAGTGTCTTCCCCTTCTCCAACCACTTCTGGAGTGCCGAGATCTCTTCCTTATCACCCAGTGCATTCCACAGGTCGATGATCTTCCTCGCCTCGTTGTCGCGAGTCTCAATTAAGGATGTCAGAATGAACAATGACTCTCTCTCCATTCTGCACACTCCCAAGACCGTGAGCGTGCATAATAAATAGAGTCGTTCTTCACTCTGTTAACCCTTGTCTCAATTGAAAAAAAAAACTTTTTTGGCTGGCCAGGAAACACTAAAGCAATTTTTATAGCAAGACGTTCTAAGATTTAGTCTCGCCTTGAGTCTCCTCTTCGAATGTTTGCGATGATAGTGAATGATTATGCCGTCTTCATTCGATCACACAATATTTTGATTCAGATTTCATGCGACTCTTCAAAATGGGCCTCACCTCCTCTTTCATCCGAATCGCGAGCAGTATTGCTATCAAAATCTTCATGGAGGCGCGCGTCTCGGTCACGTGATTCATCCTTTCGCGATCCTGACACGAAAACTCGTAATCGAGATCTACTCTCCTCAATTCGCTTGCTCTCTTGCTGGTTAGAGAAACGAGAGAGTATGCAATTTGAGGAGGGATCCCCGTGTGCGATTTGCTAAGGCATCACATGCCTTTCATTATATTCTCATTGCAATTTGTAATTTTGCAGTAATATTAAATATTTAATGACATGAAAATTTGAGGCGATAGTGAACGGATAATTAGTTAGTAGGCAATGATATCACTCACCGATGTACTTCTTACTGTGCGTTGCCCGAAAGGCGCTCCAGAATCGGACTAGCGTCGTTGTCGATTGCTAAAAGTGTTTTTGTATGTTGAGTTATGGGTAGAAGAGGTGGCCTTGCAACTACGCTGGCGAGCCCTCTATAGACCTTCTCAAAATACTGCACAAGATAAACATAGTCATTAAACATACATTCGCGCACTCCTTCCAGTCCTTCCGCTCAGGATAAATATGAGATTCACGAATATCTGAAAATAGGACACAATATTTAGTATAATTTTCAGCGAAGGCACAAGCCTATGACTTTCCTCACAATCAGACATTTCTGCTATTTTATCTCTGCTAATCAACAGAATATCTTTACAAATATCTCACCGTAATCATATTCGTCCCTGTACGTCGGTCCCTCCTCGATTTTCTCTGATGATTCGGTAATTACCTTTCGATCGCCAACAACACCACCTTGACAATATCAAGACGAAACCCCCATTTTCCGAAATAATAGCTTGTAAAAACTATACGGCCTGGATTCCCTAGTGAATATTTGTCAAAAGGAGATTTTTGAAATTATTTAGTTGTCCATTTTCTAGTTGAAAAAAAAATTGACAAGCAGGAGACGTCGGAAAAATTGTCAAAGCTATTCGGCAAAAATATCTTGGCGAGACCCCATGTTTGCCTATTCTAGACCGACTCTCATCGGTTCGCACGCTCTATTGCCGGTCAGAGAAAAGAAAAAAACTAACCAAACTTCGACTCGGAGTGGGGACGTGCGATCTTGTCTGAACACATGGCGAATAAAAATATAAATTAAATAAATATTCTATAATTTTTTTTTATATATAATTTTTGAAAGATTATCATCTCTACCTCACAAACTAGTGATTCTGGATCGACACCGACCTCTCCTCCATTTACATAATCTCTCTTGTTTCTCTGGCAGTCGAAAGAGCTCGCGAATTGAGGAGAGGCGGCCTCGATCATTGCTATTGATGACAAACCTCGGAACAGTGATCTTCCGTCAGGATTGAGATTGTAGTTGTCATCCGCGATGATGTACCGATTGAATTCGGGTGCGAGAAGACATCCAGAGATCTGGGTAATAGTTCAGAGATCAAAGATCAATAGTGTCTAGTCATCATCTAAATGGGGATAGTCGAGGAGGGAGAGAGGGGTCAAAGATCAAGCTCACGTTCTGGCCCTTTTTCTCAGATCGGAGAATGCCGAGCCTCTTGCAGCCTCGGGTGATGCTCTGCACAGCGGCACACACCGATTGGCGACCTTGCCAATGTTAATTCGCTCATTTAATTTACCCAGAAGATTTGCTGAATACATTTGAAGATATAAGGAAGGTTGAGCAACGAATATAGATGAATCGAACGGAGAGGCATAGACTCATTAATTTCCGCAAGCATTCGACTAATTCCACTTTGTTTCTTTGTGAAACGCTCAAAACTATGAGATCAAATGATTCCCCCATTATCGACTAGCCCTCTTGTCGAGTAGTCTCACAAGAACAATGATACAGGAGTGACACTGTCAGCGCCAATACGGATTTCTGGTTGATAAAGCATATTCCTGACTTACGCCTTTTGCAAAAATATTGATATGTGTGCACGAAACCTTCGAATGGTCATCAGTAATGCCAACTCACCATCATCTCGGGTCACTACTCGTTGCAGCGTCTGCATGCTCATCGACACGTCTCTATCCTCTTTGTTCTGAAATGCAATTCATCTCTTGCTACCTTACTAGTCGCAAGTGTCCCAACAAAATGCGATCAACACGAATCCAGAATGTCCTCTTTTCATTATTGCACTTGTCCTGTCTACAGTGATCGTTACATTGGCTAATCGAACACTAGTGACGGCAAGCCAATGCCTCGCTATTATTTCTCTCGACCCTAGTAATCTCTCGAATTGAGTACTGATTTGCCATTCCGTACCATGCACCATCTGCCAATCCAGAAGAGTCCATCTGGATGCTTGGCAGCTCGTTCATCCATCCGTCTCCACTTCTTGTCATCGTTCAAATCGTAATTATCGAAGTCCGGCTCTCTCGTCTTGGAATTCGTGAGGAAAGAGTGACGGATCCATCTGTGAACGTACACTTATGTAGTAGACTTTTACAAAACTGGTCGCGGTCCATTTCACACCTTCTTTAGGCTAGTCAAGCGGAAAATAGTATTTGAAATGAAGAGACAGTGACCCGATTTGCGAACTCTTTACTATGTATCCGTGACACCTTTTAGTTCAGCTTCCTTTGTTGTTGTTTCTATATATATTTTCCATTATTTAATAGTAACACACAACAATATTTACAGATGGTTCTTAGAAAATCGTCAGCGAACAAAACGGGCTTCCAGCAGTATTGAACAAGTTGCCATAGCTCACGTTACGATCATATCAGCCTTTGCTACGGTGTCGCCGATGTCGAATGGTCGGACGACCTCGTCTCTCCACGTCGAGAGGGCCGACACGTTGACGTATCTGCACTAGTCATGTCGAACAACTCTCCTCAATTCGCTTGATTTCTCGCCGATTAGAGAAGACAAATGACGCGCAAATTGAGGAAATGCCGGTTATGACTTGACGTCACTAATCTGCACGTATCTATTTGTTTGACACAACTGATTGCAGACAATTCAAAACTTACGTTTCGATTGATTCCGATTCTCCGATTGCATGGAATTTTTCTGCGATCTTCGTGGGTCTTCCAGACAACTGCAAACAGTAATGAAAACTGTTGAGAAACTTCTATGCCAACGTATTGAATTTGGTATTTTCTCATAAAATTATTATTTTTATTAAATTAATTAGTGCACACCTTGTTATGCACCGATTCCTCTGCGACGAAGGAGATGCAATGGGCGGCAAGTCCTAGAAGGACTCCTGCAACGGATGATTACTATTAGTGATGCCCATTCGAGACATACTCTCCTTCATTCGCGAACTCTCTTGTCGGTCGGAGATAAAATGAGGAAGGGTTGATCGCGAATGGGCCTCAATAATTCTTACCCAGAACAATGAACCTCGCTTGTTCGGGGGAGAGGTTGTTGGGGAAGTAGGAATAGAGGAGGTCCATCTCCTTCGTGAACTTTTCGTCTCTCCCCCTCCCTCCAGAGTCCCTGCAATTCAGAGCTGATGCATTAGGCATATTCGGAAAGACAAGACGATGTTCGGAATGCGAAACATGAACGGGTACGAAAAATAGTTAGGATAGCTATTGGTTGTGAAACAAAAGTCTTTCAGTAGGCGAGCTTACAACCGAAAAATACATTTAAAAAAAAGCAATGCTCACTTTGAATGTCCTCTGAACTTACTAGGCCTACTAGGCTACTAGGCTAGGCAAAACATATCAGAGTTTAATCAGAATCGATTCAATGCTCACTTTGATTTCGAATGACTTGCCGAACTCTTGAAGAAGTAAGGCAGGCGGTGGCCAGATGAGATCATTGATCAGGCCCATGCGGACGGATCGGTACCATAATATCTGCGATATGCGGTGATTATTAGTGAGGCCTATTCGAGAACGACTATCTCGATGTGCGCTCTCTCTTGCCGGTCAGAAAATGAGAGAGCATGCGAATTGGGCATCACTACTTATTATCACGGCAACATTTTCCGATCCATCAGTGGTTCAACACGAGGTTCATCTTGACAGTATGGAACTTCTACAGAAATCAGCACATGACTCTACCGGAATTGTTACCAACCTCATCAAAGTAGCGGAGAAACAGCGGTCCTTGAAGTCGGGCTGCAGCACCTTCGCAGCCTTCTTTCCTCGCACGCACAGGAAGTACTCGCCGTCCATCGTGCGGCCACAGCGGCCTGATGGGAACGCTTTCCGTTTCCATACACCGCGAAATGATAAAGGCAAACTAGCGGCCGTAGGCCGCTACGTAGTAAGCCGGGCTGAGTGCAAAGGTTAACCAAGAAACGCTACCGTGCAAGTGGGGCGTACGCCATTGCAAAAAGCTCGTGAGGCTTCGAGCGCTCCGGAAAAGCTGCGATGTAGCCACTCCGCTTCGCTCCGTGGCTACATCTGCAACTTTTCCTAAACGCTCTCAGCTTCACGAGCTTTTCACAATAGCATGGCGGGTTCAGTCCAAATTTCGGAATGATTTTTCATTTGGAATGTACTGGCCCAGGACCCATGTGGATCCCATGCCGAGGAAAGAAAATAGGTTTGGCATGGATCAAATGTGAGGTTCAGTCCAAATTTTGGAATGACTTTTCATTTGGAATGTACTGGTCCAGGACCCATGTGGATCCCATGCCGATGAAAGAAAATAGGTTTGGCATGGATCAAATGTGAGGTTCAGTCCAAATTTTGGAATGACTTTTGATTTGGCATGTACTGGTCCAGGACCCATGTGGATCCCATGCCGATGAAAGAAAATAGGTTTGGCATGGATCAAATGTGAGGTTCAGTCCAAATTTTGGAATGACTTTTGATTTGGAATGTACTGGTCCAGGACCCATGTGGATCCCATGCCGATGAAAGAAAATAGGTTTGGCATGGATCAAATGTGAGGTTCAGTCCAAATTTCGGAATGATTTTTCATTTGGAATGTACTGGCCCAGGACCCATGTGGATCCCATGCCGAGGAAAGAAAATAGGTTTGGCATGGATCAAATGTGAGGTTCAGTCCAAATTTTGGAATGACTTTTGATTTGGCATGTACTGGTCCAGGACCCATGTGGATCCCATGCCGAGGAAAGAAAATAGGTTTGGCATGGATCAAATGTGAGGTTCAGTCCAAATTTTGGAATGACTTTTCATTTGGAATGTACTGGTCCAGGACCCATGTGGATCCCATGCCGATGAAAGAAAATAGGTTTGGCATGGATCAAATGTGAGGTTCAGTCCAAATTTTGGAATGACTTTTGATTTGGCATGTACTGGTCCAGGACCCATGTGGATCCCATGCCGATGAAAGAAAATAGGTTTGGCATGGATCAAATGTGAGGTTCAGTCCAAATTTTGGAATGACTTTTCATTTGGCATGTACTGGTCCAGGACCCATGCCGGGGAAAGAAGTCGTGTTACGGTAGCGATTGGGCACTGTAACGTAAGGGTGACGAAATATTGCGAAATATAGATGACGAAATCGAAGATTGCGAAATCTCTTCAAGGGAGGCCGAATGACACTTCACCCGACCTTGTACTATGAATTTGAAGTGCGTTATGGGCAAAAACGCCTTTAGGATTGCGAAATAGTGATGACGAAATCGAGGATTGCGAAATAGTTGTTGAAGCTGAAAAGCGTAGTCCACAAGGAGTCGATTGGTACAGTTCACGGACTTTACGGTCAAGTTTGAAGTGAATTAGGCGAGAAAAACGGATTATTGCGTAAGGATGATGAAATATTGCGAAATGATGATGAAATTGATTTTGATTTTGAATAAGGAATTCACGAGTGATCGTTTGGTCCAGGACTTGTCCTTGTTCGAACGCGTTTTGGTCGATTTTGGCGATTTTGAATTAGCGTGACTGACAGGCGGACGTTAAGTTTTGGGTTCGGTGTCGGAATCATCTAGGCCAATTTCGTCCTTTCAATGGCATTGAAGCCGAAAGTGTTCTGCGGACTTTCAAACCCCACCGGCTCTGTTCAGCATCATCGCTCGATCGTACCACGTCAGGATCAGGCTTCTCAACCCCGTTCTTTCGTAGGGCGCCGGGATTCGCATCATCTAAAATCCGCCTTTTTTCTATTGATTTGCACGTAGTCCATCACATGAAAGGTCCGTCTTCGATTCATCGAACACTTTTACTCATGTTCGAGTAGAATCAAACAGAATTATTTGAGTATCATTATTATCCAGAATTTCTCTCACACCAGCATCGATGACGATGGCGACTCCATCCAGTGTCGGTCCCTCCGCAGATTGTGGAGTTGCGAACGTCTGAATTCGGAACCGGAATCTCCTCAATTCTCACGCTCTCTAATTTATCTAACCGACGTGAGAATATTTAAGAATGAGGAGCGTCAATTCCGATTTGTCGCTAGTTGTGTGAGAAAATAAAGTCAAATCTATTGTTTGATAAAAACAACTAAGGTTTCTGTAAGCAAGGCAAATCAGACACATCATGCTTCACTCACAGGGTTATCAACGTAATGCACGGCTATCTCCTCATACTTCACACAGCTCGAGAAAGAAGAAATTATTAGGAACGAAGAAAGCCGTAATGCATTCCGAAAACCCGACTCACAATCGTTCCCTTCCTCCATCCCCATGGGCCTCTCTGCACCTCCGCGTTATTCTTTGAGCACGTTTTTCTTGCCGTCGACTTCAACCTATAATGAAGTACATCTTCATCCTTTTCCACTGCGGACTTTCAGTATCAAACGGCGATCTTAAAATGAGCCGATCACAGATCCAATTGACTGAACATTTTCTGTTTCCCCAACTATAAGGGGGAATTTTCTCCAACCTGCTGAATACAGCTCGTGATGTCGTACCTCTTGAGGACGAAAATACATGATTCGGATCTTTTCCACGTTATAAATATGACCGGAGCGAAAGGAAAAAGCTGGCATGTTTCCTAGGAAGAGCAAATGGATTCTCCCTCATATAAGTCAAAAGTCGGAAACGATGAAAAAATTAAAGGAGGTGTCCCACGACCATTTGGTTGTATGAGTTCTCGACATGAGATTGTGGGGATCTGGTACCCGACCAGACTTCCGAAACTCCCATGTTTAGAGGTCTCGTTTAAACTGAGCTATGAGAAATTGGCTGTATGCCAAGCGGGCCTGACAATGCAGGCAACGAGAGAGGGATAAGGGGACAATGAAGAGACCGCGCATGCAAATCGTTTCGCTCATCTCGGCCTTTTGCATGGGCGGTCGTGGGACGCCTCCTTTAAGATCCAATCAAGCAGGAAAGTAGTTGGAAATACGAATGAACAATGGGAAGTGAAATTCGGATAGAAGATAATGTCATTTGCTCCGGAAAGGTAACTACTTTCCAAACAAGACGTAACAAGGAGAGCATGACAGAGAAACGCGCAAAACAAACAATAGAGGGCATCAGATGCCGGGCAAATAAAGACAGCAGTCACGAAAAGTCGTGTAGCGGTAGTATCGATCTAATAAATAATGCGAAAAAACTAGCTGCTTTGAATTCAAAAAAAGAAGGGACTATTGAACGTGGCATCGACGGAAGCCGGCGCAGTCCCTGTGACCTCGGTTACCAGCAGTGGTGGCTAGATGAAAAAGCCTCTCCTCAATTCTCTCGGCTTTCTTGACGTGCTCAGAGAAACAAATGGGCGTTGAGGAGAGAATTGAGGAGTGCTCGTTTCGATTTGGCATTGCCAGTTACAACTATACACTGAGATAGAGAACCTATTTGTAGTGACGAAGCGTATCAACACAGTGCAGAACGAGCGACAGGAAATAGGGAATAATCAATTCTTCTCGTCGGGATGTCAATCAAAAATAGCTTATCAGACCGTTCCTTCTATCAGTTTCTCTCCATTTTGTTGCGCGTGATTCATGCATGCATCCAGTGTAAAAGTATCTATGCGTGTTCCCCCCATTCATCCCACCCCCACCTTTCTTCATCATTTCTCTGCTCTAGGGATGCCGTTTCAGTTTTTAGGTCAGACTCTACCATCTCTGTCTGACAATAGAATTGGCAAAACGAAGAAATCGTAAGTTAAAATGATACTACCAATCTTCATCGGCTTGGATACTGCGTTTTCCAAGGGCCAACACGTTCCTTCCAGTTGTCAAAATCAAAAGATTCTTCTTCCAAACTAATGGGCATGGTGTCTGACTGGCATGCCGACGCAGGCAGGCTCGACTCCCGTCCGCAGGTGATGTTTTGCAAGAGGCAGAGAAAGGCGCGCGCCCCAACCACTAGCCTCCGTCAAGCGTACCCTGCGGTAGGCCGCCCTCTCTCTCCCAGACTCCCAGGGCGGCCGCCCTGGCCTAATGGGCATGGTGTCTTCAATTGAGAGTTATTGTTTCATGATCTGGATAATGCCTACCGCAGGGAACGCTTGACGGAGACTAGTGGATGGGGCGCGCGCCTTTCTCTACCTCTTGCAAAACATCACCTGCGGGCGGGAGTCGAACCTGCCTGCGTCGGCATGCCAGTCATTAATGGGCATGGTGTCTGACCGGCATGCCGACGCAGGCAGGCTCGACTCCCGCCCGCAGGTGATGTTTTGCAAGAGGTAGAGGCAAGAGGTACCCCCATCAATAGACGAAAAAATCTCTCTCTCAGAACGTCCTGAATAAATATTTCTCTGGTTTGGGCATGGTGTCTGACTGGCATGCCGACGCAGGTTCGACCCCCGCCCAGGTGATGTTTTGCAAGAGGTAGAGAAAGGCGCGCGCCCCGACAGCCTAATGGGCATGGTGTCTGACCGGCATGCCGACGCAGGCAGGTTCGACTCCCGCCCGCAGGTGATGCTTTGCAAGAGGTAGAGAAAGGCGCGCGCCCCAACCACTAGTCTCCGTCAAGCGCTCCCTGCGGTAGGCCGCCCTGGCCTAATGGGCGTGGTGTCTGACCGGCATGCCATTATGGAGAAAGAGGAGGGCGTGGTGTCTGACCGGCATGCCGACGCAGGCAGGTTCGACCCCCGCCCGCAGGTGATGTTTTGCAAGAGGTAGAGAAAGAGGTAGAAACTTTGAAGTATTCGATCTTCCAAATAAAACTACTTGATTGTGACAACTGAGACAACTTTCATTTCCTGTGGAGTCCATGAAAATCATCATTGAGGACAACGCAATGGGCCTTGTTCACATCTGAAAATATAATTTTCGTTGTCGATCACGATTGATGATTATTAGATGGATCAGAAGATGTTTGTCTTTGAATGACTTTCACGAGGTATCAAGCAATTTGTCTACTCTTTCCGCCAATAGTGACGACGCCGATCGAGAAAATAACAAATTCATTTTTCTTTGGTAATGATATACATGACTATACATCTGGGATATTGATAATAACAATATTATTGAAAGTAGGTACTTATTCAGATATAGCGAGACATCACTAATGAGTCGGTAGGCGAACCAGAAAGCGAACGCCCTCCCTGATAAAGACGCGACAAGGGAAACTGGAGATTTCGGGCATGCCGGAATTCCAATCGCCGGGTTTCCGGCATAATATTTGCGAGGCCCTGAAAGGTGCTCAGTTCTTTGCTGTTTGATGAGAAGTTCGAATGTGTTTCAGAGGGTTCTCAAAACTAGTGAAAGACCTCTGTTTAACGATTTGTCCGACTTCGGCTGTGCATTAACACATATTTTCTAGAGATCAAAGATCAAAATGACAGATTCAACTCGAATTTGAAGAGGAAGACTGGTGTAGACCTTCAGAGCGAGTGCGTTGAGATTCGGTTCGATAAAGCAGAGGTAAGAGATGAGAAGAGGCACCACTCGGAAGAGGGTAAAGGTAAAAGGTAAAGGTGCGGTCGAGTAATTTTACAGTCGTCTTGTGACGACTACACTAGGTGGTGCAGACGTTAAGGCCGACTGCTCGGTTGTTCAGAAGGGTGTCTGACTGGCATGCCGACGCAGGCAGGTTCGACTCCCGCCCGCAGGTGATGTTTTGCAAGAGGTAGAGAAAGGCGCGCGCCCCAACCACTAGTCTCCGTCAAGCGTTGCCTGCGGTAGGCCGCCCTGGCCTTGCATGTTCTCGTTAGATCGATCAAGTATGGTGAAAAAGTGGTCAGAGTCGAAAAATATTTTATCTCAAAAAATGTGTGTATAGGAAATTCTCTTGTATTTTTGCTGATAAACCACATTAGAAAAGTTATGCTTGAAAAACATCGTCAGTGTGAAACATTTCAGTAGGGTAGGGTACTGTAGAAGCTAGAAGTATTACTAGAGCAGGGTACGTTAGATGCTAGAGGTTTCTGTAACGTAGGTAGGCGAAATGGGAACTACCGCAGGGAATGCTTGACGGAGACTAGTGGTTGGGGCGCGCGCCTTTCTCTGCCTCTTGCAAAACATCACCTGCGGGCGGGAGTCGAACCTGCCTGCGTCGGCATGCCAGTCAGACACCATGCCCATTTTTGGTGCTGCAAGAAAAAAAGGTTTAAAAATAAATATTAAGAACTATGTATTTTTATTCACTCACTGAAAGACAGATTCAAGGCAGTACTAGTAAGTAGTCTATTTATCTCAGCATATCTAGTCCGCTTAAAAAAGATCTAATTTTTGACGATTTTTTTGCCTTTTGTGCGATATGATGTGCAACCCCCTCTATTAGTCTACTGCACTATCCCTTTTCCTGTGTCTCAAATGAATAGGATGGCGATGAGAGAGCACGCGAAAGAGGAGAATCAATTTCTGATCGAGTTGCGCGTCTCATAGATTTGCATTGTGAGCTTACCCACGGGCACATCTTCTCATCTTGTTCCCGTCATCGAAATATGCTCATTCACACATTATGCATGCCAATCAGCTTGCTCGTCTCGGTTTCGTCTTATCATGCGTGCTAAAACATATGATGTTCTACTTCATTTTAAGTTTCAAAAAAAATCGCGTATTCTTCATATTTCATATTCATCTCAATTTTTCCGGTAAGATGACAATCGAAGCGCGCCACGTCTTCTTCAGACAAATACGTAACATGTCAGAAGGTTTCTACAAGCGTGAAAAGGTAAGCATCGATTCAGAAACTGTTTGAAAGTACTCATTCCGAAAGGAACGTATACGGAGTTGTTCGAAAATTACGCTCTCGTATCACTTTCCTCTCTAAATTTGCCCTATTTCTCGACAGTCCTATAAATATTAATTAATGTTAATTTTTGCTAATTATTTTTTTTTTTAATATTAAATGTTATTTGTCTTCAGGCCACAGAAATGTTCCAAAGCCTCTTCGACATGCATAGAGAACGGTCCGAAAAAGTTATCACATCTGAGAATTTGACCCACGAAGAAAAAAGGCAAGTGTTTCATTTATAGTAGTTTCTTGCTCTCGATGTCTCTCTCTTCGTTATAATGAATCTTGAGAATAATAAAACATAATTTAGAAGAAGACAACTATGAAGAGGTCTTTCAACTTTTAGAAATCGATGAATTTTAAGATCGAGCTGGTTTTAAGATAGTTTAGTACAGTGATTTATCACAAACTAGTGGAAGTAATAAGGTTCTCTGGGTTGATTCCTAGTGGAAGTAATAAGGTTCTCTGGGTTGAACTTGATTTTTTTAAAATTTTCAAATCATTTGCTTCGCTGGAATCTGAGAAACTGGAAATCGAGATTTACAGCCCGGCTTCATCGATCAATTTTGTGCAAAATGAAGTCGATCATGGTGATTAGCACCTACGAGAACGTTTTCTCAGGAAATTTCTAAAAAAAAAATCACAATATCAACCTCTGTAATATTTCGCTGAAGTTTACCTGCATGATATGATCTGTTTTAGATTGTACGTGCCCATCTCCGAGAATGCGTTCGAAAAGTGTCAACATTCTTCGTGTCAACAAGGGCAGCGGTACTTCAAAGTATGTTTATAAACATAATAGCCTTCTCCCTCAATCCTAATTAGGGCTTTAGGACTTACGAGAACATCAATCAAAAAAGTTATGCTTGAAAATCGGTTTTGATCAAAAACTTTTTTTTAAATCGAAAAGCAGAATTGTGAAATATTTTTTCAGAGAGAATCTCTCTGGGATGGTCGTGTTTCGCACTGAAGTATTACCTGTTATCATTCAAGACCTTCCCGATCAGTTTAAGGTGGGTGGCAGTCAATGTTGTTTTGGCGTTGATTTCTTAATTCAAGTCTTCATCTTTATATGTTCCAAACCAACGTCAAAGATAAATAGCAATGGGAAGAAGATAGTTGAGAGCAGAGTTGTCGAAATTAGAGAATATCAACTCACTGCATATTTTTATCTGACTAGACGACCTTTTGCTCTGACCTTCAGCTTGTACGAAAAGCAATCAGATATTTGCACGACTAGTTAAACTCGGTGCTAGAATTTTTTTTATATTTTCCCCCTATTCAAAATAAATTCCAGGAATATATCTTAAATGTACACATGCCTCTGCTCATAAGCAAGGAGACATATATACTCAAGGGATTCAGAGATTCTTCACACGAACAGGTTAGTCCGCTGTGTTCATGCAACATGTTTTAAAGGTTGAACTGAAATCAGCGTAGTGCGAAATAAATATATTATATTTGTATCTAACAAAATATCAAAATTAGTTTCAGTTATCTGTTGGCGATGGTTCGCACGCTCTTCACAAGTGCCATCCCTGGTGGAATGGAATCTTCGATATGGCACCAGCAGTGGAAACAATCACGAACTATGACCTCGAAGACTGAACGTCTCTGTATTCGCAAATAAATAACATCTTGAAAAAAACCTCTGTAGTATTACAATGAATTGACTCCTACAGTTCCCCTTTCAGCTCTCTCCATTCTGCACACTTCTTTTTTAAAAAAATATCTGACTGACGAGAGAGTGCGTAAAATTGAGAGAGAGAGAGTCATCCCCGAAACGACATCACTTCTTATCCACCCGAACGAAAGCGAAAACACGCCATTGCTGATACGCGAAACGGGCCCCTCACAACCCGATCTCGACTCTCCCTCATTTCTCTCGTCTAACAACTACTCCCTAATAAGTTGCTGATCCGGCTTTGGCCAGTTGGCTCTCTCGAGTGTTCGTCCGTGGTGCGGTGCTTTCTAACGTTTGGTAAACGTCGCCTTCTCAACTTGCAGTACACAAGAGTAAGAGTAAGCGATTTTTCGATTGATCTGTGTGCTGAAGGGAAAGGTCACATACGAAATGTTATAGCGGGTATGGTAGGTCAGAAAAGCAATCTTTGGAATGATCTTTAGAGTGGATTTGGATACAGTGAAGTGGGGGCTCGAGTGAGTGGGAGACTCTGAACACGGCGGCGGAATGTTTGCCTAAGATTATTATTGGAGGCCCGCCTTTCGCGGCTTCGATTACGGCAGGGGTCATTCAAACTGAGGGAGGGCAAGCCAGTTCTAGAGATACTGTAGTTTGGAACCGATTCGATTTCGGTAGTTGCCAGTCTGGTAGGGGTAATATTGCAGGTTTGAATAGTGTTCTCTCCATTCCACACACCCTTTTGCCGATCAGAGAAACGAGAGAGTGTGCACAATGGAGAAAGCCTATATTCGATCCGGCATCGCCAGTAGGGAGGTCCTTCTTTATCGCCAGCGGTTCCGGGATCTCTGCGATTGGCACTCGTCTGATTGGCTCCTATTTCTAAAGAAAGAATGGCGTCGATCGCCAGACTTCCTTTTTCTTTCACAAGATCTCAACTCGGGATGCGGCTTTGATAATCCTTTCTCTACTGATAACTCGAGTTTTTTCTATTGATCACGTAAGTTTGCATCTTATGAAGCAAGAGCCCCTCGCCCCTCCTCACTTTTCACTGGGCCTTGTCCATTGCGCGTCCAGCCCCATAACTCAGCCCTCGTTCATCCAGACCCCTCCTCACAAATGAGTTCAATAGGCACACTCGCAAAAACCAATGAAAAAGAGAGGGAAGGGGGTAACGATATTGGCCACATGTGTCCGGAGAGAGAGAGAGAGTCATCGGTGTCTGTTTCTCTGGCTCTCTCGCTTCTTCATGCTCCCTCGTTTTCTCTAGCGGGGACAATAAAACAAAGTGGGGACGATAAGTGTGGTCAATATGCTCCTGGATCGACCCGGCGGGTTCGATTCACACCCGCTGTAGCGTTGGTGACTCGAATATGACCTGTTTCCATTAGTGATGACAAAACAGAAACGCACCTCCTCAATTTGCTTTTTCTTTTGTCATTTAGAGATACGAGAGTACACGTGAAATGAGGAGAGTCGGATGCCGATTTGTCATCACTAGTCTACATCCGTACAGCGCACTCTATTTCCGGTCAGCCAGAAGACAGTGTGAGGAGAAATATGAGAATCTAAACGATGAATTTTTCGAGTAATACGCTCCCTCGCCGATCAAAGATTTCCTCTAATTAGTAATTATAACTCTCGATTACCACCCGAGACGTTGACCTACAAGTGAGCTAGTTAGTTCCCTCTTTTCTCTGAAAGTAAAGTCCACAAGAACACATTGAACCCCCTACTTTGCGCCTCTCGCGAGTTTATGACCTTCCCTATAGCCATCAGCGCGAGACGAATGATGAGAGCGCAGCTTGGAAGCGGTTAGGAAGATATTGAACGAGATTGGAAGAGAATGATTTGATAGTATGTGTAGTCTTCAAGGGAGAGGTCAGAAGGCCGAAAGAGCGATAGCGAAACGACTTGAAAATTATCATTGGCCCCAACTGGTAGAGCCTCGAGAAACAATAATGTTTTAGCCGCCTATTCTGATCAGCGCCAACCAAAAAACGATCCTGATAAATTCATTCATTCGCAGTCTCCGCTCTGATCTTCTTGGACAATAGTGTAGAAACTATTGCTGACTGGCATGAAGAGAACTCTGCATAGCCTCTGTTAATAAAATCACTGTATCTCGAAAAGTGCTCAGATACCGTAGCCCGAGGATTGAGGGGAGAACTGTTCGATCTTCCTTCAGCAAGCAAACGTCGGGGCTTTGCGTGCACGCAATCTGTCACCGTATCCTCTCCAAGATACGTAATAGGGGAGAATAGTGAGGAAAGAGGGGATGGGGGAGGGCTCTTCTCACCAAGACCTACGCAACTGATATTTGCGCAAACTGCGGGGGATTGGCAAAGTCAATGCACGCATCATGATCTCAGCTTGCACCCAGCTTGCCCGAGGTCATCTACAAAAGTAATTTCTTCTCGATTGTTTGCCGCGAGGTGTAGATGATCTGAGGACTCAACTCTAGGGATTTCCTTTCTATTGTCAGAAGCCTCTCCATTCCACACACCTGTCTAACCAGCATACTGTTCTGAACAGC
Organism: Pristionchus entomophagus; assembly: GCA_036245825.1. NCBI lineage: Eukaryota > Metazoa > Nematoda > Chromadorea > Rhabditida > Neodiplogasteridae > Pristionchus > Pristionchus entomophagus. Next base: position 12,490,498 of record BTSX01000005.1, read on the forward strand.
GAAAGTATATTTCGATCCTTCAACACTACTTTACGCTATCTATAGTTTCCAAGCAGATCAAAGCGGACACAATGTATACGAACCAATCGTTCTCCTCATCCAATCTCGTTCAATCTCTTCCTAAACAGACACTTATACATCGTCCTCTCCATCTCTGCATCGTAGATGGGGAAGGCTATTATTTGGCTATTTGGCACCACCACTCACTCAATCGCTGTGTGTGTCCCTCCCTGTTGTACAAATCTCTCCCTCTCTGATGGGATGTGCTTCTTCTCCTCCCTCGATATCCCCTAGTGAAGACAAATCACGGAACTCGACTCTCCCTTATTCGCGTTCTCTCTCGGTTCTCTAATCGACGAGATAGCAGTCCACACAGGGAGAATCGTTATGTCCTACCCCGATGCGCCCCTCCTTCACATCCCCTTCACTGGGGATAGCCAATAGATGGGCATAACTAGACGTGGTTAGCATTCCTGAAACCGAAGAGATTCAGACTTTTGATCTCTTAATAGGCGGTGATCTTCTGATGTGTGAATCGGCAAGGGCAATCGTTGGTGATTAGCGGTGGCAAAACATAAACTACACATTTCGGTGTTTTCCTTCAGAGACACGTGAGAGCATGTGCATCGAGGAGTTCCGATTTGCCAACACTATTGGTGATCCTTCTTCTCTCAAGGTATAGGGAAGCAGCGCTGTGCAGTTTCCCACCTGACCTGGGATCACAGTGAAACCGAGGAGACCCCTCGGAGACCGTTGAAAGGTGTACCAGCTATAATCCGTCTGGGGTGTCTGGTTCCCCTTCGGATCTACTTTGGTCCATACCCTGTCAGCCTATCCCATTCTACCCCCGTTGTCTCACCAGTTGCTACACTACTACGACGAATATGCGACGACCCGGCGCGTTGTGATATGTGAGGCTGCTGCCTCTCTCCCTCTGGTCAGTGTCTCTCTTTCGTCTTTGAGAAGGGAGGAGGAGAGGGAGGAGGTAGAGGGAAAAGGGAGGCAGAGGAGGTGGAGGGGGCAAAGGACTGTTACAAAGAGGAGCAGAGAGGAGGAGGGATGGGAAAGGGGGACAGCTCCCCCCCCCCCTTCTCTCCTCCAGGCAGCTGTTGTTAACTCTGCTCCTCCTTCCACACTGCACACAGCGAAGGCGCAAAAGGGGGAACCAGAGGGGATAGGAGAGAGGGATACTGTAGCCGCCCTTTGAACTATCGTGATACAACCCGAGGAGATCAATGACCTGTAAATGCAGCACCAGCGATGAAAATATAATTGGTGAACGAGCAGAAGCCAGCGACACTTCAATGCGGATTTTAGAGATCCGGATAATGCGGAAATTGTGTCTAGAGGCGTCGAGAGCCAAGGATAACAATAAGACCCGGACTTTGTTTGGCCCGGCGAGATGAGAGGTCGAAAAGAAATGATCGGGGAGAAAGAAATACGCGGCGCACTTTCGAATGAGTTTCACACCGACTTGATCTGTTCGTTTGCGGGCCAAGTTTTGATAGCTCCACAAATTTCGATTCAACCAATTAGGTAAAGATCAATATAATTTTCGGATGTGAGCACTACACCTCTATGAAATCTTTCTCATAAGCTATCGTGTATGATTCTCAACGTGCACTCGTGCCTCGCACCAGTCTGGAATGCTAGGAGCTATGTACCCAGAAGAGGAAGGAAAAACACTCAGCGACGGTAGAATGTGGAGGCGAAAAAGTCGTTACACACAGAGTGTGAGAGAAAGACGCGCGGTGTTGCCATCTCTTGCTCTTTTCACACGGAAAGGGACTGGGGAAAGAGAGGGGAGAAACGAGGAAGGAGACTGATCGGTGGATCGATTGATAATTATGGAATTTCCGACGGAAAAGGGCTGGAAATGGATCGAGATGCCTCTTCGACTGTCCTTCATTGCAATGATAGATTATTCAACAATTCATTCAGAGATACTAAGAAATGAATGATTCTTATTAGAAATTGACAATTCAAGCCCTTTGGTGGCGCGATCTGGCCTGTAAATCAGCAAGCGTTGCTGAGAATGCGCGCGTCTGTTGCGCACAGCGGTTCGGGACTGTAAAAGGACCAGAAGCCGCTCTTTTTGTCCCCCTCTGGAACCCACACCTTTTCTCTGCTATCAGATCAGCAGTGGCAGTAATAGGATTAGATGATCCTAAGCGGGAACACTGATGTTCCAAATAAGTTTCACACCGACTACTTGAATCACTGATTCCACTCACTCCAATTCACGAATGTTCAGCGGCTTCGAAATCTGATCACTGTTCTTATCAAACGAGCCGCTTCAAGTCGCCCGTTCACCTAAACTGCCAAACGCTGATGCAATTAGTTGCAACTCTGCATGCACAATAATTACTGTGATCAGTAGTGATCTGATGCGGTTTGAGCTACATATCAGCTATCTGGTTCCCAGTAATGCCACTTCTGACGCCCGGGTGGACTAGGGACGCGGAAGAATAATTGCTGTTGAATCTGCCCTGACTTCCGAGTGCATTTTTGCCACATCAATCAGTGGGTGCCCGTTCTGAGTATTACCCATCGCTCCTCTACCCTGGTTTACACACCCTCCTCCCTCCCCGTCGAAGGTACACTTCTCCTCCTCCACCTCCTCCTCCTGCTACTCCCTCTCTCCATCTAGTGGGGGCGTCTCTGCCTCCCTCATCCCACCTCCCCTTCCTCTCCCCTCTCCCCTCCCTCTTCCCTCCTCCTCCGGAAGGGAGGGTGGAGGGAGGAGGGAGAGGGACAGGCAGAAAAAGAAGAAGGGCTCGCTCCCCTCTTAAAAGGGGGAGGAGTCAGGGTGATCAGTCGATTCCCTCCCTCCTCCTTCTCCTCTTGCTCCTCTGAGGACAGTCACTTCAGTCCGAGTCTTCCAGTCGCTAGTGATCGGTCCTCTCTCCCCTCCTCGTCTCTGATCAAACTCTACACTGATCCCCCCTCTTAGTCCAAGTTCAGTCCATGTCCAGTCCAACCCCTGTTTGAACACTCCCTTCAGCTCTGACTTTCGATGCGTACCTACGAAGCCTCTTGATATCCTATGCGTAGTGGAACCATCTGCAGGCATCTAATTCAGAATCAGGTGAGGTGCCACACTTGTCTGATCCACCTGCTTTGATCTATCCATTCTGCTGACCACCAATGTAGGCTGTAGGCTGCGATTCTTTTCCGGAATGATATGAGGGATATGAAAGGTGCTGGAACCTGAAACCAGGGTACCGGGTTGGGGATCAATCAATATGGGCTCTCGACCCTCCTCCCCGCTCGCCCTTCCGTTCAAAAATGTTTGTTCAGCTTCTTATCCGCGGTATTAGTGAGAGGAGGAGGAGGAGGGGTGAGAGGGCCGATAGAGTGCGCTAGAGTCAGCCCAGTCACTTGGAAGAACCAACTCTGGGGCCGGAGCTTAAGTTTGGCAATTAAGGTATCAGAGCCACATTTTACTGAAAACATCACAAGTTTGGTGTAGGATTGGTACCTCCTCCCCCAGGCAGGTTGCACCATATGTTCTACTTCAATACGTTACCCTAAACCGAACCCTTAGTCGGCATATCTAGCGTGATTGAAATACAGTCCAAATCTAGTCTATGGTGCAAAAGTGACCGGCGCGACGATCTAGACGCTTCTCCTCTCTCTAAAAGGGGCGTGGCCTAATCCCTCCCTCTCCCGTCTCCCTTCACTCTCTGAAATCGATCGATCGCCTTCTTCTCTCTAGTGAAAAGAACAGGCGCCCTTTCGCCCCTTCTCCTCCTCTCTCCTCATCTCTATTTCGATCACCTCACCTCCCTCTGCATTCTAGAAAAAAAGTGCAGCCGCACAACAGGTGGTCAGATCCCTCCCCCCTGCCTTGATCCTGATTCATTCCAAGTCCAGTTCAACTCCCCAGTTCAATTTCCCGACTCTCGATTCTCATCATCCGTTCCGTACTTCTTTGCAGTACCATACTTTGATTTCGAAGAGGTTATGGAATGTAAAGAAGTATGTAATGGTGGAGCGACAGAGTATCCTGATATCCCGTCCCTGACTTGATCCATCCCCTCGAATTTGCTGCAAACCCCGATGGCCCATCCAGTCAATGATTGGTCTGTTTTTAGAGTGGAGATTCCAGAAAGATAGTTGATTTTCGAATTTCATCACTGTCTGTTTCCCCTCTAACACCTCCCGATCCCTCTCTAACTATCCCTCCTCTCCTTCTGACATTTCCCCTGTCCCCCGTCCCTCCTCTCTCGTCAGTGCGTTAGTGTACATACAAAAGACAGAAGAGGAAGAAGATGAGGGGGGGGGGGAGAGGCTACTTACGTGTCCCGTCCCTTCCCTGGTAGGGAAATGAGAAGGGGAAGAGGTGACTGGGCTGCGTTGGGAAGAATACGTGAATCAGATGGCTGATAGATCAGTGACTGATAGGGTATAGATCTCGTAGGCATGAGGGATAGTTCAATTCATGTTACGATCAATCCGCAATAAAAGCGGTTGTTTGATTTGTGTTTCACTCGGGATCCAAAAGATTGGAAACATCCAATGGATCGTTGTTCGGTAATCAAATATTGAAAAAATAACGAAATTACTGAGCAAGAGACCTTCTCTAAAATCATAGCACTTCCAAACTTGACATGGGGAATGTGAAAAACAATCGAAATATCATTCGGACAAGCCCTCGCCGTTTTATTTCAGTCTCTGTGATCAGCAGTTGTTTTGGCTTTATTGTATTGCATGTGAAAAGTTTCAGAGTTTATTTGAAGGATAGTAGAGTACAGAGTTGGTTGGGACTGAAGAAGCGGCGTTCAAACCAATCTCTCAATCTCCGTGATTTCGATGCACCGATTCATCCGCTTCTCCTAAACAAGAGTTTATGAGATGCGACCTTCCCTCTCCCATCTACGGCCCTGCCCCGGGTCTCCTCGGTCCCCCCCCCCCCCCCCCCCCCCCTGTTACAATATCACCCTCTCTCATATCGCGGTGTAGTCTCCCACAGCGCGACTGCTCTCTGCCTCGTCTCTCCCCATTTCCCCTGATCTCTCGCCTTCTCTGACCGACGAGAGAGCGGACGATTGGAGAGGGTTATTCCCTCTCCCGACACACTGCTTCTCGATAATATTACAACTCGAGAGGGAAGGGAGGGAAGGAGGGGACAGGCGTGGCGGGGATCGGGGGAGACGGGGAGGGAGAGGATATTGGTGTAGGGATAGTACAAGAACTGATCAGAAAGATGTGTGGTATATTTTCTTCTATCAATCGAGATTCAGGTCTTGTACAGACTGATTATCGCTATGCTTTATCCTATTTTCGCTCAATATATTATCGGGATATTACAACTCGAGGGAGGGATGGAGGGAGGGAAGTGGTGGGGATCGGGGAAGAAGAGGAGGGAGGATATTGGTGCAGAAGGAGTACAATGTGAGAAGAACTTACCACATTGATGTTTTCAATGGATTTTTTTCCTGTAAAGATTCAGGCCTCGGATCGAGTGACTGATTATCACTACTCTCCTTCTATTTTTGCCTGATATTGCGGAGATATTACAACTCGAGAGAGAGAAGGAGGAGGGGTATATTCGGGACTCGTCGGCCTCAATTGTAGTACACTGTGGGAAGGAGGAGAAGAGGGAGGGAGGGATCGGATGGGGATCGAGGGGCTCTTTTTTATTGAGTGAAGCGTAATGATTATTCGAAAATGGTTAGAGGCGGTGGTCTTGATCTTTTCAGTAGGGCAGGCAAATGAAGTCTTCTTCATTTCACACGCTCCCTATGAGTTCGGCCTAGTGCTGTCAAACCGGCTTCGACTCTCCTCATTTTGCGTGGTTAGAGAGGCGAGAGAGCACGCGAATTGAGGAGAGTCTGACGCCGATGTGTCATCATTAGTCCGGTCAGCGAGATTCCGCGCAGAATAAAGATAATCATTCCTCATCCACTAATCCTAGTTTTCAGGAAAATTCAAGGTTTCTGATCGCAGTACACCGCTTCAAGAAGAGATAAGATATGAGAAATGAGAACGGTGAATAAGTTTTCAGTAATGTGCTGATGTGTAATTGATAAATTTGATACAGTGGATAACATCCAATATCATCATTGCAAGATTATCGCTGATAATCAAATAGATAAGTGTGGCGATTGCAGTTTTTCTCGAGAAAAAATGAACTATCGCATTTTTTGCACGGTACTATTGTTGTTGTTCCCATGTTCTCATGTTTGCATTCACATTATTCTACTTCCATTATTAATTGTTTTTGTGAAGATAAACATTGCCTGCAACCGATAATATTTTCAGCAGTTACCGTCAAGCCGGAGCAAAATGAACGATATGCAGTATTTTACTGTATTTTACAGGAAAAAACAGTAAAGCCTGGCATTTCGCCCAGAGTTGATGAAAAGTTGTGATTTTTTGGCTTGAGGCCTTTCAAGTGATTATCTAAAATGTATCGCGAGGAATTGTCGATTGCACTTTCCTAAATATGTTAAATCAGAAACGCGATTTGACGGAGTTTTGTGGCAAGCAAGCGCGGTGTTCTTGAATTCTTTCAATTTCACTGCGTTGGCGTGTTAGAGCATAAATTGAATGCATCACCAAGTCACAAACGTTATATTTTATTTTCTAATGTTACAACATCCCTTCGGATAATTCAAGAACACCGCGCTTGCTTGCCACAAAACTCCGTCAAATCGCGTTTCTGATTTAACATATTTAGGAAAGTGCAATCGACAATTCCTCGCGATACATTTGAGATAATCACTTGAAAGGCCCAAAGCCAAATAATCACAACTTTTCATCAACTCTGGGCGAAATGCCAGGCTTTACTGTTTTTTCCTGTAAAATATAGTAAAATACTGCAAATCGTTCATTTTGCTCCCGCTTGACGGTAGACGCTCACAGTCCACCATTTCCCATGCCTTTTTTCCTGGTTGGACGATTCCTGAAACCCTACCATGTTCTCTTGGAGCGTTTCGTCCACCGAAATTTTTTTTTCTCGCCTAGCTCGTTGCCTGGCAGTTCTCACACACTGGCTTCAGTTCTTCCCACTCCTCACGCTAACTAGCAGGTCAGAGAACGCGAGATAGTGCGCGAAAAGGAGAGAGTGGAGACAGGCATAAATCTGGATTGGCCGCTCAACTGGTGCAGTTGGCAAGGGATGCAAGAAGAGCAGGGGAGGTGCGGGATGGACGCGGAGATGTCTATCTTTCTTGGAGGCGTTTACATATCTGCTCAGGTTCAAGAGTATAAATCGATAATTATGCACTTACTTGTCATAAATTTAGCCGCTTTTGATGAGCTCGTGGTAGATAGTTTTATTTTGTGGCGAGCGTTGAGAGAGTAAAATATAGACTTGTTGCTAATCTGGAGCAGTTGGCAGGGCGTGCAAGAAGAGCAGGAATTGCGGGATGGACGGAAATTTCATCGTGCTTGGGGCGTTTGCATATCTGCACAGGTTCTGAAGTTTACCGCAAGCATCCATTGCGATTTCCGCATTCTTTAGCTACCTCGACAAAGTTTAGTGCCTTTTGAAGTCTTGGTCGGAATTCACGTTGTGATGATGGAGAATGAGTATAATTGTGATCTCTTGGTGCAGAGCAGGAAAGGTGAGGGAATGAGCGGAGATCTATATCGCGCTGGAGGCGTTTGAGTGGGATCGCTTTTTCTCTCCTCCCACTGTTTCTGGGAGGAGAGCTCACTGAATCATACGCGCTCGCACCGGCATTGCTCCCATTCTCTTTTTATTGTAAATATTGGTTCTTCAGCTCATGTTTCTTCTTACACATCACAACCTTTAAAAACAAGCTCGTTATTGTTTTTCTCAGCAATGCCCGTTCTAGGATTGATTTTTTTTTAAAAGTGCTCATTGGCTTTTTTCAGCAGTTCGTTTCCTCTTTTTCGCCTGGTCCCAGCGCTTTTGCGTCACTTTTCTCGCCGGAACAGCTTATTTCTCCGATATTGTGTACTGCAGAATTAGCGAGCATTTGTCCTCATCAGAGAGAAATTGACCATTGAGCCCAGGTGAGAGATACGAATCTTGAGCAGGATGTCAACGCCTCCTCTCTTTCATTGCTTCGTATATTATTCTCTTATATTTTTCATCGATGTCCCTGGTTCAGGGATTTAGTATTTGCAGTCTGGCAGCGTTGTATCTTCATGATCTGTGAAATGCATCCTAGATGAGCTCAGAACAACTATCAACCTGTGCCCCTTTTCTACTATTCTCTGCCCAGTTTTCCTCCCTCGCACACCTTTTGTAGTCTGCGGTGGTTAGGAGGAATCATCTAAGAAATCGTTGACAGCTAAGCCTTGGGGAGAATCGAGAACCAGGAAGTTGCGTTGAAGGACTGGCAATTGCTTTGTGAGAAACGAATGGGTTTCAACGCTGGTTTAAAAGCTGTTCACCATCTGAAAGTTTGATATTCCTTTTACTGTTTTTTAAACTGAAAACTTAATTTTCGAGTTTACGATGGACATTCATTTGTATCTCTAACGAATACTTTCGAAGCGCGTTCTTTTCAAAAAAATGTTTTATCTTCTTTCCTAGGCTTCCAGAACTCGTTCCTTCATAAAACACGATGATGTGTCGCATGTCAGTTGGTACGAGCAGAATGTTTAAGGGTGCCTTAGTCGAATTATTTTTTCCTATCGTTCTAGCACCCTATCGCTGCTTCGCATCATCCCCAATCTCGCGCTCTGCTCAAGCGGAATGACGGGGCGATCCTGGGTGGAGGAAGAGAAAGCAAGAAATGCTCCGAATCGATCCTTGAGTGAGAAAGTGAACGATGCTAATCGACACCTGCCCATTGCTGAGATGGGATGCATCAATAGTTGCCCGCTCCATTTTGCACACTCCTTCGTTTCACTAACGAAACAATGTGCCGAATGGAGAGTGAAATAGTCTTTGCAAATGATGAACTTCACTACGACTTGTTAATCTTGAGTTATTCAGAATTTTCGTCGCAATTCGCGCGATTTTCTTCTCTCGTTTCAGATGACGTCAATATTCTACTCACCAATCAAGATACGCAGTACACCACGAAGGAAGTGAGTTTATTTTTTTTAAACAAATTTTTGGATCATATTCTTGTCTTCTTTGAGAGTTCTGTAGATGTGCCGCGTAACCTCTGATCTGATCTTTGATATATCACATTTCCGCCCAGAATCAGCTGCGCTTTGCTCTCTAAAGTTGTTATTTGATCTTTGATCTTTGATCTTTGCTTTCTCTGCAGCTGCTGCAATCGATTCTGCCTGCTGCTGGTGTTCCTGCTGATGTGTTGTGCCTCACTGGCCTCTGTGGCCTATCTGCTGCGACCGGATATCACGCTGGTGAGGTCATTCATCCTGTGTAACTATGACACAGTAACTCTAGATCTAAAATTCCGACTCAAATGGGTTGGGAATTATTTAAGGGAACAATAGATGTTTCAGAGTTAAACAAGCTATTTCAACCAAGGCATGAGAAAATAAGCTCGCGATGAAATGAAAAAGTGACTCATTTTGCAGTTCGAACCTCCGTACAAACGAAGGCCAGAAGTTGCTGACATTCAGTGCGATCGTATCTTCAAGGGAGATATTCTGTGAGATTGTTTAATCTTTCGAAATGAGCTCGGATAGGTTTCATGAATGTCTCAAATGGTGACGTCGGCTGAGATTATCAATTCACCGTCTCCCGATCGACACGAAAACTATTAATAAATGTTCACTCTTCTCCCACCTGAGCCTTTCATACAATATGCGCAAATTATCATGCAACAATAGTATTATCAGAAAGAAATTCGGCTTTCCATTCTGCACACTCTCGTCACTCTACCGGTCTAGAGAGTGTGCGAATTGGAGAGTTTTACCCGTATTTCGAATTTTACTCGGTTGCAAGATTGAGAATCGTAAGATCAAAGATCATTCAGCTACGCGAAGGGTCTCCCCCGGCAGGTGCTAATCCCCACTCGACCCGACCGATTGGACATGAGCTGCGAGGCTGTGAGGAAACGGTAGGCGTTTACTATTGATAACCAAACGGAAACGACTCTAATTTAGACTATAGAATTTCGATTATTATCATCACTAATATTCACGTTTTGATCGGATATACTTCACGATTGTTTCATCGGCAGAAATGATCAATATTTTCTTGTGAGCTTGTTCAGAAGGGAACCTTTATTCTTCAGAGTTCTTTCTCGCCGGAACCCCCCAACCGGCTTTCCGATTGCCTTCGCAAGAGTTGTCTACAGTGTGAGTGAATATTAGGATGGGTAACAATTCCGCAACTTGAGTTTTTTGGCAAACGACGTTTCCACAACTCGACATTATTCGATTTCTGGCCACCCTAAGATCCTGGCAGAGATGCCAAAATATAGAAAAAAAATCAGAATGACACCTCAGCCAGGATTCGAAGTATGTCGAGTTGCGGAAATGTCGTAAGCAGGGAAAATTCAAATTGCGGAATTGTCACCCACCCGAATATTAGTGTGTCCGGATGGAATAGTTGCAACATCACTAGTTGGTAGGGAAACGTAGGCCTTCAGCAATTCGCGGAACTTGTCAATTACAGGACTACGAATTTCTCGAGGAGCAATTGGCCGTTAGCTACGTGGATGAGAACACTTTCTGCTTTGCATTGGACCGGAAGGTAAGGACTGGAAATAATTTATCGTTTATAAACTTTATTGTTTATTATAAATAAACTATGATGATTATAACACGCATCTTCTGAGAGATTACAGGACCCGGAGGAACTAGGTGCAAAAGTTTGAGCTATCTTTATGAGATAATTATCCTAGAGTATATTGGGGACGAGAAAAATTTTGACGGCTACAGATTTTCACAGAACCGGCTTTTAGGTATTTTAGGGCTCTGTGTCCGGCTTTGTCGTATCTCAGCTCCCAGATAAGCTACAAGGATGGCGTAGGGCTCAAAATGTGCGGAAAAATAATCTAAGAAACTTTTATGTTGATATGTAAAAGATGTGAGGTGATCTTAATACCGAAAAGTTTTAAAGAACATGTCCAAAATCACAAAATAAATCCTCCTGGCTCGGCGACCCCCCATTTCGTAAGTTTTGAAAACGGATTCTGAATCGCCATCATCTGCTCATGCTATAAAAATATTGTACTCAGTTCGGGAGGCGTGCGAAAAGTCAGCATAATCGAAAGTTCTTCCAAAAGTCGAGTTTTCGAGCAGAACTTTTTTCTACGATGTTTTCATGAGCTCTGGTATCGAAATTCGAATTTTTTGAGCGAAAGTACGCCAAAAAATTTATAGTCAGATTTTCCGGGACATAAAAAATTCAACTTTTTCATTACCCCGGGGTCATGGTTATTTTTGAGTCAAAAAGTCGAAATCTCAGAACTATCTCACAATAGGAGTTTCTGGTGTATTTTCACTCGTAGAATTTGAATTTGTATCTTACCCAAAATAACCACTGGACATGAAAAAGTTGAATTTTTTTTGTCCGGAAAAATCTGACTATAAGTTTTTCTGGCGTACTTTCGTTCAAAAAATCCGAATTTCGATACTAGAGCTTATGCAAACATCGTAGAAAACAGTTCTATGTCATAGCGATTGACGAGAGCTTCAAAACGAGCGCAAGCTGGACTCTTAATGAGGGAGTCTTCGTAGTTAAATCCTTAAAGAAAGCGCTATTCTTAATCGAGAGTGAACTTCTCGTTTCCCCTCATTCCGCGCCACTCGCCCCGCCCGTGCGGTGTGAAATGACTGCGCAGCATTGAAACTCAATCCATTTCTCACTCTCGCATCATTGGCGCACGTGTTCTTTCGACATCTCACAGCGTGTCAGAGTGAATGAAAAACCTCATTTGCGTGGCGATCGCACTCTTTCCTCTCTCTCCCTCACTAATTCCTTCCCTCTTATTCTCCACCTTTCACCCCGACCTGATCGGTCGGTTCGGTCCCGCGGAAGGCGAAAGAATATTGAACTTTGATGTGAAACATAACTCAAATATTTAAATTTCTTCGAAAACAAATGTTTAAAAATATGCAAATCATAGTGGACACAAAAACAGAACGAGTCGGTGGTGTAAACAGTCAAGATGCTTCCGTTCAGTTTCGTTAGCTAATAAAAGCTTTTTTGAAAAATGAACGCGTTTTTGTCATTTCATCAATTTTCAAATGACATCTCCTCAGGGAATATTAATGGAAACACCCACTTCATTATTATTTTTTAAATCGTCATGGGCCGGGCTACAGTTCTCATGTAACAAAGGTCACAATTTTTTTTTCATGCTCCAATAAATTACGAAAAAAACTATCTAAAATTCAAGTTTTATTCAAATATTTAAAAAAGAAGAAAACAATGTTGACCGTTACATGAGAACTGAAGCTCGGCCTATGAGGATTAAAAAAATAAAAAATGAAGTGGGTGTTTCCATTAATATTCACTGAGGAGATGTAATTTGAAAATTGGTGAAGTGACAAAAACTTTTTTTTTCAAAAAATCTTTTGTTAGCTAACGAAACTGAACGGAAGCATCTTGACTGTTTACACCACCGACTCGTTCAGTTTTTGTGTCCACTATAATTTGCATATTTTTAAACATTTGTTTTCGAAGAAATTTAAATATTTGAGTTATGTTTCACATCAAAGTTAAATATTCTTTATCCTTCCGCGGGACCGAACCGACAGATCAGGTCGGGGTGAAAAGTGGAGAATAAGAGGGAAGGAATTAGTGAGGGAGAGAGAGGAAAGAGTGCGATCGCCACGCAAATGAGATTTTTCATTCACTCTGACACGCTGTGAGATGTCGAAAGAACACGTGCGCCAATGATGCGAGAGTGAGAAATGGATTGAGTTTCAATGCTGCGCAGACATTTCACACCGCACGGGCGGGGCGAGTGGCGCGGAATGAGGGGAAACGAGAAGTTCACTCTCGATTAAGAATAGCGCTTTCTTTAAGGATTTAACTACGAAGACTCCCTCGTTAAGAGTCCAGCTTGCGCTCGTTTTGAAGCTCTCGTCAATCGCTATGACATATCAAAAAATTGGAAACAACTTTTCCCTCCTTTTCGAGATAAATGTGATTGAAATTTTGACGATTATGCAAATTTCGAGATTCAGCGAAAACAGAGTGTACAGCCGTGATCAGCATCAAAAGTTGGCCCAGGAGCCCAGTTTTCAGAAGATTAGCTGTAAATTTCGAAGCGCCATGCTCGAAAACGCGGAAAAGACGCTCTACTTCCAACCTCATTTTAATATGCAAATTGAGGTCACATGCACATATTATTTACAGAAAACGATGCAGGACCTCGAGGGCTATCAGAATCTGTGAAAAACTAGCAGTGTTACTTTTTACTGTACGGATTTCTCCAGAAAGTGGCGAGAATTAGGCGAACGCACTAATATACTCTAGGATAATTAAAACGTTTGCACCTAGTTCCGCGAGGGGGTCGATTTACTGCAATCTTTCAGAAGATGCGTGATAAACAATCGACTTGTTTTCAACCCTTTCGTTATACGCAGGTTTTGAAACATAGTAGAGAAACGAAACAAAATTAGAAGGAAAAATATATATATTTTAATTCATTGTTTCTTTGATGTGCCCTTTCATTGACTGTCAGTATTAAGGACTCCAAAACGCATTGCTCCAGGCTGAAATACGCTTGAAATAAAGGAACTTTTCAGGCTCCTCTCGCCTTCCGTCGCAAGTTCGTGACCCTCTCAGCCTGTCTTGACAACGTGCACATTTCGAGTGAGGAATACGAGTTGGATTCGGCGGGTGGGAAGATTTATTTAATTATTATTTATAATACATCAAAGAATTTGGCCAGAGATTTATTTCCTAGCACGCTTATAATTATAAGCAGAAACTGAAATATACCTGACACGAAAGCTCGGGGGATTCCTTTCAATCACCAACAAATGAATGATTTTGGTTTCACTCTCTCTTCATTTATTGGAGGATTTTCTGTTGATCAATGGTCTTCATATACAATAGTTCGGGAATAAAATACTATTAAAATATAGTCTGAAGTATTCTCGATTTAATTTTGGAGCACATAATCTCATAATTTCGAACGCTCTTCGAATATCAATAAATCTCTCGAGCAGTTCTTACAATTAGACCTTTTTCTGTTGATCAACGTTATCATTCTGGTTCTTGATGACAAAAAAACACTTTTCAATTCGTATCCCAGGTCGCGGCCAAACGAGTGCCCACTTTGACTGTCTGAGGAACATTCGGAAGCGAAAGTGGAAGTACGTCATCTTCCAGCAGGTTAGCACTTAAAAAAAATTTATAGATCCTCATATTCTGTTTTATAATCTACTTCACCTTACTTACATAGCAGATGTAAAAAAAAAAGGTAAAGGTAGTCCCGTCTTCAGCATGTTTTTTAATGCGCGGAACATGCGCTGATGTCTTTTCTCGGTGTGTGCGCATGCGAAGCATATAACGGCATATGTTGTCGCTCAGTTGCCAGCCGGCGACGCCGTCCCTTTACACCTGGTTTTAATTCCAGTACCAATTGGACCAGGCTTGGTTGGCCTGTTGGGGTGGTCATGTTGCGGACGGGATTCGAGCCCGGGACCCTGCGTCGCTCAGTCAGACACACTTCCGACTGAGCTATGCCCCCTCATATTCTGTTTTATAATCTACTTCACCTTACTTACATAGCAGATGTGTTTGGAACTAACTGTCGAAATATGTTTCAAGTGCTATGTATCTTTGCATCGACGCCCATCCAAAAAAATACCCAACTCAATAATCATCACACATTTGCAACAACGCGCTCTTTAAACTACGGATCATGACTTTTCTATAGCTAGTCGCATGGGGTCGGGTACTTTTTTCTATCATTTTACTCTTTTTTTCAGAACCACGACATCGTGATCAAAACGAACGCCGAGATCGTCGAGATCTTCAAGACGATGGGAGGAGCCAATGACATGGAAATGTCCATGTGAGATCATCTTCTATCTGGGTTGGACTACCTCATAGCTCTGAAACCAGTGGGAACACAAGTAATCGATAGTTACGGTAGCTCGGAACTTACGGTATTAGGCTACGGTACCAATCAATCGATATTTTCCAGGTGCCCGTATGACAGTCGATGCAGTTTACACGAGATGAACCTGGGGAGGCTGGGATTGTGTCCGAAGAATCTCAGAGAGAGTGAGTTCACAGCATATCTATGCGCTTTCCAGATTTTGAGATTCAACCCATCCCCCCCCCCCCCCCCCGAAAGGAGACGCTAATATTTAGTGATGATTTTTTATTGAAAATTAAAATTTAGAAGACAGGGAAGCGTGTGAGAAGGAAGACATAACAATGGCCAAGGGATGGGCGCAGGTTTGGTTTCTTCTCTCTTTTCTCCTATTTTTTTCCCAATTTCGTGTGCTGAGGACATTGACTTACGCAACAGGGGAGTTGTCTCCATCGAAAAGCTTATTTAACGATTTCTTCATCCGATGAAAGAGTGTGCGAAAAGGTGAGAGCTGATTACCTAAATGACGTCATTAGTTTTCCAGGTTTCTCTAACTCGCGATACCGTGGAATATCTACTGGACCAGCTGAACACAACTCGTCTTATCAGCGAACTCCATCAGATGGTACGGTTTAGTCTTTCCGGTAGGTCTCTCCATTCTGAACAATCTGCAGTTTATCTCTAGCTCTCGAGTAAGTGTGCAGAATGGAGAGCGCTATTTTATGACAACACTAATCTGCGCTACTTGCATTCAGTACATTTTTGCCAGTAGATATGAAACGGTAGATTTGGCAGAATTTGATCTTTGATCTTTGCAGTACTATGGAATGGACGAGTTGTTCATCCAATCACTCGCATCCACAAGAGCACTGAGAATGCCCGGAATGTACCCGGCGAGGTAATTGTTAGATTAATGTAACCATTTTTATAAATTTGAAAAGAATGTTAACACTCTGGAAAACAATAGACAACATGTAATTATGTTTCAAACACTGTTCAAATTATCGAAGAAAATTTGATCTGGCTTAGTCCATCTTCTCTACTTTAAAAAAATACCATGCTCTTGAGCACTAATATCCAGATGATAGTGTACATTTATCGAGCAAGGATGATGAAATCTGAACATTTGAAGTCTTCAAACGCACATGCCTTTACGAAAGCAAAAATAAGATTAATCTGAATACAAATTCAGATGAAAGGTTCTTGGAATCCAGAAAAGAGGAAAAGTGGTGAACAAACGCTTGTTCATTCGTTTATCTAACCGAGTAGAGAGTGTTCACAATGGAGAGAGCAGAGAACCGAAACGCCATCTCTATTTCAGATGTCTCTACGAGAATAACTCCGTCGCTCCCTCCAATCATCTCTTCGTTACTCGTCTCACTCATTGGAAGTGGTGGAAAGCATATGGATGCGGATCGAATATATGGAGGTTTGATCTTTTTTTTTTTTTTTTTTTTTTTTGAAAGAGGAATTTTATTATTTGCGAAAATGAGATCAGAACGAGTAATAAAATAAGTGTTGGGGTGAAAATGAATGGGTTACAGGAGGTAGAGCTTGTTAGCCGTTTAGCGGTAAAAGGGAATAATTACAGGCAGGTTTAGAGTACAGCATGGTTTTCGAAAGGGGTTAAACACCCATGTGCACGGGGATGGACAGGAATTATGCCTTGTACGCCTTCATCTCCTTCTCGTACCTCTTCTTGTCCTTGGCAGCAGCCTTCTCCCACTTGCTCTTGTCCTTCAGCTTCTTCCACTCCACACCAGCAGCCTTCGCGACGTCGCCGACCGACATTCCTGGCTTGGTGAGCGACGCGCGGCTCTCGTTCATCCAGATGAAATACGCGGACAGGTTTCTCTTGGGAGCGTTGGGGTCCTTAGCCTTTTTCGTCTCAGACTTGGTAGCCTTCTTCGGAGAAGTGCTCTTGGCAGACTTAGCGGCGCGAGCCATTACTGTCTCAAACTTGGGTAATTAAACCTTCTTTGATCTCTGATCTCTGATCTCTGATCTCCGATCTCTCATAGACTATAGTTATTGTTATTCACTTGAAAGTTCTTTCATAACTATTTTCATCCTTGGGGTTCAACTATTATATGTTTCACGATTGAGTCAAAAATTATGGAATTCTTTCTCTTCAATTTTATGAACTCACAGTATGGTAGAAAACATAATTTGAGAATTACGGATATTTGTTCGGTTATCAACTCTATCGATTCATAACACACAGCGTGTTGCCGTCACATTTCGGCGACGCTCCACAATTGTGAAACGTATCTCATTCTTCACGTTCTGATCGATCAGTGCGGTCGGAATACAGGGAATGGGACGGAGGACCAGCGGGAATATCATACTATTTTCAAAAATTATTTGTAAAAAAAAAACGAAACTGTCCAGTGATGTGTCAAGATGCTTCTGAATCGTTTTGAGCCCTTTTCTGTCAGCACAACGAACCTCAACACGCATTTACTAATTTTCGCCACTTTCAAGCGACGGTTACCAAGAGCTCGATAATGGGAAACCCCAATCCATTATTATTTTCTGAATCCTCATGACCTAATCTACGAATCGTAGAGATCAGAATTTTGAATTTTGTTTTTGTATTCGAAATAATTGAGTAGATATTTATTTTTTGACATTTTTTCTCAAATATTTTGAAAACAAAATTGAAATTCGAAATTCTGATCTCTACGATTTGTAGAGCAGGTCATGAGGATTCAGAAAATAATAATGGATTGGGGTTTCCCATTATCGAGCTCTTGGTAACCGTCGCTCGAAAATGGCGAAAATTAGTAATTGCTTGTGCAGGCTCGTTGTGCTGACAAAAAAGGCTCAAAATGATTCAGAAGCATCTTGGCCCATCACTGGACTGTTTCGTTTCGATAATTTTCTAAATTATAATGAATTACCCGCTTTGCATCCCTCCCATTCCCTTTAATCCGACCGCGTTGATTGATCAGAATGTGAAGAATGAGATGCGTTTCACTGTCGCGCAGCGCCGCGAAGAACAATGGATTTACGCTCTTTGACACGCTGTGTAACACTTTCTCATCTGTTTGATCGGAAAATATCTTGATTGTGCAGAATAAAGAGATCTGAAAACAAAAACACGTCATCGTCATTTCAGACATAACATCTGCATCTTCGGTGTGGAGGACCTACCGTACTTGGCGGGTGTGCACCATATTATGGTGAATAAGGTACGGTAACGTCTGGAAATGGATCGTATGGTACTATCTGACGAATGATGGGATAGTGGTTCTCCAATCTGAACAATGTTTCATCATTCTCGTCGAAAAGATAGTTTGCGAATCGGAGAGAGCTATCATTCAATTCAGCAATATTCTACTAGTTTTGCCACAATGAATGACAAATGGAAACCGGCACTCTTTAAATTTAATGCAAAAAAATGAAGACAATGTTTTGAGGAGAGTCAGAATCCGATTACTCTATCTATTATAAAGTCAAAATGTCTGTCTGTCAGTTCGTTCGTTCGTTCGTCAGGATGTCTGTCACACTTTTCAAACCTCAATAACTATCTTTCTAGGCATCGCCCGAGGACAAGTCCTTGACCAATCGAACCATCGTAAACTCCTTTTTCAAAATCGATAATAATTTCATCATCATTACGAAATATTTCATCATCCTTAGGCAATAATCCGTTTTTCGCGCCTAATTCGCTTCAAAATCGTCCGTAAAGATCGGCAATAGTGTCAATCGACTCAGAATCGTCCGCGCTTTTCACCGGCAGCAACTATTTCGCAATCTTCGATTTCGTCATCATTATGAAATCTTCACGTTTTCGCTCATAACTCGCTTTAAAATCATCGGAGAGCCTCGGGAGAAGTGCCAATCGGCTTCCCGTGCTTAGATTTCGCAATTATCGATTTCGTCATCATTACGCAATCTTCACGTTTTCGCTCATAACTCGCTTTAAAATCATCGGAGAGCCTCGGGAGAAGTGCCAATCGACCCCCGTGCTTAGATTTCGCAATTATCGATTTCGTCATCATTACGCAATATTCATGTTTTCGCTCATAACTCGCTTCAAAATCATCGGAGAGCCTCGGGAGAAGTGCCAAACGACCTCCCGTGCTCAGATTTCGCAATCTTCAATTTCCTCATCATTACGAAATCTTCATATTTTCGCTCATAACTCGCTTCAAAATCATCGGAGAGCCTTGGGCGAAGTGGCAATCAACATTTAAAGAAGATTTACAAGTTTTAGGATACTTCGGCCATGCTATTGTGAAAAGCTCGTGAGGCTGAGAGCGCGGAGGAAAAGTTGCAGATGTAGCCACGGAGCAAAGCGGAGTGGCTGCATCGCAACTTTTCCAGAGCGCTCGAAGCCTCTCGATCTTTTTGCAATGGCATACGCCCCACTCGCAAGCAAGCGGTTCATTCTTAATCTGTAAATACGACCCGGTGTACAACGTAGCTATTACGTAGCTATTACAAATTTACAAAAAGTTGTTCCGGGGAATAAACTGTTCCGGTAATGACGAATTTACAAATTATTTGTTTACGCTATCCGTTAATTCTATTTCCTTAGTGCGCTGGGCGTGGGACCTCTTTAGAAGCAATTTAGTAAAAGAATAAATAAAGAAAATATATTCAAATATGCGAAAAGGCTATTCCAGCACGCAAAACCGGAGAATAGTTAAGCGTGAAACGTGCGCGGTCTCATCCTTTGGTCACTATTATGATCGTATCATTATAAAAATGTATTAGTTTGTCATCTTATTATAGATGACAAATCGGTTTCTGACTCTCCTCAATTTACATTGTATTTTTTTTTTGCATTCATTTAGTTTTTTTTTAAATCATCTTTGGTCTTTGATCTCTCAGTTAATGCCCGATGTCGATTACGGCGCGATTTCATGCATTGGCGAGCTGCTCTACAATCGGACTCACTATGCACTGGTAATTCAACTAATTACTCAGATAATTAATTAATTAATTAATTGAAATTCAGGACGATCACCCTCTCGACTTGGGTATCTACGAGAACCTTCCTAGCGTGAGTAAAATAATTTTCGAGAATAATAAAGTTGAAAAAAATATGGCATTTTGTTATCAGCTCTCTCATTATGCTCACTCTCGGTCTGATCGCTGAGACAGTGTGCAGAATGCAGAGAGCCGAATAGCATTCATTCCTTACATCCATCCCGAATGGCAATAAATTCGTTCCAGGTCAGACTCCACAAGGGAATGCTCGATGACCCGACGTATTTCGACCGATTTGAGTGCCCGAAATTCCCGCAGAGAAAAAGGAAACCAATGACCCAAGTGATTGGAGAGTTTCTCGTAGGGAGAAGGAGCTAGTGATGACGCAATTTCAAAATATTTCCATTTTCACATTTTAGTTTGGTTTCTAGACGCACACTAGTGGTGTGACCTGATCGAATAGTTGCTCTCTCCACTCTGCACGCTCTCTCGTCGGACAGAGAAACGTAAGACTGTGCCAAATGGAGAAGGCATACAATTCGTTTTCGTCATAAAATAATTGATCTCCCCAACGTGTTCCCATCCCGATCTCTCAATGACTGTGATGCTTCTGATTCCGCGGTTCGAATAAATTATTTTCATCAACGATCAATCCTCAAATTTTCCTTGTTCTGTAGTTGCACTTACCTCCTAGAGAGAAACTCCGATGTAAAAGGACCTTTATGGCTAGTCCCAAAAGTATCGGTAATTATGAAAATATAGTACAAATTGAATAGAGTCTTATTTAAGGTTGAATAATGAACACGAAGAATGAATGGATGAGATATTTCATCAAAATCGGTTATGTTTCATGAATGCTTCAAGTCTCGACGTTGACAGAAATGATCAATTACATGATCTTGTCCAATTGAAAGAAAAATATGTATTAGAAAGGATTTGTTCTCATAATTATTTCACGTCGAAATTCGCCCACTTACCCCGTTGCATTAGCCAAAGTGTTGTACAGTGTGTGTGAATATCAATGTTGCCGGATAGAAAAGTCGCCCTCTCCAATCTGCACGCTCTCTTGTGTGAAATGGAGAAAGTTCGACCCGTATTTAGAGCTCTAATCTGTTGAAAGATGGATCAGAAGATCAATGATCATTCAGCTTTGCAAAGGGTTCCCCTATTTGTCCCCAATCGTCCCGTTGACTGGACATGAGCTGAGAGGAAGTGATGAGACGGTATGTTTTCTAGAATTATTCTAGAATTATCCGTTCAATCGCATCTCATGTCTACGAGTGAACATGCGAAACGAAAATGTGGATTGATTTGCTTTTCATAGCAAATAAGCAGATGAAAAAATTCATCAAAATGCAGGTATGTTTCACAAGCCCTTCAAGACTCGATGGCGACAGCAATCATCGATCGGATCTGCGTTGTGAGGAGAGAAAAAAAATTGTTAAATTGTTCTTAGAGTATTCTCACGTCGAAATCCTCCCACGGGCTTCCCCGCCGTCTTTGCTAAAGTAATCTACAACGTGAGTATTAGTGTTGCCGGATCGAATTGTTGCCCTCTCCATTTTGCACACTTTCGCCGGTCAGGCATACAATACTGCGTGCCAAATGCGGAGAGATGAACACTGAAATAACATCACAAGCTAACAGGAAAACACATGCAGGTGCCACAAATCTTGAACTTTTCCAATCTTGGAAACCAAATTTATCGAGGAGCAACTAGCCATTAGCTACGCGGAGGCGAACACTTTCTGTTTTGCCCTCGACCGAAAAGAAGTATTTGCTTGTTAAAATTCACGATCCCTGATAGTAAGACTGTATGCACTTATCACGCGTGCCGCCTAAGATTCAAGTAAAATCGGAGGGTGGTTGGCACATTTTTTGACCCCTGCGTTTAAATACATTTTTGGATAGCCCTTAGGGTCCCTCACAAGATAGCGTCGAGTTTTGTTCCAAATAGTCGATCTCAACGACGAAAGAGACGACGTCAACTATTTCAGATTCCGAAAATGGCCTTTTTCCTTTTATCTCAGTCCAGAGATATTTTGGTGATCGATTGTTAACAAACGAAATGTGGCAAATGTTCCGGAGAATACGCCTGAGCTAATGGCCCATCGATGATTTCATTAGTATTTTCATAAATCTATTAAAATTAATAATGTTGACCACATTTTCGGGCCAAAAGGAATTGTAGTGCACCTGATAGAGCTCGAAAAGACGGTTCGAATGTTTACTCTAACACCTAGTCTATTTTAGTGAGAACGATTTCAAAAGTGCAATTGTAAATCCGAACGAGCACGACATTTCACGCTAACCAACATGGATCTCCGGCTCTCCTACTCGAGTATTCGCTCCCCGACCATTCCACACATGGGCTTTGTGGCGCAGTTGGTTAAGCGAATGTTTTTTTTTCTTTTTGCATTTTCTAAACGTGGAAGGTTCGAAACCGCAATCAGTAATTAGTTTTGCTATATTTTTCGCTAACAACCTCCATTGATATTTTAACTGATATTTCGTTTTTAATGTGTTTTAAATATATATATTAACATATATGGGAATGATCGCCATAGTGGTATCCCGTGAGATGTTT
This sequence comes from Pristionchus entomophagus, assembly GCA_036245825.1. Classification (NCBI taxonomy): domain Eukaryota; kingdom Metazoa; phylum Nematoda; class Chromadorea; order Rhabditida; family Neodiplogasteridae; genus Pristionchus; species Pristionchus entomophagus. The sequence goes on from BTSX01000005.1 coordinate 12,512,932, forward strand.
TGATATGGCGTTCGTAAAGTAAAATAACGACGCATTTATAAAAGTGGCTGGAAAATACATCGTATACGAGCCATAATTTCATAAAGCTCAAGTGGGGAATCGATCGTTCTTAGAGAACAGGGAGGTAGATCACTAGTTGTATCTCTCGTGTGAAAGGCCACTGAGAGGGAAGTCTGGAAAAATTTCAGATGCGATTTTGAAATCGTTCTCACAAAAATATACTAGGGGTTAGAGTAACCATTCGAACCGTCTTTTCGAGCTCTATCAGGTGCACTACGAATTCCTTTTGGCCCGAAAATGTGGTCAACATTATTAATTTTAATCGATTTATGAAAATACTAATCAAATCATCGATGGGCCATTTGCTTCGTTGAGATCGACTATTTGGAACAAAACTCGACATCTTGTGAGGGACCCTAAGGGCTATCCAGAGATGGCTTCAGCTCATTTTCGACATTTACATTGTGCCAGCGTCTACTCCCTCCTTAGGCGACACGCGTGTTATGTGAAAAACATTTCCGACTATTAGATTATTTTTGAACAGATACGCTACATGTATTGACCAACCCGTGTCCTTGTCGTGAAATGAAGGGGTTGAAACATATCGTGATCGACGAAATTTAGAAAAAAAAACAAATCTCGTTGAAATGGAATACGCACACAGAGAAATATTTTTTCACTGCATAAAGTATGACTGCCTTTTCATTCTCATATGTATGAAAAATTCATAATTTTGTCTTCTGCGAGATAATACATTCAAAGTATGAAAAATATTCAAACTAAAAAGTATGAAAATTAAAACAAATCATTTTTTGATAAGGGAAAGTTTGAACAGATTTATTACAGTAAGCCAGCTTTTTCATTTCGAAAACCGTGCTGGCCGGTTCTTTGTCAATTTAACAATTTTTATTTTTATTTTTTTTTTATCATTTATTTTCATTTTATTATCTAAATATATCTCATTGACGTGCATTTTTCTCCAGATCCGTGAGACGTTCAACAGTCGAAGGACAAAGTGGAGACGATGAAGAGACTGAGAGACTGGCTGCCAAGGTCAACCAGGTACGCTTCATACTTTTATTTCTTTTTGTTGATCGGATATTATTTTAGGACCACTGAATTCATGTTCTACATTAAATACATGTTTAGTAGTAGTGAATAAAGCGTGGCAGCTGAACATTAAGCAAACAGAAAACAACAATTGACGGTCAACTAATACGCAATTATAAATCTTTATTTTGGTTTCCTTTGTTTGCCCAACTTGGCCGGGCATGTCCTGCTGAAATATTCCTAGACACTCAAGAAAGCGAGAGCAATGAATATGAAAAAAGAGCACAATAACTAGCAGCCTACGGCTGCTACGTTGTGCACCGGGTCGTATTCACAGATTAACAATGAATCGCTTGCTTGCGAGTGGGGCGTATGCCATTGCAAAAAGCTCGTGAGGCTTTGAGCGCTCCGGAAAAGTTGCGATGTAGCCACTCCGCTTCGCTCCGTATCTACATCTGCAACTTTTCCTCCGCGCTCAAATACGACACACTCATTCAAATGCAGAGAAAGCAAGAGCAATTTGAACGGGTGATCGTAGCTCTCGAGGACAAGGCGAACGAATTCAGAGACAAGCTAATCAAGGTCATGGATGAGCAACAGAGAATCATCAGTGAATCCGAAGATCTGTCATTTGATTATTAATCCGATAAAAGATTCTAAAAACAAGCAGTCCGAGTCAGCTAGCAGAAATGACACACATCTGATACGAAACAGTCCCCTCTCCCCTCTTGCACGCGTCTGCCCTCTCCTCAATCCGCATACACACTATTAGATCCTCTCGTGTCTGATCTCTCCACAATCCACATACACACTAGTTACAGAGCAATTCCCCTTACTATCCAACTGTTCGCTGAAAAGGAAACAACCAATCGATAATCGCGCTGATCAGTTGGCATCCGGCCGTCTTTGCAACACTGGCCACTTTTTTGTGTAGTAATGCGAGCGACGCCTTATTACGACATAATAATTGCGCCGAGGGACAGTGAGCGCTCTCTCCATTTCGCGCACTATCTCGCCCCACAAACGGCAGAACAGGCGCTGCAAGCTACCGCAGAGGAGGCGCTGCAATCTCAAAAACGCACACTATCTCATCATCCAAACAGGGGGAGGGGTGGAGCTAGCGACGATTCCGAGCCGACCAAATCCAGCGATCCTCAGTCCGATCCAAGTTCTGCAAATGGCTAGTCCGGTTCAGCCTCCGCAGTCCGATTCCCCTTCATCTCGTCATCAAGACCGGAACCGATGCTCGAGCCAATCGTCGACTGTCTCTTCTCACCCCGTCCTGATCCCAATCTATGGGCAGCACAGTCCGACCTCCTCCCCTCTCCCAGCTCTCCCTTCCCCTCCCCACACGACACGCTCCTCTCGCTTCTTCGCGCACCTCGTCCGTCCACTCCAATCCCCGTGCCATCTACGCCGCCGGCAAGCCCTCCACACAAGAGAAGCCGGCTGGTACGTGTGGTTACTCATATTTTTGCCAAAACAATGTATTACGCAATGTAGATTGACGACGCGATACAGCGAATGTCTTTGGGAGGACTCTTGCAAAAGGCACAATTTCTTGAGCAGGATGGAACCATGATTCTGGTTAGGGAAATGTACAGGTCTAGATTTATCATGAGATGGGCCAATTTCAGAGAGGTCGATCACCTACTCCACTCGAGGAAGAGGAGAGCGAGGATGGATGTCTGCCCATGGCAAGAAGGGGAAATATTAGCCAAAAGCTTACGCGTCACATCTGTTTCCTGCTTACAGTTCTGGACATCTCAAGATGAGGCGGCTTTTTGGGAGTGTGACGAGCGGACCCGGCGGGAGGCTGGGAGGAGTGGATCAAAACTCATGATGTGAGCCGGGAGCGAGCGGGAAGGCGGGAGGAGGGGGAGGAGGAGGGGGGGGGGGCAGAATGATGTGTCGCTTCTCTGCATGATGTTCCTCCCTATAATAGGGGAAACATTATTGATTGATGGCTAAAGACGCAAAATGCCCACCTTTGCCTGCTTGACCTCCTTGACCTCCTTCTTCTTCTTCTCCTCTTCTTTCTTGTCATTGAGTTCTTCTTGTCCAGTGGTCACTGTGTTGATGATGGGCGATTTGTCGAGCACCTGTAATCGATCAAATATTACGCGCTCAACAACAATTCTCTCGATCTCGGCCCAAGTGGGAGAACAGATGGTCCCCTGAGGGTCCTGCTGCTTCTGGTGGTGCTGAGCGGCAGTAGGCGACCGGGATCGAGAGTGACGATGCGTGATGGACGGAGCAGAAGCAGTGTCAGCATGTTGACGAAATCGAGGATTGCGAAATCTCTTCAAGGGAAGCCGAATGACACCTCCCCGGACCTTTTACGATGAATTTGAAGCGAGTTATGGGCAAAAACGCCTTTAGGATCGCGAAATAGTGATGACGAAATCGAGGATTGCGAAATCTCTTCAAGGGAAGCCGAATGACACCTCCCCGGACCTTGTACGATGAATTTGAAGCAAGTTATATGCAAAAACGCCTTTAGGATTGCGAAATAGTGATGACGAAATCGAGGATTGCGAAATCTCTTCAAGGGAAGCCGAATGACACCTCCCCGGACCTTTTACGATGAATTTGAAGCGAGTTATGGGCAAAAACGCCTTTAGGATCGCGAAATAGTGATGACGAAATCGAGGATTGCGAAATCTCTTCAAGGGAAGCCGAATGACACCTCCCAGGACCTTGTACGATGAATTTGAAGAGAGTTATGGGCAAAAACGCCTTTAGGATTGCGAAATAGTGATGACGAAATCGAGGATTGCGAAATCTCTTCAAGGGAAGCCGAATGACACCTCCCAGGACCTTGTACGATGAATTTGAAGCGAATTATGGGCAAAAACGCCTTTAAGATTGCGAAATAGTGATGACGAAATCGAGGATTGCGAAATCTCTTCAAGGGAAGCCGAATGACACCTCCCAGGACCTTGTACGATGATTTTGAAGCGAGTTGTGGGCAAAAACGCCTTTAGGATTGCGAAATAGTGATGACGAAATCGAGGATTGCGAAATCTCTTCAAGGGAAGCCGAATGACACCTCCCCGGATCTTTTACGATGAATTTGAAGCGAGTTATGGGCAAAAACGCCTTTAGGATCGCGAAATAGTGATGACGAAATCGATGATTGCGAAATAGTTGTTGTAGCTGAAAAGCGTAGTCCACGAGGAGTCGATTGACCCTATTCGCTATGTTTCCGGTGAAGTTGGAAGCGAATTAGGCGCGAAAAACGGATTATTGCGTAGGGATGATGAAATATTGCGTAATGATGATGAAATTTTTATCGATTTTGAAAAGGCTTTTCGAGATAGTTCGAATGGTCATGGACTTGTCCTCGGGCGATGAGTTTAAAGCGAGTTATGAGCAAAAGTGTGACAGACATACAGACGGACAGACAGACAGACTCTTTGATTTGGATTAGGTAGGTAACATATTTTGACGTCGTGTCGTAGCGGGATTCAGAAGGCTCGGACTCCACAAGTCGATTCAGAATCGAAAGTTCCCCCTAGGACCAACTTTTGAGCATATGCTATTTTTTACCTGTTCCAAGCCCATGTGGTACCCTTGTTGATCCTAACGCAAACGGCATCATATCCACTAAAAAGAAAGCGGGCCAGAGCGCACAGAGAAGCAGAGCAGAACTTCTGCCACTCATCTCGGCTTTTTTCCGTTGTTTCCAGCCGCATTGAGGATCGGAGACACAGAGTACACGAGTAGTGAAAACTACATTAAAACTAAGTTCACTTTCATTGTACATCATCCCGGTTTACAGGATCACGTTTGCTACTCACACTAGTATGGCTTATTCGACCGGAGCCAATCTCACTCCGGGTTGCTATATTTGATCTGACTATGATGACCGGTTCTTCGCTGAATGCATCATTTTGTTGATAAATTCGGTTCGAAATTATGTTATTTTCACAAGAAGAAGTCGATCTGATACATACCAGTATTCTTATAGTTAGAGCCAGGAAGCTCACTGCTGAAGAGAAATATGTGACTATTTAAAAAATCTACTAAAATATCTTCAGCGGGTAGTATAAATATAAAATTACAGATCACTAGATCACATCTATGCGGCTTCATGTCCACCACTGGGATGCATTATAAGATAGTTGACGAGAGTACTCAAAGGTTTTTCTACTTAATTTCGAAAATGATTTTATTAAACAATTAAAATTACAGAAAGGAATTGGAATCCCTGTCCGCCCTTGTTGTGTTCCGCCTCGAAGTGTTTCCCGTTCTCTATCCATTTCTTGATGAGGACGACAAGGTGGGACAATTTGTTTTAATTATTAAAGTCTGTAATAATGTTCGAGAATAGTTATTTTCGCGGTAGACATATTCAATATCCTTTCCATAATCATCTCATCCTTTATCGTTGCGCGATTATGTGAGCGGTAACCAAAGATGTTGCCTCTGTGCATTTCTTTATTACGGAATTCCAACTTTGAAAAATTATTCGGCATCTACAAATGTGCGAGAATCTTTTACAGCGGTCTGCCTTACTGTCCATTCGTTGGTTCGTTGAGAATGAAATCGGAGTGTTTCGTGGCCTTGATTATATTAAAAAGAACGGAATTGAAGATTATTACGACCCACCGAACGTAACCAAGAAAAGAAAACACGAAGTGGTAAATGTGCGATGATTAAAATATTATTTTTGTATAGCTGTGATTCAAAGAATTATCTCAATTACAGTTGGTCGATGGTACGCATGCCCTTCAAAAGCACCCGTGGTGGCACGGAGACTATGGAACAGCATCAAAAGAAGAAATTGAATCAAACTATGATCTCACAGACTGATTGCATACTCTTATCCTTGATCAATTCTTTTTAATTGGAGACAATTTCTGAGCTCAATGGCTTTTCTGGCCTAGAATCGTACACTTGCAATTCGGCAATATCTCTATTGAGTTGTCGACATTTATGAATAAATTATCATTTTTGGCCTGGATTATTGATTGATTGGTTACGGTAGCTATCTGGATGAGCTACGGTGGCTAGCCTAAATCGATTGATAGGTTATAACCATAGGCGCGGTTATTGATTGATTTATTGATTGCGGTATCACACGGATATTGATTCATAGGCCAGGCATGGTTAGGCTTACCGGTCGAAAAACTCTCTCCATTCGGCATACTCTTATCCGGAAGGAACAACGAAAGAGTGTGCAGAATGGAGAGAGGGATTTGGAGAAAGGAATTCCCCTTGATCTACCACCGCTCTGGGAGTACTAAACGATTATCGGTGATCTACCACCAACTCGGGAATACCGTAACCCAAAACCAACTGAGCTCTTGTATTTTTAGTGCGCACCTCTTTGCTGGCAAGCGCTCTTTCTTCAGGCAAAAAAATCGAGAGTCTCGACTCCTCGCCCTCGAAAGTCGAGGAATTAGCGCAAGGGCGCGCTCCCCCCCCTTTTGGGTCGAGACCTCGAGTCTCGGTCTCGATCGGGCAACCCTAATGTACTGCATCAGAGTCTGTTTCCTCCCCGTCCTAAACATATCGAGGTTTTTGAACATAATGTTTCAACAATTATCTTTTTTTGTAGTGACAACTATCTTTTTTTTTTAGAAACCGAGAATCTGGTTTCGAAGTGGACCACCCTAGACGTATAATGTCTATTTCTATTTAGGTCTATTTTCGTTTAAGAGCTCTTTTTTAGAAAGCTTATTTCTGGAATGGTGGTCTTCCGTCTTGAAGTCTTTCCAGTTCTTTTCCCGCTAATAGAAAACGCAAGAGAAAAGGTGAGCTCCGAAGCTATCGGAATAACTGATAAACTGTTGCAGCGGGATCTCATTCGAAGTAAAAGAAAAATCGCATCAGTGAGTTATTGGACTTTAATCGTTACCTTCAACACATTATGCGTTATTAGGGGTCGATACAGGCATTCATCAGACTGAGCTTTATTGCGAAAGTGAGGAGATGAGGCTTTCCTTATCCGACTCATTTTTTGTGCTTTTTCTGCGTAATCTTGTCTCATGAAAGTAGGGATGATTTTGCTAGGGATGCAATTGTAAGGTTGACTCTCTACAATTTCCACATTCTCTTGCCGATTATACGGACTGGAGCGTGTGCGGAATAGAGGTGAATACGAGAAAAAAAACATGAATTGCAGATAATACTTTTTAGAGAGGTGGCGGTTCGCATCGTCTACGAAAGCACTTCAGGTGGCAGGAAAACTGCAGAAAGTATAGAGAAAAGCGACTAATTGAACAATTGAAGAGAGAAATTATCTCAAATTATGAACTAACCGATTAATTGTACATACAAGTGTTTGTATTAAACAAACCTTCTCTAGAGATGCCTTATCTACTCTATCTATCCCTTATTATCACTAGCTACTCTCCACCTTGTTACCACCAGTATTTCAACCACACCTCCCTTCAGTTCTTGACTGAACGATCTGCCTAGTGTGCAGAATGGAGAAAGCAAAATCGGAAACGACATCCCTAGCCCTGACCTTCATTGTTTCATCCCGTATTTTAAAATTCCATGAACCATCCATCCAATTCATTCTGGTAAAAACTTCATAGAATGCCATCACAAAAGAACCATCGAAACACGCGAAACAACCAAGATTCTTCTCGAATGTACACAACACGAACAAGATCTTGGAATTATGAGAATTTGGGATATAAATAAATAAGGGATAACTGCAGAAATCATCAGATGGAATAAGAGGATTAGAGCGAGATAGCACGTGAAACGAGGAGAGTCACTTCCCATTATTTTCCGGTTCTTCCTCCTCTGAATCTTCCTCCTCCCTGTCTCATTCTGCCGTTGTTGCTTCCCAGTGGCATCAACATCTCCGAGAGACCTGCCATTGCATTGTTGAGAGAAATTAAAATCTGAACAAGATCGAAGCTTCCACCATCATTACAGTTATACGAGCACCCTGAAACGCACAACTGCCAGGGACCCGAAACATTCAGCCTACCAAACCTATTGAGAGAAAGCCCAAATAATTCAGCTAATAACCCTAATCTTATTTTATAGTGTCGCCGGATCGAACAGTACACCCTCCATTGTGCACACTCTCTAGCCGGATAGAGGAACAAGAGTGTGCTGAGTGGAGAGAGGAACAATTCATCCAGCCACATATTGTCAACTACCGAATGTGCACTTATAATGAATGCCCGATTATTTTCCTGCGCGCGTTTGATTAATCCGACAGTAAACTTAGATCCCGATATTTGTGAACTTTCGTACTCTGCATGGGAGTTGCTCTCGAGTTGCTTCTTCCTCCTCCCTTTCCGAATCCTCCCTCCTTGTATTCCTCCTCCATCGCAACTCTTGCTGCCAACAATTCGTCCTTGATCTGAGAAGAATACGGTATTTTCCATCGCAACTCTCGCTGCCAACAATTCGTCCTTGATCTGAGAAGAATACGGTATTTACAGTGAGAGGTACTGTATATGGTGAATTATTGATTCAGAGTTACAGGCACTGTGGATATCTTCAACTAATATTATGCCTTTGCCCATTACCAAAACAAACCGATCAATGTATCCCTCCTCGATCATTAGACATCGGTTTCAACTGCGTTTAACAATTCCCTGTTGCATCAACGTTTCACTCATGTATTACCTTGCTGGCTCTCATAGGCTAACTGATCAAAGCAACTCCTGATCATGAAATGACAATTTCCATAACAGAAATACAAGGTGAATTGTCGTTTCATAACCACATCATATTCTGGTTCCTTTTTGATTTGCAATATCATTATTTTTTTCATCGCAGCCTCACTGTGATGAAAGAATTATTGATATTGCCAGCTACTATCACTTGTAAGCACAAGACACGAACATAACTGTGATCCTACAGTACCCCACGGATTCTCTGTATCCTCCTACAGTACCCCTTCTCTCCCTTCCCCTCCCCTTCTCTCACCATTTTCTCTTGTTCTCTCTCCGCCGCCAGTTTGCTGTCCTCTTCCTCTGCTTTCTTCGACGCCTGAGAGATCACCTGAAATGTAATTAATATTAAAAATTTAAAATGAATTGTAGAAGCTAAATCTCATTTATAGGCCAATTTTGGATTTCATCGAATCTCATTCTTACGCTGTGTTTCAAATCAGATTCAAAAAATAAATATTCGCTAATAGCGACAACTTTGTTTCACCGAGTTGCTAAAGAAACTCCCCTCGTCAAAAAAAGTAATCGCTTGAGATTCTCTATTCTTATAAAAATTCCCAACTTCCTCGTGTTTAATCGGTCCCGTCATCTCATAAATTCCTTGTCATATCCTACCGTACCCTTCCTTTCGCTCTTCCCCTTCCTTCCCTCCTCACCTCAGTGCTTCTATTCATCCACTGATCGAGGATGCTCACCATCGATCCAATCTTAGAAGGATCACACTCACGAGCACTCCACGAGGAAACACTGAATAAATAAATAAAATATGTATTTAAAAATCATATTTATGAGATTCAATTTCTATTGAGCTGTGATACTGAAAATGAGTATATTATTTTGTGTCCCTCGAGTCAATATGATCGACTGCCCCCTTCTCTCAAGCATTACATGAAATGCGCATTTGCCTCATAGAAATTCTAATGCGTAATGGAATCCATTATTCCCTGTTCTGTCCCAGTTCTCTCAAGTTTCGCGCAAATTAGATAGTGAAATACGAAAGTATATTCGCACTTATGAGAATCGTTTGCTTGCCAGTAACCATAGTCGCTCTTTCTATCGCTACATGTCGACCCGTTTCAAGTCTAAAGGGCAAACTATTCCCGCTATTGTTGCTCCTGACGGTTCCGTAGTCGATTGTTCCTCCCAGAAAGCAGAAACTCTAGCTGATTTTTTCACCTCTGTTTATACTAGTGACGACGGAACTGTCCCGACCTGCCCCTCTCTAGTCTCCCAATCCATTCCTGTCTCTATTATCCTCCCGCACGAAGTCGCCTCCCACCTTAGTCGTGTCTCTTCTTCCTGTTCTCTCCTCTCTGACAACATTCCTTCCATTATTTTCAAGAAGTATTTTACTTCTCTTTCCACACCTCTTGCTCATATCTTTAATTACAGTTTAATGCTTGGTAATATTCCCTCTCTCTGGAAATCGTCTATTGTGGTCCCTATTCCCAAAGTAGCTTCACCCTCTTCTGTTCCTGACTTCCGCCCAATTAGTCTCACCCCCATTCCAGCAAAAATCATGGAACGATTGCTCAAGCCCACTATTATTGATTGGTGTACCGCCCACAATATTATTCCCCCCGAGCAACATGGTTTTCTCTCTAGACGTTCAACTGTTACCCAATTACTTGACTGCACCCAATCTTGGCGCGATTCGATTGATCGTGACTATTATGTTGACGTTGCCTATATTGACTTAGCTAAGGCTTTTGATAAGGTCTCTCACAGTAAATTATTGCTCAAATTAGATTCGATTGGTATCCGTGGTTGTTTTGCTGAATTGGATCTCAGGTTATCTGTCCGAAAGGAGTTTCAGAGTTCGAGTTGACGATTTCTCTCTTCTTAGAAACCTGTTGCCTCAGGCGTCCCTCAGGGGACAGTATTAGGTCCAATCCTCTTTCTGCTTTACACTTTTGATCTCCCTAAGGTATTCTCCCCCTACCCTAAACTCTCTTGTCGGCTCTTTGCTGACGACATCAAACTCTACACCACTTTTGATCCACTCTCTCCATCCGAAGCCCCCACTCAACTTCAGTCCGGGATTTTGGATTTCACGGAATACTGCAAAACATGGCAGTTAGAAGTTGCTTTTAAAAAGTGCAACATAGTTCACATAGGACAACACAATCCCAGAACCACCTACTCCCTTCTTTCTAGCAATCTTGCAATCTCTGACTCCATTCGTGATTTAGGTGTATTTATCGATCCTCTATTGAACTTCGACTCTCATATTAAGATTGTATGTCACAAATCAACCTCACTTGTTTACCTCCTCTTTCGCAGTATCAGCTGTACTATTCCTTCCCCTTACATCTCCGCTTTCAAGTCATTCATTATCCCCGTATTAGAATATGCATCTCCCGTTTGGTCCCCCTCGTCCAAAGGTCTTGTTCGGAAATTAGAGAAAGTACAACACTTGTTTACTAGACTTTTATACTTTGCTCCATTTGCTCCCTCGTTGCTCCAGAGTAGCTCCCATTGTTCCATCCTACTCTGATAGAAAATCTCTATATTCATTGAATACTTTGTACACTCATCGTATTGTCATCGATATTGTCTTAGCTCTCAAAATGTTTGCCAACTTTGTTGTTATAGAACCTACACATTTTTACACATATCGTGCAATTAGTAGACGTATTGGTTCGTTTGTTCTTCATCTACCCCCGTTCAAGAGAGAAAATCTCAAAGTATCTTTTTCTCACAGAACCGCTCGCTTATTAAATAAATTGCACTTGATTTGTAACCCCAAATTGCCTATTCCTACAATTAAGATTCACATGTTTAATCATCCTAATTTACCTCGTGCATTCGGAATAGAAGTTTTGAGTCTGTGACCTTCCCTCCAACCCACCCCCATCGCACCCCCTTCCCCTTCCAACTCGATCTACCTCGTCAAGCACTTCCATCCAATAAGGCATATATTGGATCTCAGCGGCCAGTTCCTACCGCATACGAGGCTCCCTCACCTCGACATTCCAATGTGCGACTCCATGAGAAGATAGATCCCTCTTCCTCCCCCCCCCCACTTCACTGCAACTCTACTACAACTACGGAACCCCTAATCATATCTGATCTTTGATCTTCCTCTCCCTTTTCTTCCCTATGAGCAACCAATATCAGTAATCACTCGTAATCATTTTGTATTATTTTCGGGAGGGGAATTCGTTTACTACTGTCTACAGCAATTCCTCTTTCACTCATGCACTTTCTGAACCATTAATCTACCGGGCACTTATGCATCTATGTAATATTCGCAGGACTATTTTTTTATATTTTGGTCGCTGCATCTAGTGGAGCGATATCTCCTATACTACTCCATATAATCTCTGATCTTTGATCTCTCTTCTCACACCTTCTCTATCTATCTCCCCACTCACGTGATAGTTCTGGCAGCACTGTCCATTGTGGCCTGACAGACTCCCTCATAGATGGCATCGATGACGAGTGATTCGAGAGAGGAATCAGATGGAAGACGAAGGTGGGAAAGGAGGAGATCGTAGCTGAATTAGAGATTAAAAAGAGGTGCCGAATCGAATATTGAGAAAACTTCGAAGGCAAGAAAGGATAAAGAGTGCATGGAACACACAATTCGCGAGATTTGTTCAGAGTTTTTTTTATTTGATGACGAACAATGCCCGTTCAATATCTAAATCGGAACGTTGTATACATGTTTCCATAGTTGAACACAAAACGTACAGGTGCTAACTTCCCTGGTTTTCCTAATCACCAATATGAAATATCGATTTTTAGTTCAAATCACGAAAATAAATAAGTAAAAATGACTGACGACAGTGTTCTTCCGTGTGTGGTCACAGCATTGACGAGAGAGACGCGAGAGAGATAATCGAGCACCTGGAGATGGAGAGAGGTTATTAATCGAATGATAAACATTTTTAATGGAAAATTATATATGTTCGCGACTAGCTGCGAAACAAAACAATGTAATTGATGTCAAGAAATATACCAATTTCTAAAATACTGTTGCAAATAAAAGTTAATAGGATTTTTTTTGACTTAGTTGGTTTTGCAAAAAGTATTAAAGATGATACATTCGCTCAAAAATTTCGACTAGAGCAGAAACACAAGAGATCAAGGTACGTTTCAGAAACGTGATTGAGACGGAGAAAGATGAGATGATATGAGATGGATTGAGATCAACGGCCCTCAACTTTAAAAAAAAAATGAATATTGCTGCTACCGTACCTCCTGCGGTAGTTCCTTCATTCTCTCCTCGGGGATATCGGTCAGACTACCGTATGCGAGGGCAGCGATCACGGCACGCGTCTCGAGACCTGAAATTAATACTGTAATTCTACTTCAATCGACTGCCTCCCTCCTCCATCTCAACCGCTTCAAGGGACAATCGAGTTTCAGAAGCAATATAAACATTATTGCGATCCGAGTGAATCAGTTTATGGAAACTATGTGGCATAAAAAATCTGTGCGGTTTAGGAGATGAACGTGTGTGACAACCGTTTAACCGAATACAACAAGTGTATTTATGACCACAAGTTGTGTTCAAACTTCGAATAGTAGCCCTCTCCATTGTGCACACTAACGTTTCTATCACCTTTGAGGAAATGTGTTAAATGAAGAGAGTACTTAGATCCCACAAAACTAATAACCACTGTTTCCAATCAATAACTTGCAAGTAAACATCACAAATTAATGTCGGACCTTATCAAAGATATCGTGAGATGGACTAATCATGTCATTTCAGTCCTTTGCTATCTCCACTCAGCACACTCTGTTGCGGATCACAGACGAGAGTGTGCCGTTAATCTCTCACCATGCATCCCCTGAAAGGGCTATAGTCCAAAGATTATCCTAAAGATCAGAGATCAAACTCACAATTAGTCTTCTCGATGAGATCGCCGTAGTGGCCCTTGTACTGGATGAGATCCGAAGCGCTGATAGACATTACTGAAATCTGGATTGGGGTTACGGTAGGCACTATCGATTGTAATAATTGGCTAAATAGAACATTGATTGGTCGACAAGACCTGCAGGTATTGTGAGAGGACTCGTACCTCGGATGAAATATTGGCCATGAAACGCAAACAAAGAAGGAACACTTTATTCGTGGAAGAAACTCAACATTTCTACAATAGCGTATATTTTACAAAATCGATGCAAGAAACAAAATTCAAATATTCTGATCTACTTTCATATCGAAAATCAATTACATTGACTACCGTAATCCTCTCCGATATGGTAGATCAGAAGTCGGATACGCGTCCCTTCCTCTCCCAATCGCCATAGCGCGTCGGTTCCGGGCCCTGAGGACCCCCGATCTCGCCTGGAAAAATACCGCAGTCTTCAATCGATAAAGTTGAAATACAGTACCCTCATAGTTTCAGCCTTCTCATTAGTGTCACCAGATAGAAAAGTGCTCTCTCCATTCTGCACAATCTCTCGTTCATCGGAGTGACAAGTTGGTGTGCAGAATGGAGAGAGCGGCAATTCGATCCGGCAATACTACTTCTCACTTTTTTCAAAGATATTCACATGAAACAGCGCCCTTGTTATTACCAAAATAAAATAGTAACTACCGTACCCCCCACAATCTACCATATTCCTCACCAGTCTCTTCATTGAGGATCCTCCTCTTCGGCCAGCCTTCCTCATCCAAAAGCTCGGGCTGAAAGAGGAATAATGTAGCGGATTAAGATGATTAGGGAAATAGCGAACCAAATGTAATGATTTGTGTATAAATTTGATCATGTTAAAATAATGTTTCACCATTACAATACCTCGTGAACAAGAATGGTTTGTTCCGATTAGTCTTCGATGGGTCTTGAGTCTATCAATTAAAATTTGAAATGCTCAATGTCGGTAAGCGTTTTGAAAATCAAGTAATATATTAATTTCAAATTACTCACATTATCCAGTTTTCCCTTGGGTGTCTTCTTCTTGACAACCTCAACGGAGGCGGGAGCAATCTGACCACGGAGGGAACCTGAAGAAGGGGATGATATTGGTTGGAGATGACCCGTATTGAGTGATTTTAATACGCACTGATACACAGTGAAACAGAATTACATAATTTAGTAATTACAATGCGATTAAAAACTACGAACTGCACATCTATATGGATTTGGCGAGCAAGTGAAACAGTGAGTCGTATGGTCAGCAAACGAGTCTAAACATCACTACAATGTCTCAAAAGTCGTTCACAATGCGCAAATTGAGACGCCAGACAGTGCATGCAATTTGAATTAATCCCTCTGGCAATGCTCATTAGATGTCAAATAGGAATCGACTCTCCCGATTTCGCTATTTCTATCGCCTGTCAGAGAAACTATACATCACACAAAATCAGGAGCGTTTGATTACTAGGGATGCAAAATTCGGTCTCTCCATTCTGCACACTATCTCATCTGTCAGAGAAACGAGAGAGTGTGCAGAATCAAGAGAGTGGAATACCGAAGCAACATCACCAGTGGTTACGATGTGGCATCATTTTTGCATCATTTATGCTCACGCTAGTATCAGGAAACTATCGTATGCTAGATATCACGTGTATTCTGAGAGATTGCATGAAATTGACCCTCTTGAGGAACTGGGAGCCCCAAATTTCGACGATCATAACAAGATAATTATGCTAGGAAATATTGGGGACGAGAAAAACTTTGACGTCGACGATTTGTCACAGAACCGGCTTTTAGGCATTTTCCGGTTCTGGACCCGGCTCTATCGTATCTCAGCTCCCAGACAAGCTACAAAGACGGCGTAAAGCTCAAAATGTTCACAAAAATATTCTAAGAAACTTTTATGTTGAAAAGAAAAAGCTGCCAAGTCATCTTCAATGTGGAAAATTTGAAAAACTAAGCGAAAAATCAGAAAATAAATTACCCTGGGCCGGCGACCCCCCTATTTCGTGTAAGCGGATACCATATTCGGATTTCCCATACTCCTGTTAGTCTAGGAAAAAAATTGACTACCTCAAGAAGGTGTGCCGGAAGAAAGTTATGAGCCATTAAATAAGAAAAATTCACTATTTCGACAGTTTTTCGATCATAACTTTTTTCTTTCAACATTTCATGCAATATATAGGGGTGTCCCATGTCTTGATAATTTTTTTTGTTTTTTAAATTTTTTAAAAATTTCTTCAACAGTTTACAATAATCAATAATCAATGTATACCCCCTTCGAACCCACGACCTGTCTCCATCTTTCGGGCAGGGTGTTAACACCTCTCTTCCAAAACTCGGGAGGCTTAGATATGATCCATTCGGTGAATGCCCGAACGAGTGAGTCTCGGTCCTTGAACTTCCTTCCCCTGCAGAAGTCAGACAGTGAGCGGAAACAATGGTAGTCGCAAGGGCTAATGTCAGGGGAATATGGTGGATGAGGAAGCCATTCCATATTAAGCTCGTCCAGTTTGGTCTGGGTGATTTTCGCGTGATGGGCGGGCGCATTGTCCATCAACATCAGAATTTTTTCCTCGCTCATGAGTTCGGGAGGGACCCTGATGGCGACCTCTTCCAGTTGTTGAGTGAAGAGGTCGGCAGTGACCGAGGTGTTAGGGGCGAGGATCTCCCAATAGAGGGGACCGAGGGAGCAGAAGAAGAAGCACAGCATTTCCCTCTTTTCGTGCTACTCCTTCTTCGGGGTGGGCTGGGGCTTTTCATCCACGTCGCACCACTGCAGTCTCCTCTCCGGATTATCATAGGTGATCCACTTCTCATCTGCTGCGATGATGGAATTTACCCATCGCAGATTCGATCTACGAGAGAGCAATTCCCGACACTCCTCAACTCGCTTTTTGAGTTGCGCCTGGGAGAGGTCATGGGGAATGACTTGGGGGAGCTTCGCTGTCTTTCCCGCCCGATGGAGGGTCCGACACACGGTGATCTTGGGAGTACTAGTCTCTGCCGCCAACATGCGCACACTCTTCTTCGGATCCTTCTTCAGCGCAGTGAGAACTCGAGTGGGTTTGCGAGAAATTGGGCGACCGGATCGGGGTTGGTCATCGAGGTTATAATCTCCTTTCTTGAAGCGGGTGTACCAACGATGGCATGTAGCAATGGAAGGGGCATCCTCTCCATCCGTAAGCACCAGGTCCGCATGAGCTTCTTTGGATGTACGACCAAGGCGGAAGGAATGAAATAAGGCAGCGCGTTTACCGTGATAAGTCTCCATCACTAGAACGACTGTGGCAAATTCTAAACTGATGCAATGCCAATACCCCTTCGACGTCAGCATGATGCAATAGTTTGTTTACAATTTGCATTTCGAAATCGGGGCATTCGATTGCGCAACAATGATTTACGGAGCAATTCTCAAGACTTATGGGACACCCCTATAGTTTTGAAATTCGGAATCAGCGCGCGAAAATACAGTAGAATCTCTTTTAGGCAGATTATTCCGAAGCAAAAAATATCAACTTTTTCATGACCCCGGGTTCATGGTCATTTTCGGGTCAAAAAGTCAAAATCTAAGAACTATCTGACTATAAGTGTTTCCGACGTATTTTTACTCGTAGAACACGAATTTTCATGCTAGAGCTCACCAAAAGGCGAAAGAAAACAGTTACGCTAGAAAATCCGAACTCGAAAACTTTTTCGAGCATAACTAGAGACCGCAAGCTCCGCCCCTTTAGAGGGGATAGGGAATCGCCTAAAACCTGCGCATCGGAGCGACAATTCGGGTTCGCAACCAAATTATGCGATCAAAAGCGTTTTCGATAGTTCTCAAGATGCTTAACAAATGACGAGTGGCGGAACATGATCGGTCAACTTTAAGTAGGTCAAATCGACGATTTTGATTCGAAAATTGCCGTTTAAAGGGTTTCTAGTGATCGCACACAGCTCCGCCACTCTAATTTACTTAATTTGT
Source organism: Pristionchus entomophagus (assembly GCA_036245825.1). NCBI lineage: Eukaryota > Metazoa > Nematoda > Chromadorea > Rhabditida > Neodiplogasteridae > Pristionchus > Pristionchus entomophagus. Next base: position 12,530,475 of record BTSX01000005.1, read on the forward strand.
ATTTTAGACGAATTTTAAGCATTTTACTAGAATTTTAATATTTTTCTCTGAATTGTCGCTCGTGCGCGAGAGGAGAGGGGCGAGAGGGCGGGGGGAGCGAGAGACACACGCGAGAGAGGCTCCGCCCCTTTTCTCTCGTCCGATTTCCCTCTCCTCTCCATTGCCCGCGCGCGCGTGGTTTTCATGTAATAACTCGACTGGGAGATGAGATAGAGACAAACTCTAAAAAGCAAAAATGTTATTCAGACCGAGACCAAGGTAGTGAGCACACATTTGGACCGGTGCGATCAATTTGGTAGATCACCCTGCGGTCTCTAAGCATAACTTTTTTAGAAAGATGCCAGCATCTTTTCACTCGATTATTACACTATCGTACTTCCCCTCGTATTTCATCTCCTCCTTGCTATGATCAGAGACTCGTTTCTGCTAACTTGTGTTCTTTGTATCTCCGCCGTGTGGTTTCTGATATTCTATTCTCTCTCAAGATAGTTAATGGAATTGTTGATCTACCTATGTCTCGCTTCTATTCATTTCGTAATGTTTCGTCCAGAAACAATGCGTTTTCCCTTCACATTCCTATTGCTCGTAGAGAAAACTTACGATCCTCCTTCTCTCATCGCACTATTCGCTTCCTTTGTAAGATTCATCGTATTGTTGATCCAAAATTATCGTTGCCCACAATCAAACTTCACTTGTTATCGAATCCTGACACGGCCCTCATTCTCCAAATAGTGATCCCTAAACTGTAGAATCCCCCATCACTCCCCACCCTTGCTCAAGGTCCATAAGATATACATGGATCGAACGGTCCCATTCCCGTTCCGAGGCCTCGTCCACCTCATTTATCAAGAGTATCTGTGGGAGTGATCAACTCCAACTCTCCCTTCTTCTATCCCAATTCCCCCCCCCCCCCCCCTTCCCCTCTCCTGCTTTTCATTCTGTATATGTTATTCACATGATGTCACACCCGTTGGGGTGAATCAAATAAATAAATTTAAAAAAAATTTTTTTTCATTCACATTTTGGTGAGCTCTAGTATCGAAAATCGTCTTCTACAATCAAAAGTACGTCGGGAACTCCTATATTCAGATAATTCTGAGATTTCGACATTTTGACCCAAAAAGTTGAAAAAGTTTCGTCTCGAATCAATCTTACCATAAGTGTTTATGGTGTATTTTCGCGCGCAAATTCCGAATTTCAATACTTTATTGCATGAAATGTTGAAAGAAAAAAGTTAGGATCGAAAAACTGTCGAAATAGCGAATTTTTCTTATTTAATGACATAACTTTCTTCCGGCACACCTACTTGAGGTAGTCGATATTTTTCCTAGACTAACAGGAGTATGGGAAATCCGAATATGCTTTCCGCTTACACGAAATGGGGGGGGGGTCGCCGGCCCAGGATAATTAATTTTCTTATTTTTCGCTTAATTTTTCAAATTTTTCACATTGAAGATGACTTGGCAGAACCGGAAAATGCCTAAAAGCCGGTTCTGTGACAAATCGTCGACGTCAAAGTTTTTCTCGTCCCTAACTTTAGCATAATTATCTGGTTACGATCGTCCAAAGTTGGGGCTTCCAGTTCCTGGGGGTCCTGCAATCTCTCAGAATACACGTGATATATTGATTACAGATTACGCACTGTCCATTCTGCACACAATTTTGCCTCACTGTATGTCTTATAGTGGAGAGTGCGCAGAATCGAGAGAAAAAATTAAATAACATCCTAACCTGTACTTCCTCCCTTTCCACTGTTTCCACCAGATGAAGAGGGTGTCGAGTGGCTCCTGCACCGCACCAACGCGATCGATAGTCGACGGAGCATACTGTAGATATGGGGTGATTATCGTTAAATAGATCCATACTTATACAATAACGGCAAGTTAGATATGAAAATATTCTAAAAAACAGGTTTCCAACTATGATCAAGAGCTCCTTCATTCTTCCAAGTACCAGGGTTGGAACGTTAAACCAACTGCTTCAACTTGACACACATAAAATATCAGACCCGACTTTATACAAGTGGGAAACGTGACAATAGGAGATCATCAAACACAAAAGATCGAAACAATTCATCCTACTGTTGATTACTGTATTACAATCAATCGATAAGTGGGCGGAGTCTATGCTACAGTATCCATCTTCCTTATCTCCTCCACTTTCTCTCTCAATTGCCTGCAGATATCCGCCCAGAAGAGACTGCTCTCCTCTTCCACCTGAGATAAATATTAATTTAAATGTTATTTCTGAGAAATCGAAAAATATCTACTAGCATTGCTCCTCAACTGATCTGTTCTGAAATACTATCTAAAACACTAATCTATCGCTTTGAGTATTGTCTTTAATTGCTACCCGATATCGAACAAAAATAAAAAACAGCGATAATTAAAATAATCACCTGATCCGTGGACACGAAAATCTGCTTGCCTGGGCAGAATTTGGACAGGCGCTGGGCGATGATCTACAATAATCAGATACAGTAACCCGATTGGAAGCCAGATTTGTTTCTTTCTGTTGAGAAAAGCGTTTAAAATTACGCGATCGCTGTCGGTTTCTTGTTTCAACGATGGGCCAAAGGTGCAGAACAGTTCACTAACCCGATATGTCGATCGCGGATTTTCCCCCCAACAAATTAACATTTGAAAGCAGTTCACAATATACGGAACATCACTACCGTACTCTTCTGACTCACTTTAACGTGCAGAGCGACTGGCGCCGGATGGTCGATGAGTGTGGAGGCGAGGGTCGGAGACTGCGCCAGACAGAGTACGGTAGAATCCGAGCCAATCTGAGGAGGGGAAGGTTACTGTTGATACTCAAGTACAGTATCCTAACAAGAGGTGTCCAAAATTTCCCGCATTCCTTACTTCTCATGCTCTCTCGCCCGTCAGAAAAACGGGAGAGTATGGGAAAGGAGGAGTGCCGGAATTTTGCACACCCCTGATCCTGACCATCTAAGATGCTGGATAGAATAATTGCTCTCTCTAATCTGCACACTCCTTCCTCACTCTGGTAGGACAGAGTGTGCAGAATGGAGAGAGTTGCTATTTGATCCGGAATTACGACTAAAGGTACTGTATTCTATCCATTATTGAAATGCTCAATAATTTGCGTAATTGTCTCGAAGAGAATGAATAATTGTTGTTTAACGAAAGGTCAACAGATTGAACACTTCCTACAGAGCAAGTCCCTTCAGTGCCTTACGCAACACTAATCCAGCATATAAGCAATCACAATTTACTCACGAGAACTGTTTTTACTTTCAATTACATAATATGTTTATGAAATATATGTCCAACAACGATCAGCCCATTGGTGCACCTTCCCATTTTGTCCACCATCCGAAACCCGAACCGACCTGGACAAATATGGTATCTCCTTCAGCCAGAATCCATCCGGGCAGCGCATCTCTCGATCCTACAGTCAATTCCAACTCGTGACGCATTCTGAGAGGTACTGTATCATCATCAGATTACGGTGGATCAATCAGTTACTGGTTGTTTAAATACAATAGATATAATTTCGACTTTGACTCTCTCCATTGTGCACACTGGTCAGAAAATCAACAGCTTGCAGAATAGAAAGAGATTACAGTCCAAATTACTTCTCTATTGTGGTGTCTCGGTCTATGCTCGGCAGACTTGCATGTGAGGGAATTTCCCATTTGAAGGTATAACAATAGCGCTCAAGAACACAATTAATTATATTTTCCAAACAGCATCAAATTAGCGTAGCTTCTTTATCAAAATTTGCACTACTCACAACAAATAAATGCGATTTCTATGCTCAACTAACATTTATTTACACGTTCTCTCTGGTTAGTTGTACTCTAGCGATGCTTCTCAAATCACGGCTAACAAAGATCAAAGATCAAAGATCATATCTAATTAGGAGAGGAATTGATATTACTATAATACAGTGTCACTGGCGTTGAATTAGTGATTGCACCGAGAATTAACAATGATGAGCACATTTGAAAAGTGGGAGGGGCCAGACCCGTGGGAGTCGATAACAAGTATCTCTTCTTTGTGGCAATGGGGAGAATCTCGCTAAACATAGAGAAGGGACGAGATAGCACGGGTAAGTGAGAGAGACAGAGACTACCGTACTACTCTAGGGGGGGGGGCTACCGTAATCTCATTCGGTCGAATCGTCATCGGGATTGGAGAGATACGCCTCGTCAAAGTGCACCACCATGATAGAGATGTCGTCCCTGAGGAGGATACGGTAGATATTGTATTTTATGAAAGAAAACAGGTTATGATTATTTATGGAAATGTTTCCACAAATTATTTCGATTGAGCAGCCAAGAAGTTGCGGGTTCGATCACCCCATTCTCATTTTCACACCAAAATCCCCACATCTACCGTACCCGGACCAAATTTGACTTCAGCAACAGTATGTTTCTAGCTGTTTCTACACATTTTTCATAAACCCCGAAGCGAATTCCAACCATTGTCCATTCAAACTTTTCCACAATTTACGTCGAGTCTGCAGTCATAAAATACCAGGTATGATCATTTCAGACTCATACGCCCCAATCTTCATGCACTGCGTACCGTACCACCTACAGTATCCCCTGTCTACGTAACCCAATACTACAGTACCTCCTCCTCTACCGTACCACCGTACCCTGGTACCATCTCTACCGTACCCTGGAACCATCCCTACCGTACCTGTAGCTCCTGGCCGCTCCATCCGGCAGTTGAAGTTGGTCGTGCAGTCGGTGATACTGCTCGGAGAGACCACCTGAGAGATGGAGGACGGATATCGATTGATTGGAGATCATCGCTATGATCGTTTTATCCGCTGGTAGATTCTTCAGAAATTATACAAAACACAGTATTCTGTAACTACTACGGACACCATTTCGTTTTCGCTGTCTTTTTGCACACTCTATTCTCGGACAGACAGAGGAGATAGTGTGCTGAATGGAGAGAGTCAACGTCATCTCGAATAACTACCACAAACCGGAAGAATTACTGTACCTACCGTACCCCTCCCCTCCTACCGTACCTGACACTCCTCCTAGTGCGTGTCTCAGTAGATGAGTGGCCGAGTTTGTGTCCAATGGCCGCTTCCGCTCGCCCGCTCTGTGATTGTGTTTTTTTTTTATATACGAGGTCTCCTATCAATTTTCAAACCCCTTTCGCTATTCACCATGAACATGAAACCACAAAGTATTAGGATCATTTATTCAGTAATTCCATTCTTTTAATAAGACAGCTGAATTTCTTCTCGATTTAAGCTGCGCGTGCAACCATATAGTTACGGGATCAGTAATATAAATCAACGCGTCCCAGTTTTATTTTTATTTTATTTTTATTTTTGTCTTTTTTTCAGTTTGTTTTTACTCCATCAATGTACTCCAACTCTACTCATTTCACATGTTATCTAGTCTCTCAGACTGATGAGAGCATTCGAAATGAGGAGAGTTGGTCTCGAATGGACATCCCTAGTCGGCATGCCAGTCAGACACCATGCCCATTAGGCCAGGGCGGCCTACCGCCGGGAACACTTGACGGAGACTAGTGGTTGGGGCACCAGCCTTCTTCTACCATCTTGCAAAACATGGTCGATCGTGGGACTCGAACCAGCGATATAGCGGGCTTCGGTCAGACACCATAACCAATAGACACCATAACCTGGCCTATTGGTTAATGGGCATGGTGTCTGACTGGCATGCCGACGCAGGCAGGTTCGACTCCCGCCCGCAGGTGATGTTTTGCAAGAGGTAGAGAAAGGCGCGCGCCCAACCACTAAACAAAAAAAAATCATGGTGTCTGACTGGCATGCCGACGCAGGCAGGTTCGACTCCCGCCCGCAGGTGATGTTTTGCAAGAGGTAGAGAAAGGCGCGCGTCCAACCACTAAACAAAAAAAATCATGGTGTCTGACTGGCATGCCGACGCAGGCAGGTTCGACTCCCGCCCGCAGGTGATGTGTATCCTGATTTCGTCTGTGTTAAATTTATAAAATACATTTTTTTAAAAACAAATCGCAATGTCACAGTCATCAGCAATAAAATAGTCCTATCACTACCGCATTTCCGGATTCTTCTTCACCTCCGGTCCATGAGTTATCATGACCTATCTATCGTATTCATATCTACAGTAATCTCTCCTGTCGGACTTACCGTACCTCACTCACTATTCTACCGTACTCCTCCCACACCCTCACCTTCTTGCCTTCAACTGCTCATACACCTCATTGAGTGTCTGATCGTGTGTGGGTTCGTATGGCTGGAGGGAGAGAGCACCCAGAGAATGATCACGCACCAGACGAACCTGATGATGAGGTAAAAATAAGATGTAATTTTAATTAATTATTAATTTTAATGGCTATAATATGACGATTATGGCAACGGGTACGGCAGCGAACGAGAGGCAGAAAGATGTTTTATTTTCAAATGGAAAACCCAAGAAAACTGAATGAGCAGTAATCTCGATGCTATGTGGAAACGGTGGCACATCGAAGTGACAAGTGAATATTAAATTTTTATGATCCCAATCGAAGGTCTATTATCACGATCAGGTTCTTTAAAAATTACAAGTGGGGCCTACTACATCAATCTGCCGGGCATGCAAACCCACGATTAGTTCGTTGCTACCGTGCCCTCATCAATCGATAATCCTCTCAAATACCATAATACCCCTACCCCATCAATCGAAACTCCTCCCCCTACCGTAATCCTCCATAAATCAATCGATACTGCTCCCTCCCCTACTGAACTCACCGCCGTATCTGCATCGAACCACTCCCACAATCCATCAGAGGCCACGATGAGGAAACGATCACTGCGCGTCAATTTGTGGTGGAATACCTGGAAAATTACAGAATTGATACAGGATCATTCCAGTTTCATCGTATCCATGAATCACGATTCAGCTTCTATGATATGAATGCCAGTGCCGGTGGGCATCAAATACTGCTTATTATTTCTCCTGGTCGTCCTTTTCAAGTTCAATACGAAAGTAAAATAAAATAACACTATGGCACATTCATGTTTCATTACTCTCATTTAGCACAGATATAACTGTTTCGATCTTGCTCTTTGTAGTTGGCAAAACACTTCTTAAGAAACAAATCGTCAAATGAAACTGAAGCGTACCTCAGGCATGGCGGTCAGATAGGGCGGTGTGAGTAGATTGGGCGGGGGAGGGGAACCGAGGGGTCCGAGCACCGCTTTCTGAAGGTCCAGTGGCCACTTGTAGCGAACGTCACCGAATGCTCTAGAAAGGAAGGGTTACGGTAGAGTGTGGGTTATGGTAGTCACATAGATGATACTGTAGGGTGGTCTAGGGTAGTCAGAGATACTCTAGATTGGCTATGAGTGAGAGATAGAAATATCGTCAATATCGAATCCCATACAACAAGAGGAATTATCAAGGACACATGAGACTAAAAACACACAGGTCACCGGGTTTCACAAGTTAATATTTCCTTACCAATAGATAAATTATCAGCAATCATAGTTTTCTGTTGGATACAATACACCGGATCGCTGAATGGACAACTTATTCTACCGTACCTCAGAGGGTACAATTCGCCCAGCAGTCTTCCTCCCCTCAGGACGTGCGATTCAGAGGAAGGATGCGCCGATTTGATGCGCGCCACCTGGAATTAATTAAGTAATAGTAAATAAATTCTTTCAATTAGACGATAGGAAACCAGCCACCTGTATCGATCGATCGATGAATTGAAATATTCAAAAAAAATATATACATTATTCATAGTATTCATTGAAAAAAAAGTGAGTTCAGGGTTTTACCAGCAAGGCATAAGTAGGATGCGCAAGCTTGGCGATTTTTGAGCATGTACGATTTGAGTTCTAGAAACATAACATGTGCCTTGCAAAATATTTCTAATCATTTCGATGATAGTTTTTAAGCGTATAAAAATAACCTGATCCGAGTATAAAAAGGACTAATAGAAATAAACATACTAAATTATCCAGAACGGGAAAATTAGTGGCGCATAGTTTCTACTTTTTTAGGAGGTTACCGCTGCAACCAGTGGAAATGATAATAGAGTTTGTTTAAAAACATTGTTTTCAACTAAATCAGTGAAAATGATATCACTCTTCACCTCATCCGCATTCTCCACACAGTGAGGACGACTCAGCTGCAGACTCGAGACGATGCCAGAGGCCGATTCAACCTCAAATAGTATATTTTAATTTAGAATGCAATTGGTTAAAAAAAGAAAATAAATTAGTTAGTGGCCCCGCTTCAATGATTTTTGATGCAACATTCGCTTCACCTACTGCCTATTTATCTCAATAATTTACTAAATGTACAAAAAAGGCGAGTTGTTGTTTTATGTTTCAAGGATTCTTTAAAACAAAACAATTATTTTGCAGATTCGATCTGTCGTTGGATTTTGCTCCGTACTAATACATGAATTTTTCGATACCGTTTCAACAACCAAGAGACTAATCAATATCCCCTTCCAGTTACCGTACCCCCAAAACCGCCGCGCAGTCTCCAACATTTGCCACGTGCAGGTTGCGCGAGCGGATGTGCGCGAATGAAGCACACGAACCGGCGGCCGCGATCGATGCACGCGCTCTGGAAGAGATTACTGTATTCACACCACTGTCTGCTATCGTGAACTAACTAATCAATGATTACTGAAACTACCGTACCTATGCACTTGCCCCTTCGAATTCGGCAGCGCTGCATTGGCAATGTCCTCATCTAGAGCGAGGAACGCGGCCTGGAAGTGTGCAGTGATGACGGAACCATGACCAAAAACAGAATCACCGTGCCAGGTGTTGGGTCTAATGTTGTCGGATTGCATAGAGCTCTCTCCATTTTGCACACTCTCTGGCAACAAACTTGTGTGCAGAATGGAGAAAGAACTACTTGATCCAATAACACTAGTTGTTCGAGTCTATCGACAAACAGTGCGTATTATCAAGAGAAAGAGAACAAAGTGCGTGGGTAATGCAATTAGCGATAGAACACTAATTAGGCTAATTGGCACTCTAAATTCATGTGCATGGCTCGCCTTGATTGCCAACTCCATCTGCAATTTTGCATGATGAGCCGATTGGAAAATGGTGTGTCTACCGTAATCAATACTTTATCAAAAACGGTGTTGCTACCGTAACCGTTGAACTAGCATGTGTCGCTACCCTTGCCGTGAGTGAAAGAACGGTTATTGAAAGGATGGGTGTGCACGAAGTACGGTAGCAAAAGGGACAAAAGGGACCTGGAGCGTGCTCTTTACAGTCTTCGTGTCCATGTTGCGGAACTTGGAGTGGAAGTCGTGCAGACGCTCCTCTATCGCGCTAAACAAAATAAAAATAACTAATCTAATTTTATGCGTTTTTTAGAAAACTAAAGTTCGCGGAACAGTTGAGTTTCAAATATAGCTGAAATTCTCGAACAGAAAATTTTCAACAATCGTATGCTGATTTCTGATTGAAAAAAAGAGAAAAATAACGAAAGGTTCTCAAGACAAAATAAGTTGTGATAATTGCTCACCTGAGATTGTTCTCCTGGTTGAGATGTGCTTCAGAGGATGAGAATATCCACTCCAGTCTCTTCTCCACGGGCACTTCAGCCACCATGTGCTTGTCCAACACTGCAGCACACACGTATCTGCAATTAAAATATTTAATAAATTATAATAAAACTATTTTCGCTACGATTTTTCTCTCTCATGAATCTGTATCTGTTCCGAAACCTTGTAATGGCAATATTCTGCAAAGGCAAAATAGATTTCGGTTTCGCATTTCCACCAGTTTGATCAAAAATAATTTAGTCATTCCTACGAAGTTTTGAGTTTCACTCTTTCTATAACTTATGTAGGCAACACTTCGAGACAATAATAGGATAATAATAGTCGGACAATGTATGGCACAATGATTATTCGAAAATTGGGTGTGTTAGGTTCTCGGGGGTGCTGATCATCGTGGTGTGCTTCATTTTGCACCATCTCGACCGGTTGAGCCAGGCTGCATCCGGGGTCCACATCGCGATTTTCCAATAACTCATCTCATAGGCCATCAAAGGCAATGAAAATTTAACAGGGCATGTAATCGATGATGGGAAGTCTAATCATGTTTTTCATGGCTTGTGAAAATCCAGTTCTCATTTTTCAGTTGATATTTTTCGAACACAAGGCGTTAGGGGAATTCAATTTTTAGCAAAGTTGGATGCGCGCTATCGTGAGGATCATTTTTCGTGTAAATATGATGAGTTTTGCAACTATCATATTTTTGCTAGAATCGTTTTAGTGTATTCGATTTTGATTCATCGCAGCGAAACTCGCGCATTGAGTGACGAATTGAATGAGTTTCATTGTTGTTGTCGTCCTCTTCTTTGTTTCGCTCACTCGAAATGATGGAAACTCATGTCATTCACCACTCGAAGTGCGAATTGCGTGGCGAAGAATGAAAATAGAGATTACGAAAATGATTGTAGCAAAAATATGATAGTTGCAAAACTCATAATATTTATACGAAAAATGATCCTCACGATAGCGCGCATCCAAAGCTTAAATTGAATTCCACTAACGCCTTTTATTCGAAAAGTATCAACTGAAAAATGAGAACTGGATTTGACTCCCCATCATCGAATACATGCCCTGTTAAATTTTCATTGCCTTTGATGGCCTATGAGATAAGTTATTGGAAAATCTAGATGTGGAACCCGGATCATACGTCAAATAGGTCTCGAAAAAGCGAGAGTGCACGTCGGCACTCCGGTAAGACAGATATCGGCAATGCGAAAAAAACAGCGTAATGTATGGTAAAAATTGATTATATCGAGTACATCACGTCGGCAAGCTTGTTTGGGCATATCGGCAGAAAATACTATGCGAGACTTCATTTGACGTATGACCCGGATGCAGCCTGGCTCAATCAATCGAAATGGTGCAAAATGAAGAACACCACGATGATCAACATCATTGAGAAAATATCCGCTCAGATTTTCAAAAAAATGACTGTGCCATCGATGGTGCATGTTTGTTCGACTATAACGCAAACCGCCTCATAAATGAAATTAATCAATGGGATACAATACCGAAACATACGCGAGCAGGTGGGCTGATCTTTACCACGCAGGCTTTCAAAATTTCAGTGTCATAATCGAAATAAGCGCTAACGGAACAATTTCAAGTAATTGTACCACATATTCTGGAAAATACATTTAATAACAAACAACAAATAATAATAAAAATTTAAACTTACGCCATGAGATGGGCGGAGATGAATCGTGCGCACGCACTTCCTCCATGACCATCGCACACTGCGAGTAGCAGAGCACGAGAGGAGACACAACGACTGGAATGGCAAGATGGATTGGTCTTTGATCTTTTACATTGCAGTATTGGAGTGGAATAGGAGTGTACTTTCAAGAGTATACTATATATTTATTTTGTTAGAAAAGTTGGGGATAGTGGAAGTATCTGAATATTGGTACATGATTTGAGACAAAATAAAAGCAGTTTTAAGATTTTTCTTGGACATTAATTTCCTCTAGGCGGCTTTTTGTAAATACCTTCTGATAACGATTATGCGAAGGATGACTTATATTTCGAAGTAATTTCTCGCTCAACTAATTTTAAAAGGAGGAAATGGTGTTACTGATACGCTTTAACCCAGTGTGCTCTGACGTGATTGAGTACGTGTGATTTTCGAGAGAATTACACCTTCCCCAATTCGTCCGATTATCATACCCAAGCGAGTAGAAGTCCTCGATCGGTTGATTCGCGGCCAACTGGCAGATATCCACGCGTTTGATCGCTCCCTCGCCTGATGAAAACATGTTTGCTGTCCATTTCTAGTGAAAACACAGGGGCGAAACTTGTTTTGAAGAGATACGAACGTCATAATCGCACAAAAATAGCCACTTACCGATGTTGAAACTGCGCTCAAACTGCCGGAGTCGGTCGTCGGCGGCTTTGCGTGCCGTGCGCATGCCCCGAATCGCCTGCTTCCATCGCATCGCTCTGAAGTAGTCGCAAGAATGATGACTGGGATAAAAGGAGACTGACCTTGTCAGCCGGGAAGTGCCGAGTTACGCGCGATTCCAGCCCCTCTTCACGTGCCGCGACTCTTCCGCTCGAGCAGCTGTTCTAGGAATATAATGATCAGAAGCTACTCCAAACGCAAGCAAAGCGGAAAAACAACGCGAAGCGAAAGCTCGACACAAGGCGCAATCCACAGTACTCCGCGAGGCACTCTATCACAAACTGGCAGAAAGTTTGACGATTTCTCTTACCGTACTCAGATCAGTTCTCAATCTGGTGTGAGCCGAATTGTCATATTAAACCTACTAAATGAAAAAAAAATTAAATCAGCGAGTTCTGACCTACCCGCCTAAGCCCCGCCTCTCTCGGTGCGGTCACACACGAAATCAGTTCGGTGGGTCATGGCATGGTAAGCAGGCCACCCTTTTCGAATTTCAAACACTCTTAATTTTATTTTCCTTGACAGCATGAAATAAAATGGCGCCTTCGGACTGATAATTGATCAATATATTGTTCATTTTCTCTGTGTGAAGGTATCAGTCAGGACAAACGTGCGCAAGGTACACGGTATCCAAGAGTGAAACGCAGGCAGTAGTGAATTTAACTGAATCTATATTTCAAATGATCATATTTCGTACTCCAATGAATGGTTAATACAAATGCAATACATAAATGTATCAACAAAGGGTTTTAATCATTTGTTAAATGACGTCTTTTACTGTTTTGTCCGTTAATTATTTCGCAAGGATCGCGTCCATGGATTTCGGGAAAAACTTGATAAAAGTTTAACTCCTGCACACTGATCATACTGAAGTCAAAACCAAGAAGGCGCATTCCGAGAATAAGTCGTAAGCTAATTAAAACGAGCGAATTCGCCAAGTATGCAATTTTCACCGATGATTTAAAACATGATCGCGTCCACAGAATTTTCTAATTTTTTTTTATGTGTAGTGCTTTGTTACCTGAATTTCGTATTAATGATAAGAATGTAAAGGCGCATTCCGAAATAATAGGTTGATCCTGGAAAAAAGCCAAAATACGTGAAAGATTTAAATTCCCGCATTTCGACGTTTCCCACTCCATGACACGACATTTGCCGGCTCTGATTCTAACTTTTCCGGTTCGGTGGTCCCTACTTGCCTTGCCGGGTGAACGCGCCAACTTGCCGTAACTTTGGCTGATTTTGGCTGATTCTCGCTTCGTTCTGGCGCTGACGCCAGCCGTCCTTCCAACGCGCTCATTCCCCTTAGAAACATGCCATTCATCCTGTCACTTGCTGTGTTTATCGCGCCATAACTGGTTCACGCGGCCGCTATCCGTGTCGATCGATTCGATCCTGTTTCGCGTTCTTCTTCGTGATGAGAGACCCGATTGCAGCCGCTCCCCGCCGATTCATGGAAGGGCCACTGTCGAAGTGGACAAACGTCGTCCACGGATGGCAATACAGGTGAATCCAACCTACTATCGCATCCCAGATTTGGTATTTCCCTGGTTTAGAAGACTAGTAGTGTCTTCTAAATTGTACACAGATGAATTATCATCTCTACGGTAACCTAGATAACCCAATCATTATGGAATCGCAGCACTAATTCGATAGTAGTGCCACTTGTCCTTTCAAACCTTTCTTGTTTACATACCTCGTTGCTCACTACACACTATCTTTTCGCCAATCAATGAAAGTAAGTCAAGCCGCCCAGAAAAACCTCGTTGTGGCCTTGCTATCGTTTGCTATACCTGAAAAGCCGTGTATCTTTATCCTAGTTAAATGTGCCCGCTAAATTAGTTTTTATATGCACTGATGTTCAAGGATGAAAGAATCGTCATACTATTCAGTAGCAATATTAGGTGGTCGGAGCTTTTTGTCATAGTTTGATACTGGCCCTGTTGTTTATTGGTTGATCTTTTGGCTTAACATAATCAATATAATATTATTATTGTTATTTTTTATCCTTTCAGATGGTTTGTGCTGGGCGAGGACGCGCTCCTCTACTACACGTCCAAGGAGAAGATGGCCAAGGGCCAGCAGCGCGGCTGTCTGCGGTATGTCTTTGATCTTTGGACTTATCCATGTCACTAATTAGAAATCTTGGATTGATCGAAGTAACTCATTCCAAGTCTATTGTAAAGAGATTGCAAGGGTCTGTGTCATGTCTTTAATAGTTGTGTTGTCGGATCGAGTAGTACTTCTCTCCATTCTGCACACTGTCTTACCGTGCAACTTAGTGTGCAGAATAGAGAGAGCATTATTAGATTAGGGAACATTAGTATTTTATTTTTGTGCTGGACACATATCGACTAATTTATTCTCAGTCTATCATAGAACATTGTAAGGCGAATCATCATGCTTAGATTGAGCAATATATTCTTCTTTTGCCAATTAGCACAGCGTTTTTGTTACAAGAGGGTGGTTCAAAATTTTTTTCACTGATTATTCATTCTTCGTTCAATCTTCGATGACTTGCATCTAGATTGTAGAAAAAAAAACCTTTTTTGTGCAGAAGAATGCAGACGGCCTAGCTCAGTAGTGAAGATCCGATTGAACTAATTATTTTGGATTCCGCATTTTCGGTCAAAGGATTAGCGCCTAAACCAGTACTAATATAAAACAGGTCATAGATATCCTGTCCTCAACTTCCTCTGCGAATGCTTGCGTCCTTTCAGTAAGAAATGAGATCGTAATGGAATCGAAGTATCGAGCACAGTAATTAGATATATTTAAAAATATTAATATTAATAATATTAATAATAATATCAGGCTGCGCGGCGCGATCGTGGGCATCGACGGCGAGAACAACAGCCTCTTCACGATCACCGTCGACGGCAAGATCTTCCATCTGCAGGTGAGTCATGAGTAGTCGACTCTCTCCATTCTGCACACTATCTCACCGGTCAGACGGACGAGAGAGTGTGCAGAATGAAGAGAGTCTGATGCCGATTTATCATCACTAATGAAAAGTTTTCGATTCTCTCAATTCTGCGCCTGTTTCGCTGACTTACGAGGTAGTGTGCAGAACGGAGAGAATCGGATGCCGAAACGATCACTAATGAGCGACCATCTAGATACCCGTACTCTACCGGAAAACCGAATTCAATAGCTATCAAAAGAAGTAATTGCTATATGTTTCATGAAAAAATCATAACTAGAATCATAATTGTTTTGAAACAACAAAGAACGTTACTACGATTGAACATATTCATTTCCTTCAAAGATAAGGGAGTAGTGCGGCACAAACCTGCCGGTTGCGGATACCGGAAACTTGCAGGGCTCACTCACTTTTTTGATATGGTAGATTGTATGGTCAGATGCGTTTGTGATGATGGTCATTATCAGTGACATGTAAAATAGGCAAAAATAGCCAGAGATGTAAACATGTCATAGCTCTTCGTATGCAATTGTTGAGCTAAGCGAATTCGAAATTATTTGATAGGTCATGCGTCTGTGGTTTAGTGCGCCACCACATGCACACCCAGTGTGATCCATGTCTCAGCGAGTGTTCATAACAATGAGAAGATGGCATTGGTAATTGGTCGCAGGCTAGTGTTGCATGTATTCCAAATACCTTCCAAAAAATAATAGGATAGTAGAGCATTCCCATTTTAAACAAGCCCATCTAAGGTTCCCGCACCGTTGTCGCTTCACGTTCATGTTAGTTGTCCATAGGGAGTCCAGGGATTGTGATTTTTTCTTCATATCGAATGCCAATACAATATGAAACATGAACCGAGTGAGGTGTGGATAATCTATGTGTCAGGGTTTGAATTTGTTAGACCCAACTCCTACATCAAGGTTCTTGAGTTGGAAAATGATATTTGATCTTTGAACTCTGATCTCTAATCTTTGATCTCTGATCTCTTTGCAGGGTCGGGATCAGCGCGAGCGTGACCAGTGGGTGAAGGCGCTGGAGGCGGCGATCCGCGCCTGCTCCGCCTACCATAATCCGGCCCATGCGCCCGCGGCGATCAGGTGAGCGGATGAATTCAATGATATTTATTTATTATCTGAAACTTAAAATTAAAGTGGCTCGAATTTTCTCACGGTTTAATAGAGTTTCCGAAAAAAGTTACCGTACCTTATCAGTTTTCGATGTTTTTTTAAAACGAGGATAATGCTTCGACTAGGAAAGGAAAAATAATGTCGATTAGACCCACCTAAGCCAACCTTGATCATCACGTGAGCATGAGTGATTGAAATAGGGGTCACTTGTACTTTTTCTTTTTTTAATCGTCGACAGAAAAATATGAAGAAGGAAGCGACATTCTTTTCTTGCTAATCAGAATGAGAAGTTGTTTTATTTGAACTAAAGAGATATCGCATTGTCTAAACACAGAATCAACTGGATTTTTGCTTTGTCTTTGGCTTATTTTTTTCTTACCCTTTGCGTCTATCACTAATATTCATTGAAGTTGCTTACATTGAGGCTGTAGCTCGAGAGTAGCGGGTTATCTGAAATATTTTTTAAAAAGTTTCACTAAATTAAATTATTATTTATTTCTGCAGATCCCAGCTGCAGCAGGCCGAGGTGCATCTGGACGCGATCAAGGAGCAGGTATTTATTTTAATTTTAATATATTTAAATTTAATTAAATGAATAAAAAAAATGGATCATTCACCATAGAGGTTTCTTTGAGCATAGTTGGCTTTGTGGGGCGAGTCCCGTGGATCTTGAGCTTTAGCCCCCACGTTTAGGTATGAATGCTCTAATTGATTCGATACATCATGGTTGAATAGTCTCACTGTCCAATATGTGCAGAATGATGACCTTTAAAATCGCTGATTTGCAATTCTCCCCACAAGCCGCAGTTTATGAGAATTTGCTGCTCGCTTTGTTCGCGCTGCAACCATATTTCTAATCTGTGAGAAATCCGAGGGTTTCATTAACTCTCTTATTCGCATTCTTCAAAAGCCTATTTCTCATTGCAAGTTGCTCATCCCAATGCATGAGGATGCCGATTCTATGGGGATTCATCTTGGATAATTTTCTAGAGTGGTGATGTGTTTTGGTTCTGTCTCTCTCTCTATTTAGCACACTGTCGAAGGGCAGAGTGCAGAATGGAGAGAGCAGAAAACCGAAATAAGACTCGAGTAGTTGTAGTTTTAAAGGGGTAGTTGGCGTGCAGAACGGGCTATTCTACTTTGCAGAATATCTTTTAAATATATTCTCATCTATCCCACCATTGCCGCACCCACGCTTTTCACGTTTTGTCTAATGCATTTGAGGGCTGGATTTACTAGTTCACCAAAGAAATGACGCGTCCGCATATATAAAAATGAAGGGCACTTCTTCGGTTTCTGACCCAGACAATCCTGTGATTGCATTCTCTTCCTCCCCTATCTAGATTTCCATTCCACCCCTCTCATTGTGATCTGCGCGGTCACAATCTGGGCCAGAAACCGAAGAAGTTCCAAATGAAGCATATTTTTGAGTAGTTTTATTTTGCTTTGCCAATGAACCAATTTCTTGAAAAAAAAATATTGGGATTTAGAACTTAATCTTGGTTTCTGCCCTAAGGCATACTCTAAGCCACAAAAAGTTGCATGACTACGCGCATATAAAAACAAAAAAACCGACTGACAAGCTAGTCAATAGTGATTTGGTATCAGTTTTCTATTCTCTCCATTCTGCACACTCTCGTCTGTCTGACTTCCCGGATAGTGTGCAGAATGGAGAGAGCCAAACCCGATATGATATCCTTAGTAGTCAGGGTGCTGAATACACGTTCTTGTACTGTGGAAACATCTCTGAATCATCTCCGCCCGCGCGTTTCTTGTTGCAGGGGATTCATTGATTTAACGTTTTTCATTGGATTTGATCGAGTTGAGACTACCGCAACAAAAAAATAAAAACACATTTTCTCAATTTATTTCACACACACACACACACACACCGGTTTTGTGCTATGATGCATTCGTTTCTTTGGAGGAATCGGGGATTTTTGATTAATTGGTTAGACATCTTACTCAAAATAATAATAATAAAATATGGCACATGCGTTATTACAACGACATTTCCATAGCAGCCCAATTAGTGTGGCATGGCCGTAAATCAGCGCATAGAACCCAGTGAGATCAGTGTGCTGAATGCGCGTTCTTCTTCTGAGGGAACTCATTCATGGATGAGTCATCTCCGCCAGCGCGTTTCTCGTTGCAGGGAATTCTTTTGATTGTATGGGTGTCTTCGGATTCAATCCTGTGAAGGTACTCCCTCAAAACATTTTACATTTTCTTCATTCATTTCACACTCGTCGGTTTTGCGCTGCGACCTACTCGTATCGTGTGCGAAATCGGAGATGTTCAATTGTAATGTCTGTCCCGGCGAACACGAAAACAACTAAACAATCTTCAGGCATTTTTAGTCTTGCTATTATGCATTTAATTAATTAATTAACTAAATTGTATAGGTGGAGAAGCTGGACGGGCTCGCGGACAAGGTGACGAACCGCGAGAAGCGCACGGTCGACGACCTGCTCACGTCGTCCAATCGACTCATCGAGGTACGGTATTGGAGGGGGGGGGGGGGGGGGTACGTATTCATGGAGAGTGAACTCTCTCTATTCCGCACACTCGTTTCTCTCTCCCTCCAGTGGTATTGTGTGCAGAATGGAGAGAGCACTATTCGATCCGTAAAGACTATGGTAGGTCATAAGGGATGTCGAATCGGCCGAGAAATGGTCAAAGAAGCGCGCCACATAAGAGAGACTAGTGTATTTCACTAGATGCAATTAGGTTTCATGACCGACTGATAAGTCACACTGCCGACTGATATTTGATAAGTCTTGGGCCGCTATGAGTGCAAAAATATTCTGACATTTACCTGCGATGGATTCCTTTGATACGACTCTCGATTAAGTTGGGATGATTGGGGGATGAATTATGAAGAAAAAAACCCTTGTTTCAGGTGGTCGGACGCGCCGTCGTCCTGCTCCAGATGGCACAGAGCAGGTACGGTATCGAAGGGAAGGGACTACGGTATCGAGAGGGGATGAGTACGGTAGTCATCGATTTTGTGGATAGCGATAGTCTAGATTGAACTACGGTAGATGAAGCGAGGTTCCTTCAACAATTGAATGTTAGATAAAAGGGGACTTCCTGAAATTGACATTCACTGATTTTTCTCTTGCTAAATAGTAATGATGTAGCTCGAGTGACGGGATGGAATAGCTGCGGGGTTAAAGAAATGAACTAAAATAAAATCTAAATAATTAAAGTATTATTTTTGCAGAATGGAGTGCTCGGTGCTGTGCGCGAACGAGAACGAGAATGGAAGGGTGAGTATTTAAATTAATTAATTAATTATCTGTTCGGCAGGTTAGGAAAATTTGGGAACAAATTATCCCGTTGCGTTGATGTTTCACGTTCACATGACATGGCGGTTGGGGGCCGTACCTTTGATCTTGTCGGGAGTGCATTGTGAAATGAATTTATAAACGGCTAATGGATCTCACATGCGATGTCGTCAGGGCGTGTTTTCATTTTGCTAGTCGGGGCTGGAAAATATTGTCCTAAAATTAGCTCCGCTCATCTGATTTTAGCGTCCTCTATCATTTCTCTAACCGACGAGAGAGGAGAGTCGATTCCAATTTGTCATCACTAATTGGCATTCCTAAAATTAGCTCGGCTTATCCCCTGATTTCGGCGTTGTTTGACTTTCGCGAACTCCATTAAAACTGCCCCGCTTTTAATTACACGTAGGAGTGAGCGAGAGAGTTTCCATTCAAGAATAGCAGAGACAAAAGAGAGAGAGAAACACTAGGACGAGAGAGTCAGGTGGAAAAGCGAAAGACACAGGCAGGGATTGTTATCTATTTAGAGCGCCGTTTTTCCCACGTATGCTCGTGCCTGCTTCACTGTCCATTACCGAGACGAGCCGGGCGCTATCTCCATTTGGCACAATCTCTCGCACTGTCTGGCAGATTAGAGAGTGTGCGAAAAAGAGAGATCCACCCTCTCAGGGGTGAGCGCTCTCTAGCCGGTCAGAGAATACGAGAGAGCGGGCGAAAATGAGAGTGTGTTGTGTCTGGCGTGCCCTTTTCAGTTCTCTGCCCGCTCTTTTCCCGTGCTCGTTTCCCCCTCTATTCATTTCTGACGTTTCCCCCATTCTCGTTCCTCATTCCTTCACGCTTTCATCATCATCGGGGCAAAACGACCCTGGTTCGCGTTCATTTTGACGCGAAATGGTGGCCGGTAGGGTTTGGGTTTCGGGTGACGATGACCTCAGCCGGCATGCTGTCGTGATTAGTGGTATCATGGTTTCGAACTTGAAAAAGAAACAGGTCTAGAATGATGGCCGGTAGGATTTGCGATTTGTGCAGGGGTTTTGCTTTGTTCCTCGCAGGCTCCACTTTGATCGGAGCCAGTTTGATGGTGGGAAAAAAGAAACCTTCGTAGTGTTAATTAGGGAGCGATGAAATCGATATTTTCTCTAGAGTAATAGCCAACTGGTTTCGGGTTTCAAGCAGTGGATAAATCATTATTCACAGGTCCGCATTGGTATTGTAGGCGCGCGCAGGTTTCCAAAATACACCAATTCGTTGCGAACCAGCGAGAGACATTGAATCGATCTTTATTGTAGAGCATGTGGGTTTTGAGTTTTGAGCAGTGGTTACCACATTGCTCGTAATGTGAGCATCAGTCGCTTTTCCGTTCGGCGTGGCAAAAAAAGAAACATTTTCTCGTCAAGTGCGTACTCATGAGTGATCGATTCGATCTTTGTCCTAGAAGCGCAGCTGGTAGGATTCGGGCTACGGTCAGTGGATTATCCTCATGGCGTAAGGACGATTCACTTACTCCCTAAGTGGTTTTGATGGGAGTCTTGAACGTGCGAAAAAGGAGGAACAGTTATCCGTCGCGATTTTTTTCTAGAGTATTGGCCGGTTGGATTTGTGTTTCGGGTGAGTATAGCCTCAGTCCGCATCATGTCTTGATTAGTGCTGTATGGGGTGTGAGTGCAATAAAAGAAGCATTTATCCGCAAGATCTCGAGGGAGATCGAATCGATCTTTGTTGTTTAGTGTTGACCTGTACGACTTGGGTTTCGTGCAGGGATTACCTTCTTGCTCGCAGGTTCCGATTTGATATGAGCGGCTTGGTGTGCGCAGAAAAATAACCGATTATCCGTTTCGTGTGAACTCTCAGAAAGATTTAGTCGATATAGTTGTAGGAAGTAGGATCCTGGTTTCTAGCTGTAGTGACCTCATTACTCGCAGAGTCCGCAAAGTATTGTACTACCACGGTGCAGGTTCCAAAAATACGCCTATTGTTTGCGAACTCGCGAGAGAGATCGGATATATCAGAATGATGGCCTGTATCTTGCACACTCTCAGGTTGCTGCTTCGGTTGTTGTAGTTGCGATGGTCTAGGAAAATGAAGAGAAATGGCAATTCGTTATGAACTCGCGTGAGATTGAGTCGATATGCGTTCCATTGCATTATGGTAGTAGGTATTGTCGTTCTCACTCTCTCTATTTCGCACACTCTCCCGTCTGTCTGACCGATGATAGAGTGTGCGGAATGGAGAGAGCCGAAACGGACATCACTATGGCCAGTAGGATCCGGGTTTCCAGCAGTGGTTATCACATTAACTGCAATAGCAGCATTAGTGTTCCATCGGCCTTCGTTCCTAAAAAATAATCTCATTCTCGTTTGTCAGTGCGAACTCGTGCGAAATCTTGTCGATACCGATCCGCTGCTCACCGTTGCAAAAAGAGAGGAAAGCGATTATCCCCACCTCCTACCCTTCCCCCGCCCGCACCCTTGTTGTTTCACGTTCGCGTGACCTGGCTAGAGGAAGGGTAGGGGTGATTCGGCAGACTTTGTTATGCAAAAATATTTTTTGTTGCTTATGGTTTGCCGGTTCGCTTTTAGCTGTAATTAGTTCCCGCACCGTTGTTGCTTCACGCTCATGTCATACGGCGAGAGGAGGCAGTTGGGTTGATTCTATCGACCATTCGTTGAAAATAAATCAGCAAAATGCAACGATGCTCCCAGTCGCCTTTTCTATACAAGGCGGGCAGCGCCACCCGATCGGCTGTTAGCAACGCGAGCCTAACCTGAGAACTGTGACACTGTAGTTTTTTTTAAAACGCCCATGCCACTTCTTTTGAAAGGGGCAGCTACTTTAGGTCGAGTTTTGTTGAGTGTAGAAAAGTTGATGGCCAAATGTTGCCACTTCAGCACTGATCTGTGATTGTCTGCCGCGCCGTTGTTATTTCGCGTTCGCATGACCTGCCGAGAGGGAGAGATGATGTTGATTCGACTGCTACACGTGTCTTAAAATATTGAATGAATATATATATATTTTTTAAAATTCCTTACTGCTCTTGATTCTTACTCAACTGCGTATACTTCCCGCACCGTTTCCGTTTCGCGCTATTGTGACATGGCTAGTAAGAAGCTGCCACTTTGATTTGTTGAAAGCAGCGTCAATAGAAAATGCACCAATTTAGAGAGCGCTGTGATTCAGCGCCTAGTTTGGACTGAACTATGCTTTGTTCCCGCACCGTTAGTCACAAATCTGCTATACTGTCAATTGTTGCCAAACTTTCGCACTGATCTGTGATTGTTTCGCGTTCGCATGATCTGGAGAGAGGGAGCGGTCAGGTTGATTCGACAGCCGCTCCAGCTTTAAAAAAAAATAGAAATGCAAATTATTATCTGCCCTACTCCTGATTCTTACTCAACCGCGTGTACTTCCCGTACCATTCCCGTTACGCAGTCTTGTGACATGGCTAGTAAGGAGCAGCCACTTTGATTTGTTGAAAGCAGCGTTGATAGAAAAGGCACAAATTGAGAGAGCGAAATGATTCTGAGTCTAATCCAGACTAGTGATGTCGTCTCGGTTTTCTGCTCTCTGAATTGTGAACACTTTCGTCCGTCTGACCTACGAGAAAGTGTGCAGAATAGAGAGTGTCGAAAACCGAAACAATATTAGTAGTTCACACTAAACTTGGCTTTGTTGTTAGTAGATCCTGTTTATGTATCATGGCGATTGGGATTAATTCAGTCGGCGTACGAGTTCACATAGAAAACATAGAGATAAATTGTGTCGCGATGTTTTACCCCGTTTCATCGCCGATTTGTGAATATTCCCCGCATGATTTTGGTTTCGGGTGCGTATGACCCTGCGAGAAAGGGACAGCTTCTTTGATTTGTTGAGAGCTGCTATATCAATTAAATCTACTGTTGGACTGTTTGGAAATAAGGAAGCGTTTAACCGTAGTTGCATTCACGTTTCGCCGCTGAACTGTGCTTTGGTCCAGCACCGTTACAGTTTCCGTTTCCCGTGATCTGACTGAAGGGTGGAGTAGGTGGTGATTAGATACGACGCTGCTGGCCAAAATATATATGGTTCCTTCCCGCGCCGTTGTTGTTTCGCGGTCGTATGACCTGCCGAGGGGGAGCGGTAGGCTTGATTCTTGCTTGCTCTCATTGCCATCACCAAAAATATTGTAATGAGAGAGTGCTGTAAGCCGATTAGCTCGCTCGTGCTCTAGCTAGCTCGTGCACTGTTTTTGTTTCACGCTGCTATGACCTGGCGGGAGGAGGCAGTGGAGTTAATTCTGATCACTCTGTGGGGAACAAACGTAACAATGAAAGGGGGCGTTTTCGGGATCTGTATGGTGATAAGTTCCCGCTCCATTGTTGTTTCGCGGTATTGTTCCCTGATGGGAGGAGGCTGTTAGGTTAATTCAGTCGACGTTCGAGATCTCGTAGAAAACAGAAAGAGAGAGAGAGAAAATGTGTGTGTCGCGATTCTTCTCCCGTTCAATCGCTGAAATTCCCGCATTGTTTAGGTTCTGAGTGTATGTGACCTGGCGAGAAAGGGGCAGCTACTTTGATCGTTGATGGTTTTTGTCATAGTGAACACAAATTATTTGCCATTGATTGACTACAAAATCATTGCTAGAAGAGATCTGCCCAATGCTTCCCTATTCGCTCTGACCTGGAATTATGATAATTCCCGCACGATTGTCGATCCACGCTCATATGACCTGACTGATAGTGGAAGTGGGGTTAATTGATTCAACGGAATAAAAAGGCAGCATAGCAAATTGAGAGAGCACCTTGATTTTTGTGGCTGAATTGAGTTTTGTTCCCGCGCCGTTGTAGTTTCACGTTCGCTTGATCTTGAGAGCAATCGTCTTTGATTTGATTTTTTTATTTTTTTTATTTGATTCCTAATTTTCAGATTTTGAATTTCCCGCACCATTGTTGCTGCACGTTCGTTTCGGTTTCACGCTCGCATGAACTGGTGATTGAGAACTCTGTAGCTGATGGTTGCTGTGGCGGTGTTGGGGTTAAAAAAATAGTTGCAAGGAGTGAGAGAGATCTTCCAAACGTTTCCGGTTCGCTCTGAGCTATGATAACCTACACTGCTATTTTCCCCATCCATATCACCTGAGAAAGGGGCATCTACTTTGATTGGAGTGATGTGCCCCTTGTTGAAAAATTAGATATGCCACCCTCGCACCGTACTTTAATTAGCTCCCGGAACGTTGTTGTTTCACGCTCGCATGTCCTGGCGAGAGAGAAAGTGGAGCTGATGGAACAGACACTTGTAGCGAAGAAAAAAAACATCAGAATGAAAGAGATCTTTCAAACTTTTCCCGGCAGTCTGCATTGTGAATGTTCCTCCAACACCATTATTGCTTCACGATCGAAATAGGAGTGATTGGATGGAGTGAATAATGAGAGTTGCTAATAAAATTTCCATGCTACTTTGTTGCTTCACGCTCACATGGCCTGGCGAGAGGAGCTGTGCGATTGATCCAGTCCACTTTGCTCGCAGAAAACATTGTAAGATATAAATCTACCAACCTTTTCATGGTTCGATCTTACTTGGCATTTTGATAGTTCCAATACCATTGGTGTTTCTCGTTCACATGACCTTGCGATTGAGAGGTGTGGGATTGATGGTCTTGGGATTTCGACTGAACCAAAAAATAATTTATCAAGAAATACATTTGCTGATCGTTTCCGACACGCTCTGAACTATGAATAATCCCCGCACCGTTGTTGTTTCACGTGCATCATCCGATGAATGCGCCTAGAGATTGAAAAATCGAGAGAGTATCATGATTCTCCACCTGTTTCTTCGCCGAACTGCAATTCGTTTCAGCAAAGCTCTTGCTTCACGGGCATTTGACCTGAGTAAAATGGGTACTGGGATTGATTCGATGTTCACTCTGTGGGTAAAAATAACAATGAAAGAGAGAGAGAGAGATTCTTCTCTGCCCATTCCGTCGTCGAACTGTCACTGGTCTCCGCCCGCACTCTCCCTCTCTCGGTTTGAACTCGGAACTCGACCTCCGCATTTATTGTCTCTCGAGTTCTCCCCCTGTCGCGTGTTTGCGCTAGAGTTGCCAATAAGTGATGCCGTTTCGGTTCTCTGCGCTCTCCATTCAGCACACCATATCCGAAAGACGGGCTAGAGTGTGCAGAATGGAGAGAGCAAAGATCCGAAACGATACAGTAGAGTTGGCAATGTTGCGAATTGCCCTCCTCATTTCGCACACTATCTCTCTGGCTCTGATCCATGGTGAGACGCAACTTTGAGATATTCACCGTTGTCGATTTCTAATCTATCATGATATGCTGAACTCGACTTTTTGTCTCACAGAAGTTTTGCTTACTCACGTGTGTTTGTGCAAATTAGAGATCGATTGCTGATTTCCGATTTTACATCACTACTCCCTACGTTGTTAGATTAGATAGCATGAAGGATGAGGATACGCGCTATCAGTAGTACGCTCATTAGAGAAATATCACGTGCGCATGCGCAACGGCGGACGTTATCATCACAATTGTTATCTCTCCAATTAGTCGGCCATGTTTACGACGCGCGCGATAGTTGCTAGGCAGGCATTTCCTGCTCTTTAGCCGTTTCGAGACGAGACGAGCTAGATTGGTTTGCCTGGTTCATGAACAATTTTGGAAGACATGTTTATTTTGCTTTTGACTTGATAAAAAAACGTACTTGAATCTGCGTTTCATGGGTATATTATCTGCTGGTCAGATGTAATTTTCTAGCTGCCAATATTTTGTTCACGATAGTTGCTAGGCAGTCATTTTCGGCTCGTTAGCCGTTTCGAGAGAGACGAGCTAGATTGGCTTGCCTGTTTCATGATCACTTTTGGAAAAGACTGCTGATTTGGCTTTAGACTTATAAATCAAAACGCACTTGAATCTGTGTTTCATTGGAATCTTATCTGC
Source organism: Pristionchus entomophagus (assembly GCA_036245825.1). Lineage (NCBI taxonomy): Eukaryota > Metazoa > Nematoda > Chromadorea > Rhabditida > Neodiplogasteridae > Pristionchus > Pristionchus entomophagus. The sequence continues at coordinate 12,556,666 of BTSX01000005.1, forward strand.
TAGTCAGTTTTTCTTGGGTAATCGTTGGCACATGTGGAGCCGAAAAATATATATTTATTTGTATTGTTGTTGCACACGGCGAAGAAAACATCGTTCAGTTTCTAGCTGCCAATATTGTTTCACGATTGTTGCTAGGCAGGCATTTCCTGCGCATTAGAGCGTTTCAAGAGAGGCGAGACTGGTTTGTGCCCCCATCTTCTTCTTCCTGGAAACGCGCGCGCGAGAGAAATCAGGGGACGAGATAGGGGAGATTCCCGAGCGCGAGCGATGTTCGGATTCTCTCCATTTTGCACACTATCTCGTCAAGCAGAGCGACGGGAGAGTGTGCGGCAAGAAGAGAGCAGAGAACCGAAGGGATTGGATGCGCTGAGTTTCTCCATTTTGCACACTCTTTCGCTGCTCGACAAAGTGAGAGAGAGTGTGCGAAATATGGAGAGCCAGACGGATCCCGTGGGTGGAAAAGTGCAGTATCGAGCGTGTTTCGCAGATGCCTCGTCCTTTTGAGAGTTATCTCTCCGAAATAGCATTGCGAAAGCACATCTTGTTGCGGATTTGCGCGTTTTCCACTCGTATCTATATTATTTATTTTTTAATTTGTTTTCAAATTAAGTATATATTAATTAATTGCAGTCCAAGTCTGCGGCCTCGAACACCTCCGGCGGCAAGGGCGACTCTCCCTCGGCCCGCGACGACCACTCGGCTGCAGCTGCTGCAGGAAGAGAGAGTGAGTGTGACGGTCGCCAATATTATTGGGGTGGTTGAAGCCAGGAACCTGCCAGTTTCCGTTTCCCAGCGCTTCTTTTTATTTTTGGACATCTAATAGTGATTGTTTTCATATGATCTACTCAATCCGATCACTGAAAATATTGCGCAACTGAGGTAATGCTAGTGTGCGCGAAGCGTGAATCGCGCGAGTTGTCTGTTCTCAAAATTTGTGCACATCCATCGAAATTTTAGATTAGTACATGCGTGAGTGTTTTTGGCGCATGGCTGATATTAGGTCGTTGAAACCAGGAACCTTCCAGTTTCCCTTTCTCAGAACATCATCAGAATCTAAGAATGCTGACTGGAAGCCAACCATAGACCTCATCCCGCAATCAAAATCTCGCTCGGATGTCAATATGCAAAATTTCCAGACAGGCGCAAATTCTGCAAACTGAGAACACGCCCGATTCAAGATTTACCTAATCTATAATATGCTCCGAGTGCATTTTTTTTCAATTCATGGACGGCTGACCTGATAACCATCACAATTTATTGATTTACTCTCTTTGTTGCAGCCAAATATAAGGTGAATCGGACGGTCGCCAATATTATAGGGGGTGATTAGAACAAGGATTCGCCGATCAGTTAGTTTCCCACATGAAATTATTTTTTTCTGCAACGTTATTGGGCGTTAGTTTAATCGCGATTGTGTCATGTACTGAAAATATTGTGCAGCTGAGATAATTCTAGTGGGCGCGAAGCATGAATCGTGCGAGTTCTCAGCTCTCCGATTTTGAGCCGAAAAGGCGGCAGTCAATACTTTGTCGGTGCTAGAAGCACGGATCTGACTACCACTTTGTTTCTCATGCGAAATTGCTTTTCTTCGTAAAGTCGCTCTGCTTTGATAGTCAATCCAACACTTGAGATGATTGGCATGTGCGAGCTATAAAGATTGAAAAAATTCCACGGGTGAGATAATTCTAGTTCAGGCGAAGCTTGAATCTCGCAAGTTCTCAATTCTCAAAATTGCACATCTAAACCAAATTTTGGATTAGCACGTAAGCAACTGTTCTAGGATGTGCTCTATAGGTACTTTCAAACATTCTCGGATTTTGAAGATCTGTTTGACCTAACAATAATGCAAATAACCTAGTCTAAAGTTTGCTTAGGACAGCCCACGCAAATCAACGGAACTGTTTGTGTGATTACCCCCTGATATCTATGCCTGGATATTTTCACCTGCCTCTGATTTTTCCTGGCTCTCGTAATTACCGAAGATGCGAAAAATTGCTCTAAATTTTTGATTTTTTTCTTTCGAACGCCTGTAAAGCCTATTGGTAGTTTATAGCGCACGTCTTTCTGGCTATTCCCAGCTCTCTATGTCTAGTTGTTACTTTTTTTGAGTGCATGATAATCGAGGAGAATCATTCCAAACGGCGTTTCCAATTTCGAAAATAAGCCTCTTGGTAGATCAATGCGCTCGTTTCTCTGGCTATTCCCGGCTCTCTTCCCCTCTCTAGATTATATGAGTAATTAATGAGGATGGAAAACAAGAAGACGTAGTAGGAGCTGCACCCTCCCCACCTTCCCGCGCATATTTGTCATTAGTGATGCTGTATCGGTTCTCTGCTCGCTCTCTCCATTCTGCACACTATCTCGCCCGTCAGACAGACGAGAGAGTGTGCATAATGGAGAGAGCCAAAGCCTCATCGGTCCCTGATCAAGCATTCAACCCTCACTCGATCTCACGTCGCGCGCAATTTCGAGAATGGGGAAGCGCCGCAGCCGCACAATAGGAGATGGATGTACTATGGAGAGAAGGTTAGAGAAGGCGAGAGAGTGCGCTGAATGAGGAGAGCACAGAGAAGGCGAGAGAGTATGCGCGGCTGTATTGATGCATTTCTCTCAACGATGACGAACGCTAGTCGTACTTATCTTCTCTTGTCTCTCTCCATTTAGCACACTCTCGCTCTGTCCGACTAATGAGAGAGTGTGCAGAATGGAGAGAGTTGCCCTGGAGAGAGTTGCCCCAGTTGCCCACGGCTTCCAGCATCTCTTGCGGCGCACGGTTGGCAATGAATCCAGTGTTGCTCTGATTGCCTTTTAGAAAAAAATTCACCACCCAATTCTGTGTTTCTAGCGCACCCTTTCTTGCCGACTGGGATAGTTTAGTTGATCATCGTGTTTTTCTGCGCTCAACAATCGAATGTAGCTTCCTCCCTCTTTAGTCTGCTCCGTAGAGATTGGCGCCCACGTGTCGAATGCCTAAATAGTTGAGGGCCAATATGCGTGGTTTGATTTTGTGAAATTTCGAAAATTTGCCAAAAAGTGAGGGCTGTTTTTTTGAAAATTCTCTAAAACTGTCCAATATTTGTGGGGTCACTGCGTACATTTTTAACTACTTTTCGATCCCTATTCGCGCTCCTGGGCAGTTGTGGGTGGTAGTGAGGCCAAATCGGCAACTACTCTCCCACAATTTGCTTGTTCTCTCGTCGGTCAGAGAAACGAGAGAGTACACGAATCGAGGAGAGTCGGATGCCGATTTGCCTTCTGTAATAGATGTTACCGCTTGCCTCACCGGCGTTAGGTCACTGCGCTGATACTGGACCGGTTTGTAGTGTTGAGTGTCCACCGTGACTCGGGGTTTCAACAATGTGACATATCTCAATAGAGCGCTCTGTGATCAATTATATGCGGAAGTAGATTTCTTCAAAATCAATCATCTTCTAGTTAGGGTTAGAGTTGTTTGGAGGATACAAGTTTTCCTGCGTGATTCTCTGCTTCGTATGTTTCTTTTCATCGAACACGTTGCTTTAGGTTCAGTACTCGCTCATTGCCAATTTTTAAAAAATTGTGGAAACTGAAGAAGAAGAAAAACGGCACTGTTGTTTCGGCGTTTCAACCGCGCGTTACCTTTCTGGCATCGATGACTTGGTTGATTCCTCATTCGCTCTCAAGCTAAAATATAAATCTCCCGCTCAGCATACAGTACCCTCTGAGTACGTTTCCTCTTACCGTACACCTCCCTTATTGCAGCTTACCGTAATCCTCCCCCATTGCAGCCCTCTCCTCCACCTCCCCCGACAGCTGCTCCTCCCGCCTGCCCCTGCATCCATCGTCGACGCAGGCGCAGCGATCGACGGCCCTGACCACGGTCGGTTGGCGAGAAAATCTGGTATTTTAATAATATTCTATAATTATCATTTTAAAATAGCGTTTTTACTGTTAGAACTACGACATGCTGTATCGTTTCGACTGTTTTCCAACATGAGTGAACGAGCTATACCGTAGAAAATCAGATGAGTTCGTTCGATCGAATGTTTACTGTATCCTCGATCTCATTTTGGTTCACACACTTGCCTAGATGACTGGCGAAGCAGTGTGCCGAATCAATCAATTTATCATATCAGGCAATTAGGGTGCTCAGATGAGGATGAGTCGCTGGTAGTCATCACGGGTTGTATTCCACCAGTTTTTGCCAATAGCTCGCATCAAGTCATCTCTCCAGCGCACTCTTGGCTTGCCCGAGGGGCGGGTCCAGTTGTAGGGCGTCCAGACAGTAGTCGCGCGGCTCCACTGATCCGTATCCAAGCTTCGCACTTTGAGTGCCCGGCGCGCCTTCCGTTTCAGTCCTTCTTGGTTCCAATCGCGCAGTTTCGTGATCCCTCGCACGCGTTCGTTTCTCCAGCGATCCCTTAGCGAAACTCCGACCATTTTCCGCTCCATCTTCCGTTGGGTCACACACAGCCTCTCCTTGTCGCTCGATCGCAAGGCCCATACTTCACATCCGTAGAGTACGGTAGAGGTGACGCAACTCTCAAAGAGTCTCCTCCTGGTCTTCATGGGAAGAAGTCGGGAAGAGAGGAGGTGGGACAGCTTACTCCATGCGTACCAACCGAGTCTGATCCTGTGCTCAATTTCGTCTGAGTGGTCAAGTGGAAGAGAGATTCTTCCTCCAAGATGCCGAATGGAGATAGGCAAAATAAAATAAAATCACCCCTAGTGACTCCAGTAGACTAATGAATGAAACTTCCGATGAAGATCAGAGGGGTACCTCCAATCGATAAATAACCGTACCTACCGTATTCCAATGACCATATCCTCCCCTCTCTCAGGTCCCGCCCGACTCGGCCACCGCCGCCGCCATCAAGCACCACCTCCACATCGAGCCCATGGTCGCGCCCATCAGCTGTGAGATTGTTATTAATTAATTTCATTTCATTTAAATATATCGGAATTTAACATATTTTTATGCGGGAGTCGTTCGGGAGAATTGGAGGTAACTAAAAATTACAAAACAAGGTGGATTGGGTGCGCAGAGGTTTAGTAAAAGCAGTGGTCTGGTTAGTTGCACAGTCGTGTTTGTGTTAGCCGGTCTCGAAAGGATAATACTAACCAGGTGTTTCCTCGTCATTGAAGATGGTGATTACCAGAGCGTTGCGCGCTTTTCCAATTAGAATGAAGGAAAACGGGGAAATAAAACAATATATATAAAAGAGCATGATTTCGCCAACACAAGTTCCTCCTCGGGCCAATCGGGTTTGTGTCGCACGAAGCGGCCATAAGCCACACATTTTTCTATCGTCAATGCGTAGCTCTTTAACAGATCAAAATATCTTTTTTACAGTAATATGATTGCAAACAATGAAATGATATTTTTTAAAAAAATTGATTATTATTTTATATGTAAATATTAGTGCTGACAAATCGGTATAGGCTCTCCTCAATTCATGTGCTCTCTCGTCAGTCAGTGAAACGAGAGAGTGTGCAAAATGGAGAGAGCAACGACCGAAATGCAAATCCATAATGCAGATTCCTCCTCGGACGACGAGTTCTACGACGCCGAGGACTACGAGGAGGAGGATGAGGAGAAGCAGGTACGGTAGGCAGGCAGGGGGGATTATTGATTGATTGAGGGAAACTGGTGAGAAGAATGATGACATCATTGAATGATGTTGTTGTGAGAACGGGGCCTTTTCAAGCAGGTAGACGGGGGATATTGATTGATTGAGAGCAGTTGACCAAGGGAGGGTACGGTAGTCGGCTGTTATTGATTTATTTATGACGGCCGCGGGACCTAGTGCGCAGGTATGGTAGTCGTGTGCATTAATGTACTGGGTGCTGGGAGAAAATATGTGTACGATAGGTTATTGTTTGGTTTGCGAACAGACGTATGATCGATATCAGTACGTGTCGTTATCACAACTGTTTTGCCATGTTTCTGAAGTTCCTCCGCTTCCTATGAAATGATCACTGCAGTGGAGGTTTCGTCGTGCCTTATAGCATACATAACGATAGACTGGGTTGTACAATGATGCGTTAGTGTTTCCCACGAGGTACCAATTGATCAGAGCAGGGATAATTTGAAGGTTTTTGTCAATACTCTGAAAACAGAAACGGCCTGGCATGCATCGAGTTTTGTTGAAATGTTGGATACTCTCCCAGTCAACTATTAATGTTGAAGGAATTCGGCCGGTTTTTAGTGATTTCTGGAGATTGAAACCGCCTGGAGCCGAGTGATGGGTTCGATAGTATTGGCGGCCATTTCGCGATGATCAATGTAGGTAGAAATCAAAGCAATTGGGCAAATTTCTGAAGACTTGATCAGCCTGGCATTGATAGAATTGTGATGTTGTGTAGTGCGACGCGCAATCATCGGCGCCGAAGGTAATCGACGTGTCTTGTAATTTTTCTGAAAATGGAAATCGCCTGGTTTGTTTAGAAATGTGATATTGTCCCTTGATTTTCACGCGCCATCCAGTGCAAAGTGAAAATAACCGCTTTTGTAAAACCATTGCAAATTGTGTCGCTATTCCGGCTGTCCTCAAGTGATCGGCGAGCGGTTGAGTGCGCCTTTGCTCTCCGTCTTTCCCTCCGCCCAGGCCTAGTCTCCCTCTACCAGAAGCGGTCGGCACGCGGTAGTTGTAAGCCCTCCCGATGGATCGCCACTTCTACATCGGCTCCATCAATGCCCGGACGCTCGCCTCGAGAGACAAGCAGATCGAGTTCGAACTGGCCCTCAGCAAGATCAAGTGGGATGTGATCGCTATGCAAGAGTCAAGAATTGTGAGTGTAGGCTCGTTCTTGCTCACCTCCTCAGCCATAGTGATCTACCATTCGGGTAGTACCACTGCGTCTCACGGTGTTGCGTTTCTCCTCCGAGCGCAGTTAGCGCGAGGAGCGGTGTTTCGAGCCCTCTCTCCCCGATTAGCCACTCTTCAACGATAGGGACTACGATTCGTTCCTTGACCAAGTCGATGCCGCCCTGCAGAGTGCGCCTAGAGGGTACACCAGTGTTATCGGGTGACTTCAACTGTAGAGTATCGAGAGAGCCGGGATATGAATTTCATATCGGTGATTTCGCCTCACAGTCCCCGAACGCACGCGGCCGCATCTTCACCGAGGCCTGTGTGCGTAACAACCTGCGTGTTTGGAACACCTTCCAAAAGAAAAGATACGGTAGAATCTGGACTTGGCGGTCACCGAACGGCTCCACACTCTCCCAGATAGACTTCATCGCCGCCCCTCCTTCTGCGCGTGTTGTCGCGATGCGATTTCTCACCTCAAGTGTGGCCATTACCCTGGCTCTGACAAGGTTCTCCCAGATATGCTCAGCCTATCTAGGAATTACCTTGCTCAACCACTGGCTGATCTACTCAACCACCTTGTGGCCGGAGATCCTGTCCCAGGAGGCCTAGTAGAAGCCATTGTCTCTCTACTGTACAAGAAAGGAGATACGACCAACATCAGCAACTACAGGCCAATCTCACTCCTCTCTGTCACCCTGAAGAGTATAACGCGAGTGATCATGAAGCGAATCGAAGTATGTCTCGATGAGTCGGAGTCCCTCACCCAATCCGGATTCCGAAAAGGGCATTCCACTCTCGACAACTTGCACGCAATCAAGCAACTCGCTGAAAGGTGTCACGAGTACAAGATGTACATTGGATTCGTCGACTTCACCAAGGCCTTCGACGCAGTGGAGTGGAGCGCTGTCTGGCAGGCACTCTGGAAGTCTGGAGTTTACCCAACACTCGTCAATCTCCTTCGTCGAATCTACGAGAACTCGTCCACCCTCATCCGAGTGAACGACGAAGTTGTCTCTGTGCAAGTGAGAAGAGGAGTCCGCCCAGGAGACACTCTGTCTCCTCGCCTCTTCAACGCTGTCCTTCGTCTCGCGATGGACGACATCGACTGGGAGAACTGCGGACTAAAGATTGACGGCCGTCATCTCTGTCATCTGGAGTACGCCGATGACATCGCGATCGTCGCCAAGTCTCGTCCGGAGATCAAGAAGATGCTTCAGAAGCTAGTGGAGGCCTGCGCGCGAGTCGGCTTAGAGGTCAACGCTTCCAAGACCGTCCTCCTCACGTCCTGCACGACCACCCGAGCTCCCATCACTATCGACAACCAAGTCTTCCACTTTGCCGACACTGCAACATATCTTGGAGGAAAAATCTCTCTTCCCCTTGATCCTTCGGCTGAATTGGAACATCGGATACGCTTGGGTTGGGCGAGCAAGCTACATCATCTGCTCGCTTCACGGATTCTTCCTATGAAGACAAAGAGATGTCTTTTTGACAGCTGCATCCGAACCACCGTACTCTACGGGAGCGAAACCTGGTCACTAAGATCAAGCGATAAGGAGCGTCTGGATCTTACACTAAGAAGGATGGAAGAATGGTCGGAGTGACCCTCAGAGATCGAATCAGAAACGAGAGAATAAGAGAGATCAGCAGAGTTCGCGACTGGAACAAGGAGGTCCTCAGAGGCAAAGCAAAATGGGCACTGAAGATCCGGGAAATGCCGACTAATCACTGGACACGCGCGACAACCCTGTGGACGCCCTACAACCGTGCGCGCCCAATTGGCCACCCCAAGACTCGATGGCGCGATGACCTCAGACGTACGATCGGACCCCATTGGTGGAACGCGCCCTATGAAGAATATAGCCCCATCCTCACCTGAGCATTACTGCCTGATGTGATAAATAATTGAATTGAATTGAATTGAATTCCGGCTGTAAACGAACTGTTGTCTAAAAGAACATAATGGTTGTTGTATCCTCTTGAAGAAAACTATATCGATGCGCAAGTAAATCAACCTACTTCGAATCACTTCTGGAGATTGAAATCGCCTGGCTTTAAAATTGTGCGCACTTGCGGAAATTTTCAAAATTATGTGCGCCACATTGTTGTTCTGGTTCCCCATTCTTGTGAAGCGGCATATGATAGTGATTCAATGAGGGTGAGTTGACGAGTCCCGAGAGAGCACTAGACTGAACGAGATGGACACGTTAGGGGAATCTCCCTTTGTGCAGAGTTCGAAATCCCGGTAATTGGCTCTCCATTCTGCACACTCGTTTTTTTTCTTTTCGAAAGCTTGAGAGAGTGTGCGAAAGAGAGCGACTGTGACCTGTATTTTGAGCTCTTTTTTTATCCCTTCCCTGTTTAACGTTTTAATCTTATTTAGTTAATTAATTAATTGGCTTTGCTAATGAAAACTCCTCTCGTCGTCTTCAATCTCACGTACTGATCTATGAACTCATCTCTCCTTTTGCATAATATCTGCCCTTTATTGTCTGTTATTTGCTTATTATTATCCATTCTTCTCTTCTCCCTCCCTCCTCTCCTCCTCTCATTCTCCCTCCTCTCCCTCGCGCCGATGGGCTGGTCTGCCTGCAAGCACTGGGTCCGGCGCAAAGGCTGCGCCGGATGCGCATCCCGAGCAGATGTAAGCGGGGTACGGTAGTAGTCTAGGGGTACTGTAGTCGTCTAGGGACTCTGCAGAGCTAGTAGGAGTAGATCAATGCACCGGTTTAGCTTATGTTAGCAGGGTGCGGTAGCTCGCCTACTGTACCGTTCGTAGGAGAACGGTAGGATACGGTAGCTCGGCTAAGGGTACCGTGGCGCGAGTACGGGAGCGTCGTCAGCTAGCACTTGTGAATTGTAGCGGCCTTTGCGTACTGTGCCTGCTTTGGGTTGGAGTGCTCCGCTTACTAGGAGCAACCTTTCTGTGGTTACTGTGGCGAGTTATGGTACTGTAGGCCTTGCAGGAGTACGAAAGCAGGTTACTGTATGAACATTCCGTACCAGGTTACGGTAGACTAGTAATCGATTCCAATCATGGCAGGACAAGAAGGACAGCTCCTCTCCATCAGCAGCGACTGCAGGAGGAGGAGGCACGACGACCACGACGACTACGGGCGCTGCCTCGTCCACCTCGTCGGTGATGGGATCCGTGGCCGGTGGGTTTATTGGTTAATTAATTAGTTAATTTTAATAATTATCAAATTATTCCGATCCTTATTAATTAGCGCTAGTTTTACGGAGGTGAGGAGGAAGTATGGCTTGTCCTCAAGGAATGTGTGGGCAGTTGTATAAGGGAAACGATTGCTGTGTAATACATGTCAGTCACCCGGCACCTCGCCGTTCCAGGGAGCAGCTATAGGCCCGTTGTTGGTTGGAACTCTAGTGTCATTTCCTTGTCCAAGTTCAAACACAAACAATCTCCTGTGCTTTATGTTGTGTCGTGCGTAGTATAGCAGCGTGTGCGTCTCGTTACAGTATTTACTCGAAACTGATCGACGAGCCTACAGTATCCCCAATACCCTGATTGACAGGCTCGCCCTCGACGACTTCAGTGGACGATGATGCCAACGAGGACTACGATGTGGCATACGATCAGGTGAGAGAAGGGTATGGTAGATTGGGGAAATGATAGGGGGAAGGGTACGGTAAATAGTGGATACGGTAGGGAGCATAAATTCGGTGGCGAATGATATTTTGGGATGTGTGGTTGAAGAACGACAGCTATTTATCGTTGTGTTTCAGAGCTACAATTATTAGACGTATTGTTGTTGCACCAAATCAGCTTGGTGAAAGCCTAATGATGACGTACTTTCAGACTGACGAGACCGACGTGGGAGACGTACAACAACAGCATGGATCGGTGCTCGTGCATCTTCTGTCGCAGGTTTGGATCATTAATTAATTATGGATTTTAAGAATTAATTAATTAATATAACTTATTAAATTCCAGGTGTCAGTGGGCATGGACCTCACCAAGGTCACCCTCCCCACCTTCATTCTCGAGAGAAGGTACGGTATGATATCACGGTTATGGTTGTTTTGGAATTCAAAATACTTTTTTCGATCGAGGGACTGGGAGTATTTTGGTTTCGTAGTGCAAAGATAGGTGGCTCGCATCTTCATTCTTGATTATTGGGATTTGTGTGCCAAAAATAAAACAAGTATCGCACAACGTTTAAAAAAATACAAAATCTATAAATCGATAATCTCTCTCCTCTCTCATCAACTACCGTACTCATCAGATCTCTACTCGAGATGTATGCTGACTTCTTCGCCCATCCCGACGCCTTCATTCTCACGCCCACACTAGAGAGTCCCGAGGAGCGGTGAGTCGATGGATGGGGAGGGGCGGGGTTACGGTAGTTGAGCGGAGATGAATTGGTGGTCAAATATGTAAGGTTATGAATAGGGCTATCAAATGGTCATGGTGTCCTGCTGAGTTTCGAACACACTTTGTGGAGTGGAGTTTCAGCGGGACTAGGTTATTGCTCGCTCGATTAGATTTTGAGTATTTCCTGTGTGTGTATATCAATACATTCCTTCCGCATTATCCAATGATAACGTAATCCCTTTCCTCTTTTTTCAGTTTTGTCTCCGTCGTTCGCTACTATCTGGGTGCATTCTACGCTGCGAGAAAGAGTGGAGTGGCCAAGAAACCGTACAATCCCATACTCGGAGAGTCGTTCAGGTACGGTTGGAGGAGGATAGGTACGGTAGATGGCGAAAGGTGGAGTACGAAGGACAGTAAAAGTACGGTAGATGATACGATTGATTTCCAATGCCAAAAGAATTCGAATCATTCCTGACTGTGTATAATTTGAAGACTTATTTAAACAGTGAAGCGCGAATTCTCTGAATTGCATAATACGAAAATAAAATGCAACCCCCTCTGCTTTCAGATGCAAGTACACAGTTCCCAACATGGAGAAGGAGGGCACAGCGACGACTGACGGTCCCTTCCCGGGTACAGATGTCAATGAGGTCACCTTCGTCGCCGAACAGGTATTGTAGGTGGTATCTTACTGTACTGTAGCTCTCTCCATTCTGCACACTGTTGCCGGTTACAGAGACGAGGTAGTGTGCAAAATGGAGAGGTTGCTATTCGATCCGTAGATTTTGATTAGTGTGGAGGACAGGTTCATGATGAAGCACCGAGTGATGATTCTTTGTTTCACATACCATTAGAAACTCAACGCTATTCTAGGCTTCAATTTTGCTTTCATCATTAAATTGGGAAAAAAACAACAATCAAGCTACAAAAACACTTTGTATTTTTTTAATCACAAACTTGCCAGTTCGAAGTCTCACTGTATGACCAATACCATTATTATCTCATCCGTAACAGTGTAGTGGATGTCTTGTTTTAATCAATAATCCCTCATCCCTTCAGGTGTCCCACCATCCTCCAGTCTCTGCTTTCTACGCCGAGCATCCCGGTCGGAAGATCTCCTTCCACGCCCACATCTGGACCAAGAGCTCCTTCCTCGGATTATCCATCGGTGAGTGGGGAATGAAGAAGGGGCGGAGCTTGACCTACCGGGAATAAAATCTATAACAATTGAAAATATGGCCATTACCGGTTTGGGGTTTACGGGTGCTATAGGGCGCATGTTGTTCGAGGTTTAGCGCTATGAGTGGGTTGTGTTTTCGATAAAACAATAAAGTTCTATGGATCCATTCAGAAATTGCTGAATTCAAACAATTATGCAATTAATTAATACTTATCACTATTTTCAGGCGTTTCCAATCTCGGTTCGGGTCGTGTGATCCTTCACGAATTGGGAGAGGAATACGTGATGACGTTCCCCTCGGGATACGGTAGATCGATCATGAGCACGCCATGGGTCGAATTGGGCGGAAAGGTACGGTATTGGTATCTGGAATACTGTAGAATTAAATCGATAATGAACCGGATTTACTTTTGTGCTTCTGTGGTACTATTTACATTTGGGGTTTTCTGAAGTTTTGATTTGTTCATATTGTTGATCGCAATTTCCAAACAATCCGTTCATACACCAAGGCGCATTAGCGTTACTCGAACATAATTTAGCTCGGAATATTCGCAACCACATCGATGAGATTGATGCATGCCTGGTAGTGCAACCTGTTAGTGTTAGTGTTAGTACATCTTGTATCCTACTGTTCCTCTCTACTCATCGATCATTTCCGAACACAGTATCCCTGAACACTTGTATACAGTACCCTTTGAATATCGATCACCCCTCCCTCCTTTCAGGTGAAGGTGACATGCGAGAAGACTGGCTACTACGCGGATATTGATTTCCTGACGAAGCCTTTCATCGGAGGAAAACCCCATCGAATCTCGGGAAATCTCTACAAGGAGGGAGCCAAGAAACCATTCCTTGTCATCAGGTGAGTGGGGGATACGGTAGGAAGTAAGGGGGTACGGTAGAAGGGGTCTCGATTGATTGGTTTATTGGTGGAATCAGATGGCGTGGGTAGGGTAGTGGGGATGTTGATTGATAGACCTGTTTGAGGGAAATTTAAAAATAGGGAGATCGATGGCTTTGGAACCCCGAATTTGTAACCATCGATTTGAGCACTATTGGTTTGGAAAAGTTATTTTAGAACCCACTTTATGGGACCGACTTTTTAAAACCGATGGATATGTAAACGACTTTTTGGAAACGACGATTTGTAACTTTCAATCGGGAACTGATTTTTTTTTACAGCAGGTACGGTACTTCGGGGTTAATTTTTCAATTTCCCGATCCATTTTTGATTTATTTTCGAAATGCTTGCATTTCCCTTATAATTACTGATTTTATTGGTTTTCATGATCGATTAATTGGCTTGAAAGTCGCCACCAATGCGCTCATCACACCCGTCTCTAAGTACCGTACCTGCTGTAAAAAAAAAATCAGTTCCCGATTGAAAGTTACAAATCGTCGGGTTGCAAATTCTCGATTCCAAATTGTCGGTTCCATTTTCAAAGTTCCTAAAGTGAAAGTGTATATTTTAATGGTGCCTAAATCGTCGGTTATAAAATGAAAGTTACATTTTGAAGATTACATTTTCTCGATTCCAAAGTAGTCGGGGTTACAAAGTCATCGATCTCCAAAAATAGCGAACATTGTCGGCAGGCTCAGTTGTGTTTTATTGAGATAGGTGCATTTCGAATACGGCCACAGTGATATCTCATAGTTGCCTTGTTCTAAAAATAAATAGACGACCTGTGGACGATTGGCGAATTAAAAAAAAAGATTTAGAATTGTGGGTCGACACAATTGCGCTACGTTGATGTCACAAAAACCATGCGAATCGGTTTCAATGGTTACGCCTCTTCGTCCTTTTCAAAACAAATAATAATAATTGGTTCACAGGGGCGAATGGAACGACAAGTTGTACGCGAAGCGACCCGACCAGCCAGAGTACGTACTCGTGGATGTGAAGGTACGGTAGTTGAATCATTTATTGATTTATCGATTGATAGGGTTCGGTAATTGAGGCAGAACATGGATTGATTATGATACTGTAATATATGGTGGGATTACGGTAGATTAATCTATCTGGGAGATTATGAGTCGGTAGGTATACGGTAGCAGCACGATTATCGATTTATCTTTAGGAGAGCAAAGAGTCTCGCAAGCAGTGTGTGCCCGTGATGCAGCAGACAGACAGAGAGAGCAGGAAGTGAGTGGTTATTTTGTCTTTTTTGTTGTTGTTTCGAACTCTGATCCAGGCGATATATATATTTTTTTTAATTTTAAAAACTCAATCCACTAACAGTCCTTTGTGTTGAATGTGAAACCAGAAAAAAAGTGTGAGCATTGATTTAGAATTGTGTTTTTGTTTTGTTTTTGTTTCTAAAAATTTAGTCATGGAATGTTCCCACTCATTGTTTTCGACGCCCATACATGACTACTTGTACAGATAGTGAAAAGAGATTCTCGCTTTCATTGTGTTTTTGTATGCATTTTTTTCGACGACTTATGACCAGCATTGAATTTGAAAACCAACCTAATGATTTATATCAACTGCGGAACCGGAATCCCACGGTCGCTTATTTTAATTATAATATTTAAGGTAATAAATATAATAATGATTCTCTAATATCAGACTATGGCGTCATGTGACGATCGGACTGCTGCGCAACAAGATCTCGAAGGCAACTTCGGGCAAGAGGGAGATCGAACAGAGACAGAGGGACGAGGCTAAGGTACGGTTGGTGGGAGGGACGGGTACTGTAGGAAGTAGGGGTACTGTAGAAGTGCGGATAGGGGACGGATACGGTGGGAGAGTTTGGGTGCAATTTAACGTAATTTTGGCCGAATTTGAAATGAGTGGAATGAGGGCTAGTGATTTGTTGCAACCAGCGAGTTGGCTGTTTCGTGTTCGGGATATCTCGGGTCTGAAAACTGAACAACGATTCACCTCAGAGTACGTTTCATACAACATCGCAATCGCTTCAATGATATGTACTGCCAAAATATTGTTCGATTCCACGCTACCGTAACCCAGAGCAGTTACCGTATCCAGACTACAAACCCCTTCTTACCGTAACCCATCCGTTCCCTTCAATTGCAGACTCGAGCGGAGAAGGGAGAGAAGTGGGTACCGTCAATGTTCGCCCAGGACGATCAGGAGCGATGGTACTTCACCAAGGGACTCACCCTCAGGGAGACCGTATAGACTACGGTAACCCCGCCCCCTAGCGTAATCCCTCGCCCCGCCCCTTCCCCATAATTGATGGCCCCCGTGAGCCACTCCCCCCCCTCTCAGACATACAACAACGCATTTCTCAAAGGATAAATCGTCATTTATTAGACTCTTGACCTACCGTACATTCCTATTATTGATCGATTGATTTGGTTACATTACCGTGTCCTGAATAAGTGTTTCTCTCAGCTCTATCCGTGATAGACTCTTTGATAATATCCAATGTATTTTTCGTGCTTGTTCACGTTTCTTGATGAGTTACTGTAAGCGTTAATTTGCATATCGATAGCCACCCCTTCAAGCATAAGTACTTTCTCTGTTGTAATTTGTCTCGCCCTGTGCTCTCCTCATTTTGCACACTCTCTAGTCGGTCAGAGATAGCTGAGATAGCGTGTGAAAGTGGGAGAGACTCGGACATGGTTTTGTACAATTGTCTAGCTAGTTGACTCGTTCTTGTCTGGTAATGGATCGTATCAGATTCTGCATAGAGTATCAGTTGTAGATTGTGTAATAAAGAAAGATAAAGTATCTATTAAAGTTAATTATGTGTGAGAAGGGAAAGACGTCTAAGCAGTTGTAAAGTTCTGCAAGTGTATTTAATGAATTCTGAAGACACTCAATAGAGGTGTAGTTTGAATTGCAATCTCTCTCTCCATTCTGCACACTGGGCTGTCATAGCAAGACAGTGTGCATAATGGAGAGAGAATAAATCTCTAGTATTCGATCAGTAATCGATAGATCTTCCGTAATCCGATGAAGATACAGTACATCTCAGAATGCGTCACGAGTTGGAATTGACAGTAGGATCGAGAGATGCGCTGCCTGGATGGATTCTGGCTAAGGGAGATACCATATTCGTCCAGGTTGGTTCGGGTTTCGAAGGGTGGGCAAGAGGGGAACTTGGACAGAGGGATTGATTAAGTTGTATTTGGCGTGATATCAATAAGTAATTGCAAGTTCATAGAGGGCGCATGTCAATCAATAATTTATGATGTAAAAATGTACCTATTGTGATTATTTAGCTCAGATGCAACGCACATGGGGCTGAATAATGTACTCTGGAGTATTAGTTGGTATTGAGGAACATAAATAGTAAATACATGCTTATTATTGTAAGATTCAAAATTTAGTTAGAGTCATGGACTGTTTAGCATACAGTAGGCATGATGAGCGGAACAAAATATTCGCTAATTATTTATTTAGTTTTCCAATATTCCCGATCTTTCTCCTATGTGATCCTGGACGCAAAATGCACTGATTGAATACAAACACTGAAGCCTAGAATCCCTTATTAATGATTGCTAAACACAGTAGATTGGACCGTTCGTAATAACAAGTGAAACGGTTTATTTTCTTGCAATAAAATAGGGCACGAGTAATTATTTTACTATTGAATAGTAGTAATGCCGGATCGAATAGCAGCTCTCTCCATTCTGCATACTATCCGAGAGAGCGACAGAGAATGAGTGTGCAGAATGGAGAGGGTTATTATACGATCCGGCATCTTTAAGGGATAGCATGTCCGCGATAATATACCGTATTTCTACAGTAACCTTCCCTCCTCAGATCGGTTCTGATTCTACCGTACTCTGTCTGGCGCAGTCTCCTACTCTCGCCTCCACACTCATCGACCATCCGGCCCCCGTTGCCCTGCACGTCAAAGTGAGTGAAAGGAGTACGGTAGTGAACTGATAATGGATGGAGAACTAATTCATTTCAATATTTTTTGACAAGATACGGTAGGCATCGCACGGTAGATCTAGAACTAATTTATTTCAATCATTTGCTTTTTCAAAAATAAGACATCGTACAATTGATTGAGCACAGACACCATAGCCTTTACCTAATAGCTGAAACGCAAACCCGCATTGATTGCGCAACTTGAAATTCCTTTTTCAACTAAAAGGAAATTAATTACCAATCGGGTTACTGTATCTGATTATTGTAGATCATCGCTCAGCGCTTGTCCAAATTCTGCCCCGGCAAGCAGGTTTTCGTGTCCACTGATCAGGTGATTCTTTTAATTATTGCATTTATTTAATTTCTATAAAAAGCATACAGCACAAATGATATTTCACGTAGTGTATAGAAAGTCGAGTCAAATCAAGTCAGATAATTTTGCAATGTTGGATAATTTGCTAGCTTGAAATAAGTAAATATAATACCGAAAGCGATTGATTAGTATTTTAGATAGTACTTCAAAACAGATCAGTCGGGGAGCAATGTAAGTAGATATTTTTCGATTTCTCTGATTAATATTTATCTCAGGTGGAAGAGGAGAGCAGTCTCTTCTGGGCGGATATCTGCAGGCAATTGAGAGAGAAAGTGGATGAGATAAGGAAGGCGGATACTGTAGCATAGACTCCGCCCACTTGTTGATTGATTATAATACAGTAATCAATGCATGACCACAGTAGGATGAATTGTTTCGATCTTTTGTTTGTTCGATGATCTCATATTATCACGTTTTCCTCTTGTATAAAGTCGTGTCAGATATATTTCTTCTGTCTTCTGTGGTGCCTGTTGGTTTGAAGTTCCAACCCTAGTACTTGAAATGATCAGAGGGCGACGAATTGATAACAATGCATTGTATTTGTTCTCAAAACAACCAAGCTATCTAGATACATGGGAGTTTCATAGTATGATTTATCAATCGATAATCTCTCCCTATCTACAGTATGCTCCGTCGATATGCTCTCGCTCTGGCACAGTGTAGATGCCACTCAAATCCCTCTTCTTCTGGTGGAAACAGTGGAAAGGGAGGAAGTGCAGGTGAAGCTTATTTATTTGGTGCAGATGTCAATGAGGTTACCTTCGTCGCTGAACAGGTACTGTAGGTTCTCCATTCTGCACACTCACGCCAGTCAGATAGGCGAAAGTAGTGTGCAGAATGGAGAAAGTTTAATCTTTAATCGATATATCTAGTATTCGATAGTTTCCTCATATGAGCGCGAGAATTACTGAATCCACCTCGTAACCATGCTCTTCATTTCGGGTACTATTTTGTTTCTCTTATAGGCGATTGAAACTGCGAAATCGGGAGATTCAATTCCTATTTGGCATCACTAATTAGCATTGCCAGAGGGATTAATTTAAATTTCATGCAATATCTGGCGTCTAAAATTGTGCATTGTGAGCAACGTTGATAGATAAGGTTTTTACTCGTTTGTTCAATGTTTCACTCACTCACCAAGTAACTAGAAGTTTCTCTTTGAGATGCGAGTTTTGTTTGAAATATAAGAATAACCATCTATTTTTTATCAATTTATTTATATTTATATTTATCTCATTCCAACATCTTCTCCTTCTTCAGGTTCCCTCCGTGGTCAGATTGCTCCCGCCTCCGTTGAGGTTGTCAAGAAGAAGACACCCAAGGGAAAACTGGATAATGTGAGTATACAGATTATATTTATAGAAGAAATTCCGATTTAAATTAGCGAATGGCCTATTTATAAATTTAGTGAGACGGGTAACGAGAGACTATTGCATGAAACAGTCCACTCGTCAAATAGCCACGTTTTGAAACATCTATCCATCAAGATTCAAGTTTTTATTTCTCTACGGAAGTATTTCCAATTTACCGTATTCCTCTTTCAGCCCGAGCTTTTCGACGAGGAAGGCAGGCCGAAAAGGAGGATCCTCAATGAAGAGACTGGTGAGGAATACTGTAGATTGTGGGATACGGTAGTCGATAGACTAGCAATACAGAGGAAGTTATGGCATGAAACGTTTCTGAATAGGTAGGGTTGCGGGATCGCGATGAAGCTTTCTCTATACTGCACACTGACCAGATGGAGAGTGTGCAGAATGGAGAGCGCATTATTTTATCCGGCAATACTAATTAGAGGGTTAGTGTATTTCAAATTTATCGATTGAAGATTACGGTATTTTTTCAGGCGAGATCGGGGGTCCTCAGGGCCCGGAACCGACGCGTTACGGTGATTGGGAGAGGAAAGGACGCGTATCCGACTTCTGATCTACCATATAGAGGAGGATTACGGTAGTCAATGTAATTGATTTTCGATATGAAAGTAGATCAGAATATTTGAATCTTGTTTCTTGTTTTGATTTAGTCAAATTTACGCAATTGTAAAAATGTTGAACTCCTTCCACGAATAAAGTGTTCATTATTTGTTTGTGTTTCATGGTTACTATTTCTTCCGAGGTACGAGTCCTCTAACAATACCTGCTCGTCTCGTCTCAATGTTCTATTTAGCCAGTTATGCCAATCAATGGCACTTACCGTATCCCCCATTCCAGATTCCAGTAATGTCGATCAGCGCTTCTGATCTCATCCAGTACAAGGGCCACTACGGCGATCTCATCGAGAAGACTAATTGTGTGTTTGATCTTTGATCTTTGGGACAATCTTTGAGCTTTGGTCCTTTCTTGCTGGGGGGTGCAGGGGGAGAGATTCATTTCGGCTTTTCCTTTCTCCATGTCGCACACTCGTCTGAGATCTGCAAACGAGTGTGCTGAATGGAGAGATCAGTACACTTGAATGACATCACTACTCTATCTCATTATCTCGTTGAGAAGACCACATTTTAATGAAAAATTGTTGTTTCGAGTGATGTAAAATTAACTAGTCTCTCCATTCAGAACACTCCCGGCTAGGGATACAAGGGAGTGTGCAGAACGGAGAGAGCTACTATTCGAATCGACAGCGCTTGTAGACATGAATACGCTATATTGTATTGAGTTAACGGTTAACACACGTTCGTCATCTAAATAGGAAATAATATTTTTGAACGCAAAAAAGAAGAAACTGTTATACCTGGGAAGCATAAATTTATATTTTGTTTGTGAAACACAATTGTCACGATGGTTTTTGAAATACGATGGAAACACGGAAGCGTACGAGATGGAGAAGAGAGGGATCGATAAATTCCCCTGAGATTACGGTACTCTTCGCAGGTCCCGAAACGCGCGCCGTGATCGCTGCCCTCGCCTACGGTAGTCTGACCGATATCCCCGAAAAGAGAATCAAGGAACTACCGCTGGAGGTACGGTAACCGATAAGTTTTGATTATTTGTTTATTGTGAAAATGGTATTGTTAGGATTCTGAACTTCCTTTGCTTTTTTGTGTTTCTGCTCTAGATGAAGATTTGAGAGAATATAGCATTCTCAATAGCTTGCACAGAATCTAAGATTTAAAAATATATAAATCTTACATTCTTGGTGTCATCTGAGAACACATAAAACTAATCTCTTCTCGCCTGTCACTAGATATTCGACCTCAACATGGGGATGGCATAAAATTCATGAAATGAGTTATCACTGGTTTTGGGCATCTTTAGGCAAGTTCTACCAGCCCCCAACATCTCATTGTGATGAGATCATTCGGAAGCTCCCTACACCGGGTGGGTCATCGGGAGCTTCACTTTTACCCTCTATTTTCTCGGTTCTGGTGCATTTTGACGAGAAAATGTCACCTGAGTGACCCCGTCTCATTTTTCGAGCTATATCGATGTATGCAAACCGCATCTCTCAAAAGTGCTTCTGAACGTAGCTGCATTCCAAGCATGATAATTCAAAAATTTAGGAAATGGGGGCGCTATCTCATTGATATGTTGTGCGTCTACATGAGATCTATCGAATGAGTAGCTTACGCTCAAAATACAGGGGAGTCTGTGTGAGTTTTGCCTCTGAACGTTTTTGAGATGATTTGAAGTCATTTCATTCCACCACCGCACCGCGTATTTCAGAGCGCGCGCAATGAATGACAATCATTCTGAGTTTGCAAGAGTGACCTGCCTTACAACTCAAATATTCTCAACTCTAATGGGCATGGTATCTGACTGGCATGCCGACGCAGGCAGGTTCGACTCCCGCCCGCAGGTGATGTTTTGCAAGAGGTAGAGAAAGGCGCGCGCCCCAACCACTAGTCTCCGTCAAGCGTATAATGGGCATGGTGTCTGACTGGCATGCCGACGCGGGCAGGTTCGACTCCCGCCCGCAGGTGATGTTTTGCAAGAGGTAGAGAAAGGACTATTGAATGACAGCTCGGTTCCATGTAAAGGTATCACTGCACATTTGTCGTTCCAAAAGAAGGCCATAAAAACCATAAGCGACCTGTTGTAGAGAAGAACATCCGGCTTCCAAATTGCATTTGCCGTGCCCGGAATGCGAATGTCTCTGATGCCCCCGTACTCGGACGTGATAGCTCGAAAAATGAGACGGGGTCACTCAGGTGACATTTTCTCGTCAAAATGCACCAGAACCGAGAAAATAGAGGGTAAAAGTGAAGCTCCCGATGACCCACCCGGTGTAGGGAGCTTCCGAATGATCTCATCACAATGAGATGTTGGGGGCTGGTAGAACTTGCCTAAAGATGCCCAAAACCAGTGATAACTCATTTCATGATTTTTGTGTCATTCCCAAAAAACTCGGTTTCAGCTCGAATAGCTCGTGACAGGCGTGATATTCAGGTGCTCGATTATCTCTCTCGCGTCTCTCTCGTTAATGCTGTGACCACACACGGAAGAACACTGTCGTCAGTTATTTTTACTTATGTATTTTCGATTTTCACTTTAAAAAGTCGATAATTGTTTGTGGTGATGATAAACACCAGGGAAGTTAGCACCCGTAAGTTTTATGTTCAACTAGGGAACCATGTGGACAACGTTCCAATGTAGATAGTGTATCGTCCATTCGCCAGTAAATAAAAAAACTGAACATATCACGCGAATTGTGTGTTTCATGTATTATTTATCCTTTCTTGTATCCAAAGTTTTCTCGATAGTATCAGGGTTCGGCTGTGATAAAATATAATAATTCTAATCTCTCTAATCTCTCATCCCCTCTCTTCTCAGCTACGATCTCCTCCTTTCCCTCCTTCGTCTTCCATCTGATTCCTCTCTCGAATCACTCGTCATCGATGCCATCTATGAGGGAGTCTGTCAGGCCACAATGGACAGTGCTGCCAGAACTATCACGTGAGTTGGAGGGGGGAAGGAAGGGAGAAAGGGGATCAAAGATTAGATGGAGTAATAAAAGGGATATTGTTCCACTAGATGCAGTGATCCAGTTAAATATTCACCAATTGACTTTTAGATTGGTGATGAGGTGGGCGGTTGTAGACAATGATGAGATTCATTCTACATGAATATCATTTTGAAGAATAACAGAGAATGTTTGTATATCTCGCATCACTTGAAATCGATTCATAGGTTTCATCAGCAAGATCAGCGTTTCATGCAATGGTTGAGCGAAGGGAAGTGGACTGGCATTCGATTTTATTGAATGACATATGGGACACACAAAATATCCTCATTTTCAGTATCGTAGCTCAATAGAGATTGATTCCCTGAAATACGATTTTTAAATACAAATAAATAATGTTCTCAGTGTCTCGTCATGGTGTGCTCGTGAGTGTGATCCTTCTAAGATTGGATCGATGGTGAGCATACTCGATCAGTGGATGAATAGAAGCACTGAGGTAAAGAGGGAAGGGGAGCGAGACGGGAGGATAAGGGGTGAGAGGAGTGAAGGGTACGGTAGGTTACGGTAGGATATGGCAAGGGATGTAAATGAGAGGAGATGAGATGAAAGATGCGATTATACGCGAGGAAGTTGGATAGTTTTACTCTACGACTGAAGTCATCATTACTTTCTAGACAATGGAAGTTTCTTTAGCAACTCGTTGAAACATAGATGCCACTGATAGCAAATATTTATTTTTAGCGTGCGAGTTGCAACACAGAACTCAGTTGAGATTCTTAGAACTCCAAAACTGGCTTATGAATGTAACATGGATGCTACAATCAATTTTTAATTATTTATATTAAATTCCAGGTGATCTCTCAGGCGTCGAAGAAAGCAGAGGAAGAGGACAGCAAACTGGCGGCGGAGAGAGAACAAGAGAAAATGGTGAGAGAAGGGGAGGTGAGAGGGAAGGGAGAGAAGGGGTACTGTAGGAGGATACAGTGAACCTGGGGGGTACTGTATGATCACAGTTATGTTCGTGCCTTGTGCTTACAAGTGATAGTAGCTGGTAATATCTCGAATTCTTTCATCACAGTGAGGCTGCAATGAAAACATTCTTGATATTGCAAATCAAAAAGGAACCGGAATATGATGTGTCTGTGAAACGACAACTCACCTTGATACCTTTTTTTTAATGGAAATTGGCATTTCACGATCAGGGATTGTAAGGATAAACTGATAGATTGTTTAGTAAGAGAAAGGGCATCATTGAAGATAAGCTCCCTGGTGCAAACCGTATCTCTGAATCGATAATTCTCCATCTAAAGTAATCTCTCACTCTAATTACCGTATTCTTCTCAGATCAAAGACGAATTGTTGGCAGCGAGAGTAGCGATGGAGGAGGAATACAAGGAGGGAGGATTCGGAAAGGGAGGAGGAAGAAGCAACTCGAGAGCAACACCCATGCAGAGTACGGTAGTTGACGCATTTGGGATATCGGGAAATTATTTCTTTTTAGATAATTAAAATAGTACAATAAAGAAATCGGGTTCTGATTTGCGTGTGTGTGTTCGGTGGTTGAGATCGAATAGCTTCTCTCTCCATTATGCACACTCTGATTTCTCTAACCGACTAGATAGTGTGCACAATGGAGAGTGCACTGTTCAATCCGGCAACACTTGATTACACTTGATTCGATTCGAGAGCTGTTGTTTTCCTCTAAAATTAATTAGACGCGCGAATTAATCAGTCAACGATTTTTTCGATTCGATGTGTATTCGGAACAAGATTCGGACTAACATCTGATTTGAATTTTCTCACTTTGTTTGATAAGCCGGATTTTTCAGAAACCCTTTAGTTCCGTGTTTCAAAGTGTTCGTATAATTTAAACGATGTATGCCGTTTTGATTCATTTCAGTGCAGTCTTCACAACAATCTCATTGCAGGTCTCTCGGAGATGTTGATGCCACTGGGAAGCAACAACGGCAGAATGAGACAGGGAGGAGGAAGATTCAGAGGAGGAAGAACCGGAAAATAACCGGAAGTGACTCGTTTCACGTGCTATCTCGCTCTAATGGATTTTCCCTCTTATTCCATCTGATGATTACTGTATTTATCTCTTATTTATTATATTTCCCCAATTCTCAATAATTCCAAGATCTTGTTCGTGTTGTGTACATTTTAAAGAGTGATGAGTTGTGATGCATTGAGTGTAATAAATGCTTCCAATTCTATTCTGGTTTCTCAATTCTATTATATTCCGAATTTGAGGTCTCTGATAATACCATTTTTTCTGTTTTGTTTAAAAATGAACACTTGGAATTTTTTTTCGATTTTTCAATGATTCGCGAAGAGTAAATAATATTGGCTTGATCTAGGGGACTCGTTTTCATCTGTGTAAAAAATCACAGTTCTATGGAGAAAGTTAAACGCGGCTTGTTTGTTGTTGATTCATTGATCGGGTAAGTGGGAGACAAATTCAATGTTGTAGTTTTCGTGACTTCGCTGTTCTTCCGACCTCTAGTCTCCCCACTGCAAATCCCCCGATTAGTGTTGTTGTCTGATTGAATATTAGCTCTCTCAATTGTGCGCACTCTCTCATTTCTCTGGTCAGCGCAAAATAGTGTGCAGAATGGAAAGAGAGAGAGAGGAGAGAGTGAGAAGAATGGAGAGTACACTATTCGATCAGGCAAAACAATCCCCTGATTGTCAGGCTCGCCCTCGACGACTTCAGTGGACGATGATGCCATCGAGGACTACGATGCGGCGTACGATCAGGTGAGAGAAGGATACGGTAGATTAGGAATACGGTAGGGAGTATGAATTCGATGAGGTAAGAGTTGTTGGGGTGGTAAATGCTTTATTGAGGCGTGTGTTTGATGAACTGCACTAAGAGATATCCTAGTGTCAAAGAGCTCCAATTATTAGATGGATTGTTGTGGCGCCAAATCAACTTGGTTAAGGCCTAATGATGACGTGCTTTCAGACGGACGAGACCGACGTGGGAGACGTGCAACAGCAGTATGGATCGGTGCTCGTGCATCTTCTGTCGCAGGTTTGGATCATTAATTAATTATATATTTTTAATATTTAATTAATTAATACTTATTAAATTCCAGGTGTCAGTGGGCATGGATCTCACAAAGGCCACCCTCCCCACCTTCATCCTCGAGAGAAGGTACGGTATGATGTGGAAAGGAGGAGTATCGTAGTTTCGGAAAGAGAAACAATTGGTGCTGGGCATATTCTGGTTTCGTCGTGCAAAGATAGGTGACTCACAATGTCACTTTTAATAGTCGATCCGTTCAAATGTCTCCCAAAATATTCTAAATTTGTCATACAAATCGATAATCTCCCCCTCCCCAACTACCGTACTCATCAGATCTCTACTCGAGATGTACGCTGACTTCTTCGCAAATCTCGACGCCTTCATTCTCACGCCCACACTAGAGAGTCCCGAGGATCGGTGAGTCGAAGGATGATAAGTGGACGGGATTACGGTAGTTGAGGGAAATCGATTGATGGTTATGTATTGGTGACGATATTATGAAAATTGCTTAAGCGATCGTGTGATGGCAAGAGATGGTTTTTTTTCAAGATGGTACGATACAGATTCTAAAAAAAATCCGCAGTAGTGGCGTCCTGTTGAATTTGTCTCGCACACTCTGGTGGAGTGAAGTTTCATCGGGTCTAGGTTACCTCTTGCTCGATTATATTTTTGATTTCAGCAACTTGAGCTTATTAACTAATTTCCTTCATCATAGTAGTGGTTCCTTTTTTCATTTTCTCCTTTCCTCCCTTCCTTTTCTCTCGTCCTGAGCGGTTCACTCCCTCCTCCTCCTCTCTCTCCTCCCCCTCTTCTTCCTCTCTCTCGCCCCTCGCCAAGGCCACTCCATCAGCTGCAGCCAAGGCAGCCACGACCAAGATGGCTTCTCGCCCCACCGACCCCGTCATCAAGGTGATAGCTCTGCTGGAGTCGCTTCACGCGAAGATCGACGCCTTTCCCAAATGTGAGTGTAATACTCTGCGTCAGGAGCTAGCTGAGGTGAAGAAGCTCGTAAGCACCCCCTCTACCGTAACCCCCGCTGCATCTTCTTCCGACTTCACCTACTCGGTCGTCAAGAAGGCTGTCAATGATGCCACTGTCTACGCTGAGAAGGCGTGTCGCGCGGTCTGGGTCGGACTTCCTGAGTGTCCCTCCCCGATTGACACATCCGCTGCGGATCAGAAGTCACTCGAAAAGTTGTGCAAGGAACTCAACGACGCCACGCTGACCAAGGCTCTCTCGGATGGACACATCAGCCACAAACGTCACCCGGAGACTAGAGGTGATCGGAAGAATCGTATTCTGAAGATCAAGTTTGACTCTGCGAAGGCACGAGACCACTTCCTGACCCTTGTTCGCTCTAACCACCCATCTACCGTAACCAAGACCTCTGGAAAGTTCATCAGACGCGACCTATGCCCCTTCGAATTGGAACTCGAAAGACAAGCCAGAATCGATGCATGGAAAAACAACTGCAAGGCAGGCTCACTCCAGTTTGGAGTTCGCGACGAGAAAATGATCAAATTCACCGGTACGCCCCGCCCTCTGCCCCTTGGTTACCAGACTGGACCGCCTCGTGGACACCAGCCAGAGTAAAATGAAACATCGAATTTCCCTCTCTCGATGCAAGATCTCTCAATGAATCGACGGCCCAGAATTCTACCAATTCCGTCCTCTCAGCTCTCACTCCGATCAGCCAGAAGTCAAATGCTGCTGCAGCAAGTTCCGCCAGTGGAGGGGTCCAAGCCTAGGACAGGAGCAGTGGTGAGGTTGTTATGTCTTCTCATTCTCTTGCGTCTGTCTCTCCTAATTTGGTCTCTCATTGTCTTTCCTCTTCCTCATACTCTTCCAATACTTCTCCTTTACCTGATTCTTCAAACATCGAGCTTTTTGTAACAAACGCACGTTCCATCAGGCGAAAATCGCATTTACTCAATTTCGTTAAATCTCTGAGTTATAGCCTTATTCTGATCAGTGAGACTTGGTTGTGCGAGGACGATAGTGATGCGTATCTTTTGGGTTCTAACGATGATTTCGTGGCTTTCCGAAAAGATCGTCCCACTAATGCCGAAAAATCTCGAGGCGGCGGTGTGGCTATTCTTTGTACCCCCCTTCTCAATCCCATTCTAGTCAGTTCCTTTACTACTGAATCCATTAAATCCCTTATCATAGATATCCACATTTCTTCGCCTAATAGTTCCCTCTCTTTCCACTCTATCCGCATCTGCTTGATTTATCGCGCCCCTTCATGTTCCTCTACTTCCCTCGATACTTTTCTCACTTTTATTGAGCCTCTCATTGGTCCAGCTCCCTTCATTATGTGTGGCGACCTCAATTTCCCTGCTATCGATTGGCATGCTCTCACGTCATCAACACAAAATGATTTTCTATCCTTTGTCTCTGATCATCGAATGACTCAATACGTGGATTTCAAAACTCGTGGAGAGAATATTCTCGATCTCGTTCTTTCTAATAGCCATATCGTTAGTAACGTGAGATCTTCCTTTCCCTTCGCTGACCATACCAGTATTTCGTTTTCCCTTGGTATCCCCTCTCCCCCTCCACGCGAGTTCATCCCCTCTAGACTTTACCATCTAGCCGACTGGAACTCGATTAATTAGCATATCTCTTCCCATGATTGGACCCTCGCTTTATCATTCCTTGATGTAGATAACACTTTCAGTTACTTCACTGAAGTTGCTAACTCTCTCCTGGACGCTTTTGTGCCCAAATCTACCCCCTCTCCCTTCTCCCGTTATCCTCGCCATTTGAAAATCCTTTATGGTAAATCAAAGAGAGCAACGTCCATTGCACGTAACAGTGTCCTTGCCCTCACGCTTACTAAACGATTCGAAAGAGCTTTGAGAGCGCATCTAGTGAAAATTGAATCTCGCATTGTTGAATCCAAAAATCCTAAAGCTTTCTTTAGTCTCTGTAACACTCGTCTTAAAGCATGTAAATCAGCTCCTCCCGGTATCATTGATGTTGACGGTACTCAATTACTATCCTGTAGAGACAAAGCCTCTGCATTCTCTAAATACTTTGCCTCTGTTTCCACCTCACCTCTGCAATCACCCCTTCCTTCTCATTCTCCCCCTCTCAACACCCCACTTTTTGACCTACCATTTATTAGTATTTCCCTAATTCTCATTGCAATAAGTTCATTAGCCCCTAAATGCAACCTCTCGCCCGATTCTTTACCCAATATCTTTTATTCCAAGTGTAAATTCTCTGTAGTCTCCCCTTTGTCGATTATTTTCAACAAAACCCTACTCACTAACTCTATCCCTGATATCTGGAAAATAGCTATCGTGAAACCTATTCCTAAAACCTCATCTAATTCTATCAATAGTTTCAGACCGATTAGTCTTACCTGCTCTGTAACTAAGATTTTCGAGAAAATTCTGATTTCTGAAATTAATGAGTATCTGAATGGGAATAATCTCTTGGACCCGAACCAATCTTGTTTTCGGAGTAGCCGATCTACCTGCACCCAGCTTGTACAAACCCATATCTCTAGAATGGTATCTAAAGCGAGAGCTAAAATCAATATCATGTTCAAATGTTTCTTCTCTCCTGACCCCCACTTGTACAATCGCGCTTTTACCACTTTCATCAGACCACTTCTCGAGTATGGTTCTGTTGTTTGGTCTCCCCACACCGTAATCCTTGCCAATCAAATCGAAGATGTACAGCGAAATTTCTCGCGTCGTCTTTTTGCGCGTTGCCAAATTCCCTATTCCTTGTATCCCGATAGAATATCCCTTCTTTCACTTCAAACTCTTGAACATCGGAGATTTATCTCAGATATTGTCTTCCTTTATAAGTCGATTCATGGATTCTATTCGTATTCCCATAATTTGCGCATTTCACTGCCCTTCGTACCTCCCAAGTCTCACTCAAGTTTTGTGATTAGGGTTATCGAAAGATGGAACGTGCTAGATGCTGAAATAGTTACAAGCTCGCCTGATATATTCTCATATTCTCTCTATTCCCTCTATATCTTTCTCTGAAGAATCGCTTTTGCGACTCTGATATTGTTTCTGACCTGCTGCTCCTCCCGAAGCCTTCTCCCCCAACCACCGATTCGCCATCAAGACGACGGACCTCCACCAAAGCACTAATGAAGATCTCCACTGTTCCAATCTCATGATACCCCCCTGGTGGATAAATAATTGAATTGAATTGAATTGAATAGTCTATTGATAACGTAATCCCCTTTCCCTCTTACTTAATGATGACGTAACCCCATTCCTCCTTTTTCCAGTTTTGTCTCCGTCGTTCGATACTATCTGGGTGCATTCTACGCTGTGAGGAAGAGTGCAGTGGCCAAGAAACCGTACAATCCCATACTCGGAGAATCGTTCAGGTACGGTAGGAGGAAGAAGAGTACGGTAGATGAGGTAGGGTGGAGTACGAAGGACAGTAAGAGTACGGTAGATGATACGATACATTTTCTAAGCCGAAAGAATTCCAACAATTCCTGACTGTGTAATCTGATAACTTATCTAAGCAGTGAAGCGCGAATTCTCCGAGTATGTACTTCAAAATGGCACAGTAGATTGCGTAATAAAACATAAAATAAAAAAAATAAAATGCTTGCAGATGCAAGTACACAGTTCCCAACATTTAGAAGGAGGGCACAGCGACGACTGACGGTCCCTTCCCGGGTACAGATGTCAATGAGGTCACCTTCGTCGCTGAACAGGTACTGTAGATACTGTACTGTAGCTCTCTCCATTCTGCACACTTTATCGGTAGTGTGTAAAATGGAGAGAGATACTAGTCAATTCGGCTCCACAGTAGATCTCAGTATGCGAAATTACTATTGCATTTTTTTTAAAACTTGAATTTCTTGTCAAAGACAAGCGAGATCTATGTCTCACTGTATGACCAATACCATCATGATCCCAGTCGTAACAATACAGTGGTGTCATTTTGGTCTAATAAATAATTCTTCCCGCTTCAGTCTCTGCTTTCTACGCCGAGCATCCCGGTCGGAAGATCTCCTTCCACGCCCACATCTGGACCAAGAGCTCCTTCCTCGGATTGTCCATCGGTGAGTGGAGAGTGAAGAAGGGGGCGGCGCTTGACCTACCGGGAAGAACATCTCTTAAATTTAAAAATATGGGCATACCCGGTTTGGGCTATACGAGGGCTATAGAACGAATGTTATTCGAGGTGGCACGTTGGGCGACCGATGGCTAGTTCATTAACAAAATCAGTTGTGTCTTTTCTATAACCGTGTAATCTTTCCTGATAAACTCGATCAATAGTTAAATTATCTCCCTTTTCAGGCGTTTCCAATCTCGGTTCGGGTCGCGTGATCCTTCATAAGTTGGGAGAGGAATACGTTATGACGTTCCCCTCGGGATACGGTAGATCGATCATGAGCACGCCATGGGTCGAATTGGGCGGAAAGGTACGGCATCTGTAATACTGTAGAATTTAGTCGGTTATCAGCCGGATCATTTTTCATGACTGTGCACTTTCGAGCTTCTGGAATAATATTTAATTGAGTGATTTCTGAAAGTTTGATTAGTTCATCCTGTTGATCACTATATTTCTGATTATCATGCCTAGGTCTTTAGCTTTGCAAGAAAATAATCTAGTCGTTATCAACACTGTCCCTTGTATACAGTATCACACGATTATCGATCTTCACCGTCTTCTCAAGTGAAGGAGTCATGCGAGATGCAGTCTCACTTCTAAGATTATCCGACTATCATATGCATTATTTACTCTTTAGTTGATGGAAAGATCTGATAGCATATTTTCGAATTATTTTTAAAAGTCGGCGCTTTCGGGCTTCAGGAAATTAATTTAACTGTGTATATTCGTAAAAATATTGATGTGATCAGCGCTTGTCTTACAATTGCTAATACTTTAAACTCTTGTATACATTATCTCCTCATTATCGATTCCTTCCTCCTTTTCAGGTGAAGGTGACATGCGAGAAGACTGGCTACTACGCGGATATTGATTTCCTGACGAAGCCTTTCATCAGAGGAAAATCCCATCGAATCTCGGAGAATCTCTATAAGGAGGGAGCCAAGAAATTCCTTGTCATCAGGTGAGTGGGGAGGGGTACGGTAGGAAGGGAAGCTATACGGTAGGAAGGGAAGAGATACGGTAGGAAGGGAAGAGATACGGTAGGGTGGTGATTTCTAGACCTGTTTGAGAGATGGAGAAAAGCGCGAACTTTGTCAACAGACACAGTTGTGTTTCGGCATTGGGATAAGGGCATGTAGAATTCGATCGTGGTGATTTTAGCCATCTGTTTTTTCCAAAAAAATACTGCCTGTATGTGATTAGAGAATTTGAAAATTGATATTAGAAATGTGAGCCGACACAATTGAGCTATGTCGTTGTGGCAAAATCCACGCGAATCGCCTTCAATGATATTTGCTGGTTGGTCAGAAATAATAATAATTCGTTCACAGGGGCGAATGGAACGACAAGTTGTACGCGAAGCGACCCGACCAGCCAGAGTACGTACTCGTGGATGTGAAGGTACGGTAATTGAGGGGAGGAGGTATCGATTAGTGATGTCGTTTCGGGTTTCATCTTTCTCCATTCTGAACATTCGTTTCTCTTTGTGCAAAATCGGGAGAGTAAAGTCTATCGATTGATTGCGCTACTGAAATGTATGGGGGATTACGGTAGAATTGTTGATCCTAGGGCTCTGGGTACGTAGGAGTACGGTAGCAGTTCAATTGTCGATTATTTCCTCGCAGGAGAGCAAGGAGTCGCGCAAGCAGTGTGTGTCCGTGATGCAGCAGACAGACAGAGAGAGCAGGAAGTGAGGAGTTATCTTGTTTTTGTTTGTTTACAAAAGTGAGAAGAGGAAATTAAACCCAGCCCGGTAAAAGTGATTAATGTTGAATGTGAAACCAAAAATTGATTGTCAACATTTTTCGAACTTTACATATTTATTTTGATTTGTTGTCAACGAACGCTCGCACCCATTACTTTCAATGCGCTAGCTAAACCACTTGTAAATATAGTGAAAAGAAAACCTCTCAATTTAATTTTTTTCTAAACGGCAGGAAGTGGAATCAATTTGAGAAAGTTAGAATAGGTAGTTGTGAAAAGCGCGAAACCGGAATCCCACAGGTGCTTCCATTTTTCTTCCGCTGTCTCTTCATTATCATTTAAAAAATTGTTTTTGTTAATGATTTAATAATATTTCAAATCGCAGACTATGGCGTCACGTAACGATCGGACTGCTGCGCAACAAGATCTCGAAGGCAACTTCGGCCAAGAGGGAAATCGAACAGAGACAGAGGGACGAGGCTAAGGTACGGTAGGAGGAGGGGAAAGGAAAGGTGATGTAGAAGGGGAGGACGGTAAGGGGAGGGATACGGTGGTATTGGTTGGGTGCGATTTACCGTAATCTTGACCGAAGTAGAGATGGGTGGAATGAGGAGTGATTTGTTGCAACCAGCGAGTTGGTTGTTTCTGGTGTTGGATATCTCGAGTCTGAGAACTGTACTAAGATTCCTCTTCGGAACATTAGGCCAAAAACACAATCACTTCAATGATATGTACGGGGCTGATATACTGTTCGATTGGCATATACCGTAACCCGGTGCAGATACCGTACCCTTAATACAAAACCGCTCTTACCGTAACCCATCCGTTCCCTTCAATTGCAGACTCGTGCGGAGAAGTGGGTACCGTCAATGTTCGCCCAGGACGATCAGGAGCGATGGTACTTAGGGACTCACCCTCAGGGAGACCGTATAGACTACCGTAACCCCGCCCCCTACCGTAATCCCTCGCCCCGCCCCTTTCCCATAATTGATGGCCCCAGTGAGCCACTCCCCCTCTCAGACATACAACAACGCATTTCTCAAAGGATAAATCATCATTTATTAGCTCCTCTTGACCTACCGTACATTCCTATTATTGATCGATTGATTTGGTTACATTACCGTGTCCTGAATAAGTGTTTCTCTCAGCTCTATCCGTGATAGACTCTTTGATAATATCCAATGTATTTTTCGTGCTTGTTCACGTTTCTTGATGAGTTACTGTAAGCGTTAATTTGCATATCGATAGCCACCCCTTCAAGCATAAGTACTTTCTCTGTTGTAATTTGTCTCGCCCGGTCTCCTCATTTTGCACACTCGACAATGATCATGGGTCAATTGTGACTTACATTCGCTTACATGCCGGTTTAGTTTTGAACATGGGTCATAAGCGGGTACTTTCTCTTGATCTAGTGTTGAATTTATCGTTTTTTTTTCAAACAACAATTCGAATAGCTCATTTCAATAATGAAAATGATGCCGTAATCCATTATCTACAGTAACCTCCTCCTCAGATCGGCTCTGATTCTACCGTACTCTGTCTGGCGCAGTCTCCGACTCTCGCCTCCACACTCATCGACCATCCGGCGCCCGTCGCCTTGCACGTCAGTCAGAGTGAGGAGAATACTGTAGGGATGGCACAGTGGATCAAGAGCTAGCTTATTTGAATTCATATTTGTTGAACACATCATCTATTGAGTGAGTACAGTCACCAGTGCTTTTACCTAATTGCGGAAACGGAAACCCGCAGTGATTGCGCAACTTGAAATTCCTTGCTCAGCAGAGAGAAACAAATCTGGCTTCCAATCGGGTTGCTGTATCTGATTATTGTAGTTCATCGCCCAGCGCCTGTCCAAATTCTGCCTCGGCAAGGAGGTTTTCGTGTCCACTGATCAGGTGAGTATTTTAATTATCACGGTTATTTATTTTTTATAAAAAGCATGCTGTACAAATGATGTTTCAAGTAGTGTACAGAAAGTCAAGTCAGATGTCGAATCAAGGCTGATAATTTTGCACTGTTGGATAATTTGCTAGCTTGAAACAAGTAAATAAAATACTGAACGCGATAAATTGTTGTTTTAGATACTATTTCAAAACAGAGCAATTGGGGGAGCAATGCTAGTAGATAATTATCTTTCTCAGAGATAACATTTAAATTAATATTTATCTCAGGTAGAAGAGGAGAGCAGTCTCTTCTGGGCGGATATCTGCAGGCAATTGAGAGAGAAAGTGGAGGAGATAAGGAAGACGGATACTGTAGCATAGACTCCGCCCACTTATCGAGATACATCTCTTGTGTCGATTGCAGCCTTTTTGGTTAGAAGTTCCAAGCCTTGTACTTGAAAGGATGGGAGGGCGACGAATTGATTGAAATTGATTGCATCTGTTCTCAAAAATACTCCAACTCAGGTAACTGCATTTCGATCTAATTTCAACAATTTTAGCACCTAGTGTGGCAGAATTAGATTCAAATATCGTCAAATTAGATTCAAATATCTCCAAATTAGATTCAAAAAACATCAAATTAGATTCAAAAATTTCTAATCTGATTAAAAAACGTTCAATTAGATTGAACTCCGATATTTGAATCTAATTAGGCCCAAGTTAGATTCAAAACTCGCTTTTGAATCTGATTGGGTTCAAATTAGATTTAAAATCCGGCATGTTTCTAATTAGATCGAAATGCAGTTACCTGAGTACTTTGGAGTTCTATAGTATGATTGATCAATCGATAATCTCTCCCTCTATAGTATGCTCCGTCGACTATCGATCGCGTTGGCGCAGTACAGATGCCACTCGACGCCCTCTTCCTCTGGTAGAAACAGCGGGAAGGGAGGAAGTACAGGTTAGGGTGTTATCTGATTTTTCCTCCCTCGATTCTACACGCTCCCGCCAGTCATACAGGCTAACAGGAAAAAATAGTGTGCAGAATGGAGAGTGCTTAATCTCTAATCTGTAATCGATATATCTAGTATACGAAAGTTTCCTCATATGAGCTTGAGCATTGGTGAAGCCGTATCCTAACGACGATCGATATTTTATTCTTATTTGGCATCACCATTGAGCTTTGACAGAGGGATTACTTTGAATTTAATCTCAATTTGCACTCGCTATAGCGTAGTATACGATATATTGCTGCATTAAATACAACGATCCAAATAGAACTTTTCTCTGATTTTCAAGATCCCGGTAGAACGGTGGTTCGAACAGAGCATGATACAAAGAGGTGGGCGGTTGTAGACAATGACGTTATTCCTTCTACTGAATAAAATTGTAAGTGAAAAAATAATTTTCAAGAATAAAAGACAGGATATGTTTATCTCACGTCACTTGAGATCGATTCATAGGTTTCCCCTTAGCTACATACATTTATAATTGGGTGAAAAAGGAATTCAATGACGTTTTGAAGTTGCGATCAGGCAGATCAGCGTCTCATGAAATGGTTGAAAGAATAGTAGGGGCTGGTCGATATCACCACTGTATGCATTCTACAAAATATCCACTTGAAAAAAATTAAAGACTGAATGCAATTCACCCTCTATGTTTAATAGAGTTGCCCTCACTCACGAAGGATAAAAAGGTGGAATACACATGAGGACGTTGGGCAGTTTTTTTACACGCAATCGTTCCAAGAATTACTTTTCCAGACCGTGGAAGTTTCTTTAGCAACTCGTTGAAACATTGTTGTCGCTGATAGCACATATTTATTTTTAGCGTGCGAATTGCAACTCAGAACTCTTGAGATTCTTAGAACTCCAAAACTAGCTAATAAATGAAACATAGCTGCTACAATTCATTTAAAAAAATGTTTTTCATATTAATTAAATTCCAGGTGATCTCTCAGGCATCGAATAAAGCAGAGGAAGAGGACAGCAAATTGGCGGCGGAGAGAGAACAAGAGAAAATGGTGAGAGAAGAGGGGAGGGGAGGGAGGGGAGAGAAGGGGTACTGTAGGAGGATACAGATAATCTGTGGGGGAACTGTAGACTCACAGTTATGTTCGATCCTTGTGCTTACAAGTGATATTAGCTGGCAATATCAAGAATTCTTTCATCACAGCGAGGCTGCGATGAAAAAATTCTTGATATTGCCAGCTAATTTCACTTGTAAGCACAAGGATCGAACATAACTGTGATTCTACAGGATTGTAGGGATCAATTGATATTTTTTTTTGGTAATGGGAAAAGGCATCATATCAATTGAAGATAACCACAATGCAGGTACCGTATCTCTGAATCGATAATTCACAATTCAAAGTAATCTCTCACTCTAAATACCGTATTCTTCTCAGATCAAGGACGAATTGTTGGCAGCGAGAGTTGCGATGGAGGAGGAATACAAGGAGGGAGGATTCGGAAAGGGAGGAGGAAGAACCAACTCGAGAGCAACTCCCATGCAGAGTACGGTAGTTGACGCTTCTGGGATATCGGGTAATGATTTCCTTCTTTTAGATAAATTAAAATAGTACAATAAAGAAATCGGGTTCTGATTTGTGTGTGTGGGTTCGGTGGTTGAGTAAATGTTGGTGGATCGAATAGCTTGAATAGCTTCGCTCTCCATTATGCACACTCTCTGATTTCTCTAACCGACTAGATAGTGTGCACAATGGAAAGTGCACTGTTCGATCCGGCAACACATGATTACAAGGTTCGGGCTATGGCTATCAGTTGATTTATTTGTGCCTTTTCTATATTGAGTTTGTAGGTTGGAGATTTCCGGAGTCCTGGCAGTTGCGCGTTTCAAGGTGTTCCTATAAATTCAATGATGCAGGCTGTTTCAATTCTTGAATCCTAAATTTTCTCACAAACAAATTACAGGTCTGTCTGAGATGCTGATGCCACTGGGAAGCAACAACGGCAGAATGAGACAGGGAGGAGGAAGATTCAGAGGAGGAAGAACCGGAAAATAATCGGAAGTGACTCTCCTCGTTTCACGTGCTATCTCACTCTAATGTATTCTCCCTCTTATTCCATCTGATGATTACTGTGTTTATCTCTTATTTATTTATATCACAAATTCTCATAATTCCAAGGTATTGTTCGTGTTGTGTATAGTTTAAAGAGTGATGAGTTATGATGCATTGAGTGTAATAAATGCTTCCAATCCTATTCTGGTTTCTTCTTTGTGTTATATTCTGAGTTTGAGTTCTCTGATAATACCACTTGTTCTCTTTAAAAAAAAATACTTGAAAAAAATACTTTTGATTAGTATCGGCGCAGTTTGGGCTAGGCTTATCGCTGTTTCGATGATTCGAGAAGGGTGGATAAAAGAACGTGATATTGTAAGGGATTCGTTTTCATATGTGTTAAAAGTCGCCAATTATCCCTATTCTATGTTCGTAAGAGTCAGTTGAGCGCAATTTGCTTTTTGTTGATTCAATGATCGGGACGTGTGAGACGAAATTAATACAGTAATTTATCTAACTGGCGAAATAGTGCGCGTAATGGAGAGAACACGATTTGCTGCGATTATGCGCGATCTGATTACAAACACAAGCAATCATTCTTTTTTTTAAACGTATTATACCGTGTTCCCAATTACGGTATTCAGTTCAAGAGATTGATCGACGAGCCAACAGTATCCCCAATACCCTGATGGTCAGGCTCGCCCTCGACGACTTCAGTGGACGATGATGCCAACGAGGACTACGATGCAGCGTACGGGTATTTTCGAGTATAGGTAGGTCAAAGTAGGGACACTACGAAATTTGCGACCAAAATCGCCTCAGGAAATCAGCCATAACTCGCTTTAAAATTATGCTAGAAACAATTCAAAAACAGTTTTCGAATGATGAGGCGGAGTAGAACATTTCTTATGTTGATGATGTCATTCCACGTCCATGCGCTGGATCGGGGTGGTCGGTTTTTCAAGAAAGTAATGTAACTTAACTAATACCGATTTCTACAAGAAGTGCCGAAAAGTGATTCGAAAAAAACCATGTACCGAACACCACCTCCAATA
The DNA here is from genome assembly GCA_036245825.1 of Pristionchus entomophagus. Lineage (NCBI taxonomy): Eukaryota > Metazoa > Nematoda > Chromadorea > Rhabditida > Neodiplogasteridae > Pristionchus > Pristionchus entomophagus. The sequence continues at coordinate 12,594,892 of BTSX01000005.1, forward strand.
TCAGAAAGATCAGAGGATAGAAAAAAAAGCCCGCATTTTTGTCCAAAAAAACTTCGATTTTTACAAATTTTCGCAGTTTTTCAAGCATAACTTTGCTCATACATGCTTTCATGAGCTCTCATATCGAAATTCGGAATCAGCGGGCAAAAACACACCAGAATTTCTTATAGTCATGGTTTTTGGAGATGCAATTTTTTTCGACTTTGACCACTTTTTCACCATGTAATGGGCAAAACATCACCCGCGGGCGGGAGTCGAACCTGCCTGCGTCGGCATGCCAGTCAGACACCATGCCCCTTAGGTTCGATTTTGGTCGAAAAGTTTTTGTCTCATAATCATGTCCCTATAGGATTTTCTGACTTTTTTTCGAGCGTAGAAAACGAATTTGCTAACTAGAGCCCATGAAACCTCGAAAGAAAAATGTTATGAACAGAATCCAAATCTAAATTTCTTTGGGATTTTCTTGATAGCATAACTTTTTTATTTCGAGGTTTCATGAGCTCTAGTTAGCAAATTCGTTTTCTACGCTCGATAATAAGTCAGAAAATCCTATAGGGACATGATTCTGAGACAAAAAATTTTCGACCTAACAAGGGAACCTCATAAGTCGACGGAGACCAATCCGAAGTTGGCCTATATGGGGTGGTAGGTACTGATGAGTGATACTCAGAAACACTTTCAGAAGTTGCCACATAGACCTACTAAGGGTCGAATTTCGACGATGAAGTTTGAAAATCTTAACCACGTGGGCGCGTGAGATGATAGTTCCCAACCTCGATACCTAGAGTTGCAAGCGTCTCAATAGCGCAGCCGGTAAGGCGCCGGCCTTGAGAACGCTATGCCCCTGGTTCGATTCCCCATGATGTTTTTGCTTTTGCAAAATTTTTTCTTGAACTACAGATCACTTTATTTGCAGCATTGAACAATTTTTATGGGTACAGAAGCAGATGAGAGCATGAAAATGTGCGAAAATCCTAATTCAACAGCGATGCAGCTTCTCCCGCCTTACCGGCTGCGCTACCGAGACGCTTGCAACTCTAGGTATCGAGGTTGGGAACTATCATCTCACGCGCCCACGTGGTTAAGATTTTGAAATTTCATCGTCGAAATTCGACCCTTAGTAGGTCTATGTGGCAACTTCTGAAAGTGATTCTGAGTATCACTCATCAGTACCTACCACCCCATATAGGCCAACTTCGGATTGGTCTCCGTCGACTTATGAGGTTCCCTTGTAAATCGGACCAAAGGGGGGATCACATGGTGAAAAAGTGGTCAGAGTCGAAAAATTTTTTATCTCCGAAATATATGACTATAGAAATTTTTGGTGTGTTTTTGAACGCTGATTCCGAATTTCTATGCGAGCTCATGAAAACATGAATGAAAAAAGTTATGCTTGAAAAACTGCGAAAATTTGTAAAAATCGAAGGTTTTTTGGACAAAAGTGCGGGCTTTTTTTTTCCTAACCTACGATCTTTCTGATATTGGAGGTGGTGTTCGTTACATGATTTTTCTTGAATCCATTTTCGGCACTTCTTGTAGAAATCGGTATTAGTTAAGTTACATTACTTTCTTGAAAAACCGACCACCCCGATCCAGCGCATGGACGTGGAATGACATCATCAACATAAGAAATGTTCTACTCCGCCTCATCATTCGAAATTTTTTTTCGTAGTATCCCTAATTTGACCAACCTATACTCGAAGATGACACCTGATATCGAAAATCGGCAAACGCAGTTTGAAAGAGCATCATTCGAAGTGCTTAAGTTTCACTTTTCGGCGGAATCGGGGAAACTTTTTCCTACGTCTGCATGGCTCTCGAAACTCTCGCGATTCCTCTCATAAAATGTTGCCCCCTGCCTCCTCATTCGAGCTTCTTTGGAATTGTCTCAAGCTCGATTTTAAAGCAAGTTATGGTCGTTTTCCAGAAGTGAAAAATAGTGAAATTATCAAAAATTCCAAAGTGTCCCCAATTTGACCTACCAATACTCGGAGATGAAAGCAGATATCGAAATTCGGCAAACGCAGTTTGAAAGAGCGTCATTCAAAGTACTTAAGTTATACTTTTCAGCTTAATCGGAGACACTAATTTCCTACCTCTTTGAGGCCATCAATACTCTCGATTCTATCCCGATTCGTCTCATATGAGATGAATCGCGAGATATTCGAAAGCCCCGCGCCATTAGAAAATTAGTATACCCAAAGTTACACGTTTACTTTGTGTCTTCTGAGCTATCCCTGTGCTTGACCAGTACAAGATGGGTACCAGCTATTTATCGCAGGGTACGGTAGGTAGGTGGGGATAGGGAGTCTTGACGGACGTCAGAAGAGGGGATGAGTCTTGCACGACTCAGACGACGACTCTTGACGATTGGATGAAGGAGGGTTTGGTGTGAGGAGACGAGGGAATCCTCGTCCTTTTATACTCGCTCTTCGAGAGATAAACAACACCTAACAATGGGTCATTTGACTATGCGAGATTAGGATTAGAACGCAAATGGGGAGACGAGTGTTTACCTGATCGGTAATTGATTTATGGATCAGACTCTACTCAACTCCCAATCTTGCTGAAAAGTGACACTTAAGTACTCCCAATGATGCCCTATCAAACTACGTTGGCAAAATTTTGATTTCGGATTTCATCTCCGAGTATTGGTAGGTCAAAGTGGGGACTCTTTGGAATTTTTGATAATTTCACTTTTTTGCACTTCAGGAAAACGACCATAACTTGCTTTAAAATCGAGCTGGAGAAATGTCCAGAAAAGCATTAGGATGAGGAGGCACAGGGTAACATTTCAAATGTTGGTGTTGTCATGCCATGTCCCCGCGCTGGAGCGGGGCGGTCGGTTTTTCATAAAAAAGTGAAAAAGTGCTATAACTTTCTAAGAAGTGATGTCCCCAAAATTTCCTAGAGAGTGATTTTAGTACGAACATGTACCTACTGCAGCCCCAAAGATCGGATAAATCGGAAGATGTAAAACAAAATTGGGCGGCCTTATGTCTAAAAAACAGGCGATTTCGACAGTCTTTCAAGAATAACTATTTTCCTTCGTCGTTTAATGAGCTCTAGTATCGAAATTCGGAATCAGCGCGCAAAAATAGTTTAGAATTTCCTATAGGCATATTTTTTGAGATGAAAAGTTTTTCGACTATGACCATTTTTTCACCAAAAACCTGCGATTTTAACCATTTTCGAGATAAAAATTTTTCCGTCTCTGACCACTTTTTCACCCCTTTGGTCCGATTTTGGTCGAAAATTTTTTGTCTCGGAATCATGTCCCGATATGATTTTCTGGCTTATTTTTGAGCGTAGAAAGCGAATGTGCTAACTAGAGCCCATGAAACTTCGAAAGAAAAAAGTTATGTTCCAATAAATAGCCTTTAAAAAATAGTGTTCTGAATTTTGGTCATAACTTTTTTCTTGCGATGTTTCATGGGCTCTAGTTAGCAAATTCGTTTTCTACGCTCAAAAATAAGCTAGAAAATCATATTGGGACATGATTCCGAGGCAAAAAATTTTCGACCAAAATCGGACCAAAGGCTCATGAAAGCATGAATGAAAAAAGTTATGCTTGAAAACTGTCGAAATCGGCTGTTTTTCAGTCTAGTTCATTTTTCATTATTTTCAAAAATAAATTTAAAAAAGTGAACTTTTCGCGCAAGCCTATCCGAGCAATCCCATGTGGATAGATCGATCGGGCATGACGAGAGGATTCTAAATCTATATTTTCAATCAATTTGCGCATGCGGTCTCCGAGTTAATATAGAGATTGTAAGGAAAAAGGGCTCCCTTGCACCTTCCTCTCCCCCCTCACTCGCTTCCCTGACCCCTCACGACGAGAGAGCGTGGGGATTGGAGAGAGCGCACGAGAGAGGAGGGGGAGGGAGAGGAGGAAAGCCTATTTTCATTGCAATCTCAAAACACTTTAAGTCGCGTAGCTCGGAGACCGCATGCTCAAATTGCATCAAACTATAGATTCTGAATCCTCTCATCATGCCCGATCGATCTGTCCATATGGGATTGCTCGGATAGGCCTGTGCGAAAAGTTCACTTTTTGAAAATTATTTTTGAAAATCAAGAAAAATTATTTCGACAGGCGTGATCGCCATGCAATTCTGCCCCAGAAAACATTTTGTCTTAAAAGTAGCACTCTTGGGAGGCGCGTACGATGTCAAAATGTGATTTCGACCTGACGCCGTCTGGAGCCAACGATACTTCAAGAGACAAAATGGATAGCTCCATCGTCTTCAGCATCCCCGATAACCCCAATACACCAAGTTTCAGAAAATCTACCTTTTTGAGCTGTGCCAGATCCGACCAGATTTGCTCGAAAATAAGGCAAACGGCGTCATATACATGACTTATGAATTTTTGAAATTTTGAGATTTCAATTTAGAAATGTGAATTTTCGATTTTTCGGGTTTTACCTGCCTTGTTACCACCCTAACACTATAATATCATTAAAAATGATTACTAACGATGAAACAGAGGAAAATAAGTTGAAAAAGTGACTGTATCGTTCCGAAATAGCGAAATCTCTGGTCATCGTTCTCTCGCATGCCTCAGAGAGATCCTCGGGTCGGAAGATGAAAGTCTCGAGCGCACAGCTCGCTTTGCGTGAAAATTTCGCACCAGGGGTATTTTTAAGTGTAGAATCCAAATCTGCAATCAAAAAATGAACATGACTAAAATATTTTTTCGCCGTGACCGAAAAATGATGAAAATTTGAGTTTTCCACATTATATCGTTTTCTTTTCGCTTCCAAAGTATGTTTTTCGTTATTTTCATAGCAAAATACGCCTGAAACACCTATAAGAACGTATAGTATACTAGGATGAAAATTTCGACTTTTTTGGGACACCTCTGGCATTTCCCGGAGAGTGCACCCAAACCTATCATATTGGGCCAGCAACGAGCAATAGGTATGGGGACTTCACCCACAACTTATCGGCATAGGTTGCAAAATAGTCATTCGTGGTTTAATTTCACTATCTCATTTAACGTCTGTTAAATAAATCTTTTCCACTGAATGAAAAACTGGATCTTCCAAGAACTACGAATTATCGATTAATATTTTTTTGCTTGCAACTGTATTCGCTCCACTCGTACTCAAGCGAACCATGTTTAAACTGTGCACACGATCCGGCCTAAAACGCAGTAGTTGGAGACTGATATTTGAATAGACAACATTAGTTTATTAATTCTTTCTGTCTGTGATTTTGCGCAAATTAAATTCGCGAAACAAATTGAATACTATTGCGTTCAAAAACAAGGTATGTTGTAGTAAAAAGCGTCAAAAATTCAATTGTACCTAATGTTTGAATGCATTTTATGAAAACTATTTTCTTTAGCTGTCGATTGTGCATACTATTGTAGTTTCTCGCGATCTTCGAACTTGAACGTCTTCAGTTCTTTTTTTAAAAATTTAGAACTGATTGTCTACAGTATGAAATCGCGCGCGCTCTGGTTCGTCGTGGTTCGAGTCACTAGTCTTGATTCATGTCAATATGCATTAAAAAAAAGAGCCAACCTCTTCTGACGGATCAATTTTAAATCTGTGAGCAGCCGTACCGTTTATCATCATAATGAGAATGAATATCATACAGAAACGAGGGAGCAAGAACATCTGTAAAGAATTGGATTTGAAATATAATGAAGTTCATGGCTTTCGAAAATCTCGAGAAATATAGAATATGCTAAATACGATAGAGCATCAAACGGGTATGAGTGAGGAATGGCGTAATCAATACGTGAAGGGGATAAAACTGTAATCGCAACCGAGCTCGAATAGTGTAATCAGAGAGAGAGGAAGCTATCTGTGACGATGTTGCGTAATTCTGGATCAAATGAAGTGTTTATGTCTTCTTCTCTTAATAATAAGTGCTAAAGGAGGATCAGACATAAATACTGCAGAACGTATAAATATATATCAGAAATACTGCAGAACGATTTGATATCAAGCTCTGAATAACAGTCGAGATGATAAGGAACGATGAGTAATAAATGAAGATGTTTGACTCTCAGTTTTTGCCCATTTTGTTGACTTAGAACCTACACATTTCTACACATATCGTGCAATTAGTAGACGTAATGGTTCGTTTGTCCTTCATCTACCCCCGTTCAAGAGAGTGAATCTCAAAGTATCTTTTTCTCACAGAACCGCTCGATTATTAAATAAATTGCATTTGATTTGTAACCCCAAATTGTCTATCCCCGTTATTAAGGTTCACTTATTCAAACACCCTGACTTACCTCGTGTTTTCGGAATAGAAGTTTCGAATCTTTGATCTACCCACCAATCCATCCCCATCCATTCCCGTCTACTTTCCCCATCCATTTATCGATCTACTTCATCAAGTCATGCACTACTTTCCAATCAGACATATATTGGATCAGCGGCAAGTTCCATCCGCTACGAGGCTCCCTCCCCTCAGCATTCCAATGTGCGACTGGATTGAGAAGACCGATCCCTCCCCTCCCCTCCCTCCCCTCTCCCTACCCACACCCCCTCCTCACGCATCCTTCCCGAATTTGTGTTTTTTTACGTCTTTGCTACTATCTCGTAAATTCTGTTCTTGTTGAAGCACCTTCAGTGGTGTACGATAAATAAAATAAATAAATAAATAGACTCGCTGTGCAGTGCTTAAGGAAATGCATCCCTTTAATATCTTAGTCATTTTTAAGGACATATGAGTGAACACTCTCTCTAATTTTAAGCCGTGGAGAAAATATGGTGTTATAAAAAGGGTGTACTAAAGTTCAATCAAAAGTAAAATAAAACGCGTGTTATGTAAAGCGAGGGGGATTTCCTAATACTACGGCGAAAAGATCAAGATCAAAGAATAAGAGAGTTGGATACACTATTCAAAACAATAATCCATTCAGAGTCGTTGAAACTTGTTTAACTTTAAATTTCTTCAATCCAAGACTGGAAGTATAAGACTGAGTTGAATATCAGATTACGATTTTGGAACATACTAGAAGAAAACTATAGTGTCAGTAAAAAAATACATTCGAAAAGGAGATGCGTATCCTCCGATAAGATGAATCGACAAGGAATGACGTAAAATAAGTGATAAGATTGATCGATGTGACAAGGAAAGAATAGAAAGTGTCATTTCAATCAAAGGCAAAGCAAAGAACAGAGTTCCATAATACCAAGAGGTGGAACATCCATTCCAATGCCCGAATCGCCGAACTATAATAAATGAGTTCTCTTTTACAAAAAAATTCAACGAATAGGCCGTGTGTTACTTTCGCCAGCGAACTCTAATCACATACTAGCGAGCTGACGTACGCAAATATATAGAGTTGGCATAAGTGTTGATTGCCTTGGGACTGATTAACAACGTAATCGGGCGGAGTTAATGAAAAATGTGGACTCTTTTCTGGGCTCTCAAGCCATATTTTTTCACGATCTTGCACGCCATCTCATCGATGGAAAGTCCAATTGTTTAGGCTCTGAATCTATCCCTCCACTTTGCACACTGGCACGTCTTTCTGACCGGAAAGAAGTCCTGGAAGCCGAGACGTTCTTGATAAAAAAACGGAAAATACAAATATAATCCATAACATTGTGTGCTATATTTACGAGAGTTCTTACTGGAAGCCGATGATTCACATATCCTTCACAATCGTCACGCCTGGTGGAAGGGGGGGGGGGTACGATGCTGAATCAATGGAATAAGTAAAGTCGAACTATGAAATTGCTGAATAATATGTATGCATTCGAATACTTGATTTTATAGTTATCTGTATTGAGAGACATTGATGAAGGAGGATGATTTTCGAGAGAATTACAGTACCGCAGAGTCTCCGCCCTAACAAAAGCGCCACGGAGAGTCGCCGTGGGTCACCCCAGGTCACTCCGACGTTGAAGTGGCGTAAACACCCTTCAAAGTGTGTAACTTTTTGACTTTTTTCGGCTGTGGGATTTTTTCATGAGGGTCAATGGATCTGTAAAAGCAGATTTCCGAAATCTACATTTTGAGGTACTTTCTGAGACATCAACTTTTAACCGCCTACACTCCCCTCCAAACCCTTCACCCATTCCTCACTCTCATCTCGCGAGGGAGCGGTCGTTTATGAAAATGAGGGGAGGGGAGAAGAGAAGGGCTAAACGATGACGTCTCAGAAAGTAGCTCAAAATGCAAATTTCGGAAATCTGCTTTCACAGATCCATTTGTCATCACGAAAATATCCCACAACCAAAAAAGTGAAAAAGATACACAATTTGAAGGGTGTTTAGGCCACTTTAAAGTAGGGGTGACCTGGGGTGACCCACGGCGACCCTCCGTGGCGCTTTTGTTGGGGCGGAGACTCTTCGGTACTGTATGTTCTGTGCACTTTGACCGGCTCTGTTATTTTCGAGGGTTGGACTGTTAGCGTCGGACATCGATATCACAGATCTGGACCACAGATACCCCCATGGCTCTCGATCACGAAACGGGACAATATATGTTCCAGATCGTTGAAACATAGAAACTGCGGGTTGTCAAATTTTGAAAACTTGAAAAAAAAACTATAATAGGGTGTCCCATAAGTTTTTAGTTTTTTTTCAAAATTCATTTTTTCGATTGGTTCGAAACGTATCGGTACCTCCTAAAATGCAATGCATTAGGCAACTATAGTTCTTGTATTTCAGTACTTGAGCCTAACAGCGCCTCGGGGAGTGAAGCTATCGAGATGGTTTATTCAGAAAAAAGTTGTGCAAACCCTTTCCGCACAAAGTTACCTTCTTAGATTTTTCGATTTCGATCTCCTTCTTTCATAAGGCTGCGCCTACCGAGGCACTTCAAATTGTACAAAGTAACAAAATTTTGAATTTGATTACCTTAAAATGCTCTGATTCTCACCAAATTTTGGATAGTTGCAGACATTGTCCACACGTATCAGCTTCCCTTTTTCCGTGTTCCTATCATCCCTCTGACGGTTGCTGCCCCCTATTCCATTTATTGTTTCCCATTTCACGTACACCGCTCTCTAATCTCGTTAGTGGAGAGAATGGCCCCGCCACGCAAATGAGCTTTCTTACCCCGCTTGTCGGGGTGTACGTCGATTACGCGTTTCGATAGTTTGAAAACGCGTAATCGCGCGTGAAACCGATCTCATTCTCTCGAATCGACGACGAATGAGAGGGGCGATTAAGCGTTTCGAGAGTTTGAAAACGCGTGATGGCTAGTGAAACCTATTCCGAACTATTTGTCAAAGCTTCGATTTCAGAACGCCACAATCTTCGTCCGTCTCAATGATGTTGCGCCACTAGTAGCCGCCACTAGCAATCGATTGGCCTTTTCGGTTTTTTTCACTAGTAGCCGCCACTAGCAATCGATTGGCCTTTTCGGTTTTTTTGATCTGAGCCTTCTGAATCCCGGTACGGCACGACGTCGATTTGGCCAAAATTTGTTTCAGCGATAAAAACTGGTCCAGAGACGGCTAAATTTGCCGAATTACCGCACTCTCGAACAGAATTTGAAGCTCTACAAAATGAGCCTTTGGACGAGTCTCAATCTTTATCCGTTCTCGAGAAAAAGCCATTTTTTGACAGAGTGAATCGTTTACATAAGACACTTTTATGTTCGATTTTCCGAGACGAATTCGCATTTTATGCGCGCATCTGCCTTTAGGCAGGAGTGGGCAACTGCGACGTGAATCCGGCCAAAAGCAACCACTGGCTGGTTCGATTCCCCGCCCCTGCAGATATCTTTTGTCAAATTTTCTCAAGATTTTCACGAAGTTTTTGTTGATTGTAGATGCATACTAGTACGTGATATGGATCTTGAATAGGTTCATTATCACGTAACATCACAAAATCTGGCACATTTCGTTATATGGATAAAACACAGATAAACACAGATTGAAAATGAAGACGAGTGAGTGTTTATAATTTACTATATCAGTCTACAACACTATATCAGCCTATTTAAAATTTACTATATTAGTCTACATCTTAAATTAATCAGATTAATCAGGGGAAATTCTCTATCGAACACACCATCGAATACTCTCCTACTCCGCCATCGAATACTTTCTGCTCGTGCAGACGTTGTTTCACAAAGAGACGTTCGTACAGATCCAAAGAATCTTTCTGCAGAATAGATCAGACTCTCAGATTACATCAGATCTACCAGTTCCCTCACTGATCCCTCACTCTCATATTATCTCATAACGAATCCCTTTATTGTTCTTACTTGCCATCGATTCGTAGTTCCACCGTTCGATATCGGGACAGTCACCCTCCCCATCCATTGAATATCATTCATATGTCTGATCTTTTTCGCCCATTGTATGGGAAAAAATCAGAAAAATGTTTTTCTCGTCGCTTCTTTCACCCAATTTATTATCAATGACGTTCTCTTGCCTTAATTTATTTCTATTCAATCGTAGGAGGATCAGTTTGTTCAATAAGTTATTTTTATGCTATTTGCAGATTATAATGTTCACGGTTGAATTCATGCTTTGAGACTCTAACTATTTCTGAATCAGAGCTACAGTATCGACCATAAGTCTCGGCTCACTTTTTCAATCTTTCGTAACTTTTGACCCACGATAAATTTCTGGCTCAAACTTGGATATGTAGTAGTACACCCATCGTGTGTTAGGAATATGTCATTGAGATATCAGGGAACTCCCTGATTGTTTCCTAGTGATGAGTCAATCAACACATGGTTTTTCTTGTCGGATTTTAAGATCGATAAATTTTTTTCTCAGCCTTCCTACTTGGTGTGATAATAGAAGGCCTCAATACCTTTTCGATACAAATATGTACTCAAGGGAGGATGACGTACAGTGGCTTTCACAGTTGATCGTTCAAACTCAAATTGATAGGGTGACGCACGCTAGTGGGCCCTATGCTACGGTGAAGTTTTGGGGTCGATAAGTCGAATTTTGGCGAAAATCGTCATTTTCAGTGCGCCTTCCAAGAAGAGTGGTCGCTTCGGAAACTCAAGCGTCAGAATTTCAGGCGGAGACTCTACAATGTTAGTACAAGCACCATAAGAAGTTTTGAGAAGAATACTTTTCGGACAACTCAAATACAATCTGTTAAAAAGTCATTAAAACCGAAAAAATGAGCTCTTTTGAACAGAAATAGCGATTTTCGCTGAAAATGTCCAAATCGAAATAATCGCTATTTTGGTTGTTCAACTGGAATCTTTACGAAACTTTGCATGGTGCTTGTACTAACACTGTAGTGTCTCCGCTTGAAATTCTGACTTCCTAAAAAAATTCGCTTCAGAAGCGACAGCCCTTCTTGTAAGGTGCTCTGCAAATGACGATTTTCGCCAAAATTCGACTTATCGACCCCAAAACTTCACCGTAGCATAGGGCCCACTAGCGTGCGTCACCCTATCAATTTGAGTTTGAACGATCAACTGTGAAGGGAGCTGAGGCTTCGTATACTCCGAAAAGTACTGTACATTCAATGTACTATATATATGTCAAAAATTGACTTTGATGTTATCCAAAAAGTGCGTACTAAAGCTGAATGTTTGCTCTTTCGAATCTGTTGGGTGCGAGGGTAGTTCGAATCAGTCTAGATTTTTGCAATTCGGAATTTCGAAAAACGAACTTTTTTGACTAGAGTCTGATTTTGAGTGCATACCTTATACTTTGAGTTTGGTCAAAACCGTACACAAATAGCATAAGGAATCATGAAAGACCAATGTAGCCAAACGTTTATGAAGATCCGTTGACTTTGAAATAAGTAACGACCGAAAAACACGATGCGATAGAGTTTTGGCCACAAGTGTACTTATTGCACGGGGAATCCGGGAAAACGACAGAATTGCAATTTTTCACAGTAACCCAAGACGGTTTTCCTCGATTATGGGTCTGATTGTACTTTATTTTTCTAGGGTTTTTCTGGCCTAATTTTAAAAAATATATATATATATTCGACTATATTCTGAAATAAAAATTCCCGATTTTTAATCTCTATTTTCTACATATTTTTTACATTTTGAAAATTAATTTTCGTCATGATGATGAAATTGTTTGAATTAATACCCAGCATATGAAATGTTCTCTATGCATATAGAAATCCATTAGTACCAATTCCAAATCGATTGAACAGAGACAGAGCAAACAATCGAAAAAAAAAGCGCTCTGACGCGCTTCAGACGCGTCGTGGTCAGTCCCAAGGTGGCCTACCTTTCTGACTCACCGAGTACTACCACCTGTGCAAGTATGGAGCTGATCCCTCGAATCGACCTCTTCCCCTAGTTCCACGCATATGTTCGAAATCTCAGAAAGTCTCTCATATATTTTTAAACAAAAGTCAATATTACGGACCGGTTGGCAACGTTTTCGGGTGCTCCAGGAGTTTTATCCATTCGCTAATAGTGGTGCTGAAAAAATAAATCGTGAGCTTCTACATAGTGTGATAATGTTGCAGAAATGCGTAAATGAGATTACAAACTGACTATTCGCCTTTACAATCGTCAAAACTTATATTTATCTTACGGTGGAACAGACTCCGAAGGAGCAGCGATATAATGGGAATCGTCCATGGAACCGCCGGAATGGAATCAAAGGAGATGGTTTAGGAAGAAAAGAAATGAGTGATTTCGCATCATCTTTGTTTGGTGTCTTCTCCTTCTTCTCTTTGACTCTGACTAAGTGTGACTAACTGCAGCGAAATGAGAAGATTTCATTCCTTTCTCTGACATTTGCGTTGTATGATACGATCAGACACTTTTGCGATTTTTTCTAGTTGAATATTCACAATTTAAATATGACAAATAACTTTATCATGCATCATAATGTACGCCTGTCTGGTGCATCTGCTTCAGTCGTCGCTCCCTAAAACAGTTATAATCGATAAATTCGGGATCGGAATTATTGATGGCCTATCAACTGAACTTGTCAATTTATGAACATATGATAGCGAAACACCGGATATTTCCCCTGTTGTATGCCCTGGCAGATAAACAACTGATTACATATAGCAACAACAACAAAAACGTACAAATTGCGCTTGTGTTTGAGGTACTTGTAGCAGCGTTGATGGCAATCAAGGACGATACACGAAATTATGAGGGATATGAGATAACCCGAGATCCATGCCCTCAAATTATAATATTAATAGTTTCGTAAAACAAACAATATCGTAAGCTGGAAAAAAAAAGTGAATCTCTCTCCCCCTTCCCTGTTGCCGGATCGAATAGGATCTCTCTCGTCGCTCTGGCTAGAGACTGTAGAGACTGGAGAGATCACTAGTCGATACGGCAACACTACTCACTCTCCGTTCGGGAAATTTTTAAATGTGTGAGACAAACACGCCTCTCACTTTATTCTCGACCTAATCACACTGGTTCTTGTCAGCGTGTCAGTTTTCCAAATTCTAGATTTCAACGGTTTTATTCTCTTCTAGGTACCCCTAGCAACTCTGAGAAAGGAATATTGTCCTGGATCATTCCTGAGCGCGAGGCTGCATCGATCAGTTGCAGCCCGTCCTCTTCAAGGCCAATTAACTACCCTTCAAAGATTTCCCTGAGAAAACTTTTCTTCGTGAGCTATAGCTATTTTCCGATGCTCTTTCGACGTACACAAGCTGTTTGTCGATAGCTATCTTCAGAACACTGCTAGAAACATCCATTCGTATCTTGAAAACCGCTCGAAAACCTAGAGATGTGTTTGAATAGGGGAAAAGATGACGTTTCGAATGATAGGTCTGCGCTCGCGCATCGATTTGGGTAACTTAGTTTCTATCCCCGAAAACTGTCTCTCCAACTTTTGAACTTCATTTTCAACTGTCTTTCAGCGCGTAGGAGTGGAATTCTGAGTGAAACACAACTTGAAATGATCGTAGAGGCCGCGCTATTTTTCGCGAAAGTGCTGAATGAAGGACTGAAAAAAAGTTAGAGAGAGTTTTCGGGGATAGAATCTAAGTTACCCAAATCGATGCGCGAGCGCAGACATATCATTCGAATCGTCATCGCATGCTCTATTCCCCTATTCAAGCACATCTCTAGGATGTTTCTAGCAGTGTTCTGAAGATAGCTATCGACAAACAGCTAGTGTACGTCAGCTAGTGACAAACAGCTAGTGTACGTCGAAAGAGCATCGAAAAATGGCTATAGCTCAACAAGAAAAGTTTTCTCAGGGACATCTTTGAAGGGTAGTTAATTGGCCTTGAAGAGGACGGGTTGCAACCGATCGATGCAGCCGCGCGCTCAGGAATGATCCTGGACACTATTCCTTTCTCATGGGTACCTAGTAGAGAATAAAACAGTTGAAAACTAGAATTCGAAAAATGGCCCGCTGACAGATTCAGGTCGAGAATAAGTTGAGAGGCGTGATAAGTTGAAAATTTTTTTATAATAATAATAAAAACTTACGTGATTGCCCAGGCATTGTAGGCTCCCAAATAAATGATGAAAAAGTTTATTCCAGTGGCAATGATCATACCGCAATTGAACGCCTGAAACAATCTTTGTTTCATGCTTACATTTAAAAAAAAAGATGGATAGTGTGTTCAGTATCGATACCCTACACAAAACTGTCCTCTAATATCTTAATGTTTTCGTCTCGTAGATAAAGGTGATGTGAAACGAGAAACCAAGTATATCTACTCTAATTATTATATCGTTGTTATATATCGGGATAATGCTTCATTGCACCGCTACAAGAAAGGTCATACTAGCAGATACCTGGATAAATAGAATGGGCGCGAGCAGCATATGGTTCGTAGTCCAACAGCCAACGAACACCAGCACACACGCGACCACTTCCAGACCGGCGACCACACTCTGCGAGAAGGATTCAACAAGACGTATAGTGTTGGAAATGATTCCTCTCTATAGTTTCTGGTTCCTTGCACACGAAAGGTTTGCAGAAAAGAAATACAAAATGGGCATTGTTTGCACAGCCATCGAACGTCATATCATCTGCCAATGTGCACATTCTCTAGCGAAAAGATCCGCTCTTAGTAACAGAGCCACATCATTTTCCCGAGCGATGAGTAAAAATTTTAAAACCATTAGGTACGGCAGGTACTAAAGATCAAAGAGCGAGTGGGGAAGAGAAGTGTAAGCCAAAAAAAAACGCCAGTTCTGTTTCAGCAAATCGAGTTGAATGAACCTTCACAGATGCGTCTCACAGATATATTTTGAATCAGAAGATAATAAAGGATCATACCATGCAAATATTGCTGACTTTCGTGCTGACCATAATCCAATCAACCACCATGATCGCTACACATGGTATAACCGCGATAACCGCCATGATTTGTGAGGCTGTCTGAAAAAAAATCTTGCTGGAAATTTAGGAAAATGTGATAAACGTCAGATATTTGCTGCAGCAATGTCATTAATTTGGCATTAATTTTGTCATTTTTGAGTCATTAATTTGCTGCAGCAATGCTGAATACTCAAAAGAAAAATGGAATAGTCAACATGTTTTCCACCTTCATCTGACCGATTCCAGGGATTTCAAGACTTTTCCTGTTTAGGTTTGATCTGGAAATTGAGTCGATAACCCAAAACACGAAATTCTACAATACAAAAAAAACTGACCGTGACACTGCAACAGCAAGTCCTCGTGGCGACGATCATCTTCTATATATGACGTTTGGACTGGATTTAGGAATCGACGATAATGCAGAGAAGAAAGAACAAAAGGCCAGAGGGAAATTGGCGATCAGTCGATTGCATTGGAGTTCTTATCAATGACGCCTACTCGATGATGACTCATACACGTGAGGCCAAATAGAAAACGTTTCTCCAGATTTCTAAACTTCTCTCGCCGATCAGAGACGAGAGATCGCGCGAGATAAGGAGCGTCTTTGTTTAACCATACGCATCACGAGAAAGCACTGATAAAAGCAGTGAATCACTGTGAGTTCTCGTTTTACGTCAGATCACGTTCTTGTATCAGAACAACGTTTATTCGCCAAGTGACGAACTGTTTCACAACATTTCATTCCATTCGTAATCGTTTATCGTGGATCAGAAAGAATGAGGAAGAATGAAAAGGACATAGCAGAGTTTTGAATTTTCAAACGCCGGATGAATCACCATTTCACATTTTGAAACAAAGTAAGGAATGGTTGATTGAAAGATGTATTTAAATTGGTTGGAAACTAATGATATTATGCATATCATTTGGTATCTGTTGTATCTGCCGACACGATTCGCACTCGCTTTTACTTTTTCTGTTTCTGCATCTTCTCCATAGCTACCTTATCTTCGTCGATCGTCGCTCGAATGATCAGAAGATTGATGAATGACTGAAATAAGATGTTGATAACTAAATGGGAAGTAGCAAAAAAATCTGGCATTTCAGGAAAGGGTCATTGCCTCTAGCAGAAAATATCTGAATGTTGCTTCAAAAAGGCAGGAAACATGACTTATTTCTGAGCCTCACAATATCATCCGTAGTGAAAACAAAATATCAAGGCTCCACGAATAATAAAGTTTCTAGTGCCAAGGGTGACCTTTCCTTTATATTTGCATTTTGCTGAAATATGTACTCACCACAGTAGCGGTGAATCCGAGGATTGCGAGCGATACGGGTTCCATAATTCTGAAATATTGGGTGTGACTGTGTCTAGAATGGGACAAAGGATTTTAGCAGTATACGTAGAGACCACAGGCTCCGCCCACTTGGGAGCGATAGAGAGTCCGCCAAAAAATCCGCAAGAGCGACTACACATCGAGTTCTCACTCAATTGAGCCGATCATAAAAAATTTCTGTAGCTCTCAGTAGTCTTTACAAATGACGAGTGGAGCAGCCTGATCGGTCAAGTCGAACAATTTTTAAAATCCATGAATATGGTCGAGGAGAGGGGAATGAGGCACTTCCAATGAATGAAATACGCTGCTCCTCTCGTAATTTATGAATTATATTTTTATATTAATTTTAGAATAAAAAATGAGTGGAAAAAAAAAATCCTCGAATTGTAGTTCCTCGACAAAAGTAAGAGTACGCGCGTATTCGTATTCCGACTTCCGTTGTTTATCTTGACAACTAGCAAAACTGGCTGCAAACGATGGGACTCGAACCTGGGGTTCTGTTTTAGTAAACGAGCGCGCTACCGATTGAGCCACAAGGCCATGTGTTAGCTCGTCTTCCGTGCGCTACATGAATGTGCGAGGGCGGATTAGGCGAGTAATGCATAGTGGAAGCCTCAAGATCACCTTTTCAATAGTTTCTCGACAATGAGTTGATATATCGACAAGCGCCCAAAAGTATGATGTTATTGGGTCCCAAAGTGGTACTTTGGCACTACTTTTTTCCGGACTGAGTAAAATCGGCTCTCGACGCTGTGGTTTCTAAGCATACGATAAAGTAGCGATAATAAACTGCGAATAGCTCGCGAGTATTGACAGAGCGACAAAATATTCACGATTATCTAGTTTGAGAAATGAGAGGATAAGAGTGACTCTGTTTTAGTTGTGGTCTTTCATTCCGAACGAACGGAGTCATTTTTATGACTGGATGCGCCCGATCTCACACATTGATGCAAGTTGGAGGCCTGTCACGGGGTAGGATTCCTATCTAGGGTTGGTGATTCATTGATTGACTCTCTTCATTTCGCACGCTCTCTCGCTTCTCTGAAAGGTGAGAGAGTATTCTAACTGAGGAGAGTCATCCTTGAATTGTCAACCCTATTTCTCCCTCCCATTGAGAGAATGATCTTAGATGGTTGCAAATTTATAGGAATGAATGCACATGGAGCAATGCCAGAAGGCGTTTGACCAGTGCCGAGCTAAATGTATTTCGCCAACAAATATTTTTAAAGCTATGATCATCAATTTATCAAGAATTTCGCTCATTTGCAGATCGTGAAAAATATCGAAATATGTATGCATAATGTTCAAATAAAATTTATTCCGTGACATTCTGTAGATCTTGTACCGAAACTATCTATTGTCAGTTCTTGCAGGAGGTTTTAGACTGACGAACGTAATGCCAAAATCTGAAGAAAACAGCCACACACAACCTGTAGGCATTTGCCGGTGCTTCTCTGGTATGTGTTCTCAGGGTCAGAGATTGGGGGGAAGACTGGCTTTATTCCATTGGAACATGATCAAGACGTTGGAGAACGGTGTAAAAAGGATGGGCTTTGACTAATTACACAGGGAAAATGTGAATGAACAAATGTCGATCTCGACGAGAGCGGCGAACCTCGTTATAGTATGAGAGAGAAGGGACAGAGAAGAGAAGGTACGGAATATGATATGCGCAATTGTTGAGAATACATTTATTGAGGTTCGAACATTGTCCGATAAAGAGTGCTGGACGCTCGGCATTCCCATCCATTTTGATGCTCACTCGACCTTCTTGTTTCGCTGCATCACGGCCTTATCTTTGCTGCATTTCGCGCAAAGGATATTGAGATTGAAAACTGTCTGGAAATAATAATAATATAATTATTATTCGAAATACATTTTTATCTCGATCCCTGAACACGCTTCTCCAGTCTCCTATGCATGAAAACGATCAAAACGCTTACCAGGCCAGCGATAGTTCCGACGAGAATGATCAACAGTGGAACCATTTTCCTGAATTTTGATAATGAGAATTTACCATCGGAAGATCATGAATGTTCAATAGATAACGTAACGAAGACATACATTGAATGCATCATTATGAAGGATTTCGAAATATAAACAGTAGTGATGTCGTTACGGTTTTCGATTCTCTTCATTATGCACACTTTCTCGTTTCTCCGACCGGCGAGATAGTGTGTAGAATGGAGAGAATCGAAACAGAATTTACATTCCTAGTAGACACCGCATCAGAGAGAAAAGAAAGCATGACAACGCGAAGAAAAATTACAAGAACACAGATCAGCATGAGTGAGTTGGTTCTGTTTTTGAACAACATACAAAAAGGCGTGGCTTACTCTCGGATTAAACGCTCCCGATTTGGCCTATTGATGCAATCTGGAGGCCAGCCACTGGTGTAGCTCAAGAGTGGAAAGAGAGGGAGGCGACCGCGCGAGTTTCAAACATGAAACAAACCCGAACCATGCTACCAGCCGGGGGGTAGGATTCTCTACTATCACGGGATTCTCACTCTTTTTTGGCTAATTTCGAGAATTTAATGTCTACTGTAGAGTGAGAATGTACCAGAACACACTTTCAGGAGAGAATCGACACAAGTGCTCGTTAAAAAAATCGTTAGTGTGCGATTTTCACTCTTCTGGGAATACTTTATCGAGGATAAATGTTGGTTAAACCATGATTTTTTTTGCAATAAATGACGATTTCACTTAGTTCAGTAGAGCGAAAACGAAATGACGACCATTTTTATTTTTTATTAGTTCGTCAAGGAATTGGAGAAAGTATCCCTGAAAATAAAATAAAAAGCAACGAGATTGATAAGATTTAATATCACTTACCATGATAACTTGAGAGATCGTCGAGTGTAGTGTCCGTTATCCTCGTTCATTAAATGGCCGATCTTTGCTGTCAACACCACGCAATACTCACTATTATATGTTTCCTGAAATTGATTTTTCTCGATCCCTTTGTAAATTTGTCAAAATAAATTGTTTAAATTTTTTTTACTTATTTGGCTCTGAAAACGTGTAAACTGAAAACTTGTTCTTGATTTTTTTTTCGAAACGATAGGATTTTCTTCAGCTGGATGCATTAATTGAGTGAAAAGTTCACGTGTAAATGTAACTCACATGTAATTTGAAGAGCACATGTATCCATTAATTGCTCACATGTCGAGCAGATGAGACTATTTAGAAGCCTGAAATGATGTTACAATTATTGGGAAGTAAGAGAACTAATCTGAGTAAAAGAAGGGACGCATGAATGCTACAGCATGGAGCGATGAAAAAGAAAGGCAATGGGATGTGAGGGGAGAGACGGAAAGTGAGGATGACGAATCGGCCATGAGTAACCGACTCTCCTCAATTCCCCTGCTCTCTCGATAGTGAGAAAACAGTCACCGTGAAATGAGAAATATCGATGCCCATTTGTCATCCCTTGACGGAAAAAAGATTGGATGGAGAGGAGGGGAGACGTTCAATAAGCAAGGGCACTTTTTTGTTGGCATTACAAGATTGTCTTATTTTAGCCTCTTTCTCAGTGAAAAAAGTGTTGCATCAAATATCGAAAACTCTACATTGGCTTCTCTTGTGTTCATGTGTAATTGACACAGCCAAAGTACGTTCAGCAATTAGCACTTTATCGGGCGATATTAGGGTTGAGATAGAAAGAGGAAATTATGAGATAAGAATTGTCGTTTCCCCATCGTTAGTTCAAACATTCGTCGTTCCCTCACGCATTCAGAATCTTTGTTCTTGTCGAAGCAACTTCATCTCGATAAATTTGTCTGAAGTTTAAAAGGAATAAGACATCGTATCCACACATCTATGGCCCTGGAAAACGTCGAGTTTGAAGACGACCTCGTTAGACGTACAGTCCCGCAGAGTCTCTGTCACAACAAGTGGCATGCGGAGGGTCAAGGGGGGTCACACCATGTAACCCCGACTTCGAAGCGGCCTTTTACCCCTTGTGCGATTTCGACGGTTTTTTGGCTGTAGGCTTCTCCCGCGCATTTTAAAGGAGTAGAAGGACGCTTCGAAGTCGGAGTGACTAGGGTGACCGTCCGCGGAAAATGCTTATCTCGTCGAGATCTTTTAGAATTACTATAATTCTGTAGGTCTGCGAAGCGCAGTTCATGAGATTTAAATTACGACCGCACAGGGTAAAGTGTTCTACAGGGAATGAGGCTTTGGAGATACGGCTTCCTAATGTCGATTTTCGAACTCCACGTCAAAATTTGACCCTAGGGCACAATTTTTATAGGAATCTATTTTTCCTTGTACGGCTGAATGTCTCAAATATCAGAAAGTGTCTCTTATAAAAATCACGAGAGTAGGGTTGGCGAATGCAAAGGGCAAATGCAGAGTTTCATTCTCTCACACAAAGGCGAGGTGAGCTGCATCACTCTTCACGCAGAGGGGAATGACTCGGCCCCCTCTGCATGCAGAGGGGCGCCCTCTGCATTGCTCTGCATTTCTTTTTTTCATGAAGAATCGCCCTTCAAATGTGCGCAAATTACATGTGAGGAGAAGTATAAGTATGGATCGATATCCAGACGCCTTTCTTTATGGTCTGGAGACCATTTGCATCGTTTACGATCATTTTGTCGCTATTTCAGTTGTCCATGGCCGAGTGGTCTAAGGCGCTGTTTTTGAAGTTAGGGGTTCGAATCCAATCACGGGTAAACACGTTTGCCAAGCTTTGAGGAGCTATCATGAAGTAGCCTAGCCTTGTTTAACACTCTGTGCTCGTCAAGATCGTTTGTATTAGGTTGTCCCATAAGTTTCCGCGGGTTTTGAGCTTGATATTTGAGTTCATCCATTTTGGCTGTGTCAAATTTCTACGACCTACCTCCAAGGCATTATTTAGAAGCATACTCGAAGAGTATTACCATAGTATGAAATTATGTTGGGCCTTCCGGGCTTGCGAGAAATAAAGGTTAGAACAAATTCGATAAGTTCACGAAAAATTAGTTTTTCTTCTGCGAGGTTGCGATTTGCTGAAATTTTTTGCGGCGCAGTCGCACATGGTTCATTGAAAAGTCCGATCAGCGTACTTTATAATAGCATGACCAGAAAGGTCCTCGATGTACAATATTCTTAATACCCGTCGACGAGTCGTTGAAAATTTTCTGTTCACGCAAGCACGTTTCCTGACTCAAGCGTCTAAGATGCTGAGCTCAACATGAGTGCGCTCGATTCACTAACGGCGGGTCTATGTATTATATAGAACTATTCAATCCTGCTCTTCTTCTTGTTTCAGAAGCGGGCGATTTTGCAAAAAATATTTTTGGCCAAAAAATGCCGTGAAATACTGTTTTGGGTGTTTTCGAGAACATCAGATGTTATGAAACCTGTAGATTTTAAAATTCTGTGAAAAAATGTAGTGATAGAGCAACGATAGTTCAATATTTTAATCGCAAAAGATTCGCATTGCAATGCGTAGGGAAAGCAGAGAGTTTCCAAAATGCCGAACTCGACGTTCAAAATTCAATGTTTGAATTCTCAACGATTTTTCTGTCTACCGTGAATACCGATCCTTTCCAAAAATATATTGTGAACTCACGTGGAATGGTACTTCACCTTGAAATATATTTGAGATCTGCTGTTCTATCGGCTCGAGAACACATCAAAAGAAACCAATTCTGGTCGCGTTCAACCGTATACAAAATATGTTTATGTTCAAATATCTAGCAAGCCTAAAGTAGCTGCCCGTCGCACTGCGTAAATTATACTCATCAGTCATCGTACTTTACAAATGTGACACAGGTTGGGCCCTATAACTGTTCTCCACGGTGCACTGATCCGAGAAATGCGCAAGATTCATTGTGAATGCGGCGACTAAGGCTTTCCATTCTGCTCGTCTCACTGATCCATCAGCCCTGACATGATGTGCGCTGTAAAGAGTATGCAAGACCTCAGCGAACGTGCAAAGTCATATGCTGATCGGCTAAATCCAAACAACAAGATAGGTATGAATCAAAAAATATAAAAACCCGCGGAAACTTATGGGTCAACCTGATACATGGTGGGATTCGATGTTGTAGTACATGCATTTCTCGGATTGCGCACTAAAAAGACAATAATTCTGTTCATTTCGGCTTTACAAGGACTAAGTTTTCTTTCTGAAAGTGCAGAAAAACATCATTCTTGATCATTCCAATGTCAGCTCAGACCGTCCACGCACGTTGAACTAGCCTTCTTCTCAATTGGAGGCGTTTTTAGCCTAACATTGTGGTAGCCACCGAAAAATAGAAAGCCCTCGTCATCCTTTGATAGAACCAACTTCAGTTTTTTTCTTACATCGATAACCCTTGTTTTGCACATCACACTTTAATTTATTAGTGCCTAACGTGTGTGTGGAAATAGCCCTCCCCTCTCGATTTGAAGCAGATCGACCCTCAAAATCGCATAATACCTCTGAAAAATGGACGGCGCTCGGCTGATTTTGCTGATATCAATTGTGGACTTCGATAGTCCTGTGTTTTATACTCCAAGGGGTAGGGGAATCGAGGTGCGCTCGCCCTGAATCGTGATGAGCGAACAATTTGAAAAATGTTGGATAGTTCGCCACAAACTAGAACTTTTTGAACTATCCGAGGCGAGAGAGTACGAGGGCGAAGCGAACTCAAAAAGTTGGGCTTGACAAAACAATTCAAAAATCACATATAAAAAGCTGTAAATTTAGGGACCCTTAAAGACAGGGATTTTTTATTTTTATTTTGTGTGTTAGAGCTCACCAAATAGCGAAATGAAAATGTTATGCTCAAAAAACTAGGCGTAACAACAAGATATCAATAAGATTGCCCATAATTTTAAAATCTTCCAAGTTCCCTTTGTTGCAACTCTTTGTCCTAGCGTTCCGAAAAACATTGTGTACTGTGAGAACAGAAACTCTAGCTTCTTGATGTGCCCCAGATCGAAGAATTTTAGCTGAAAAAAATAATTTCCGTTCCGCGTGTAACAAGCTAATGCGAATGTAATTCTTCGATCTGAGGCACAACAAGAAGCTAGAGTTTCTGATCTCACAGTACAATCAGTTCATGATTTTCCACTGACATAGTAGTCGTCTTTCTTTCCAAGTGTATCCTCGCCTTCGCCGATATAGAAAATGCCTGTAAGTGAATGAATCATTGAAGAGAATAAGCATCACAAATTAAAAACAAATTTCGAATAAAGACACTCACTTCTCGCTGTGAAATCAGAATGAAGTGCTTTGGGCCGGTCAGGGTTGACTTTAAACGGCCTCAGCCAGATATTTCATGATGACAGAAATACGTAGCGATATACTTCTTCTCTATAAATTATCAAAATTAATAATAGGCGTGTACTAGTGATGTCAAATCGAAAACGACTCTCCATTCGAATGCTATCTCGTTTCTCTGATCGGCGAGGGAACAGGCGAATTTAGGAGAGTCGGTCTTGATTTGGCATCACCAATGTGTACCTTTATTGCTTTCTTCGATGCGATGTGAAATCTACCAACGGTCAGTGTAATTGAGGTGATATGCTAGATAGATCCGATCCATGTTGATGAGACTACTTAGAAGCCTGAAGTGATGACACATTTTTAGCGTATGAAACATTAAGGGAAATTTGTAGAGACGATGGGAAGAGATCACTGAAATGAATCATCGAATGAAACAACGCGAGAGGCGAAGTCCGGAAAGGGGAATGAAAAGAGGAAAGAAAGTTGGAAGAGAGCAGAGAAGTGAGGCAGCGAGTGTAAACTCAAATCGTTTTTTGTAGTGTAAGATTGAGTTTACTTCTCCTTTCCCATCAAGTGACTCAATGTAAGCATGCATTTATACAAAGCCGTTCCCTATTCAAGGGGGATCGCAGCAATCGAACATAGATACGCATCGAGTTTGATGGGAGAAATCGCGGAGAAGAGCAGAATAGACAGGAGAGACGAAAAGTGGCATTCGTGATAAGGACCTTCTCTTTTGTTATGGATCCATTCAGCAACGGTCAGCCCTCTATTCACGAGAGATACTGATTCGAGTGGTCACTCTGCACACCCTCTCTCTCTCTCTCTTGCTGGCGAGATAGTGTGCGGAATGGAGAGATTAAATCCGAAATTACATCCCTACTGATAAACAATCGTGTAAGAGTAGTCGATGGATCCATGGAAAGAAGATGAGACTATTTAGAAGCCTGAGGAGATGAATATTGGTTATAAGCAACATTTTGGAGCGTGAACACGAGGATGACCATCGATAGGAAAGAGTGTGCAGAATGGAGAGAGAGGGAGCTACTATTCGAGTCTGCACCGATATCGGTGCAATGCCCGACTGAATGAAGCAATTAATGAGAAGATGGAGATGCGAAAGCGAGATGGGAAAGGATAGGTGGTCAGTGTAAATTTTTCGCTTGTTTGATCGAAGGCAAGGATGAGTTTACTTATTCTTTCCGATCAAAAGAAAGAGCTCGCTGTAAGTGGCTGTTTGCATATTCCGCACCGGTTGTGAGAGAACAATAGAAGTTGCATTAATATATTTATTTAAATACACGGCTGAATTCCAACTCATTATTAGCACAATGAGTGGTCGAGACTGCAGATACTATCGTTTCTTCTTATAACGAAACAGTTAACACCAGTCTGAATGAAACTGTTCACTAATCCATTACATCTCTGAGTCTTCTATCTGTCTTTCAGCTCTCCTCATTGTATGAGATCACCCAAATCCCCTCCTTAGTTTGATCAGGATTAGTCAAGGGCAATTATTCCCTCTCCATCCATCTATCCATCCTTTCAATAATCTCATACATACCTGTGCTGTGGTGGCCAGTCTTGTCGGGATCAGCGTGTCAGCATGCGTGTACATAGATGCGCAATTTCTCTACCGAAGAAGTCTATGCCGAACGAGATTGAGTATACCTTCAACAATGCATGAAGCATCTCACTCCTCTCTTATCTGAATCATTGCACTCCCAGTCTATTTCAATCCAGTACCTGTATGTAGGCCTAGTAGTGGATGGAGGGACAGACGAGCACAGCGGGAGATAAGGGAAGTCGTTTCCATTTGGAGATGGCACTGCACCAACTTGCAATCGAAGATATGAAGTCTTTCAGTGACAAGTGCCACTATTGCTTTCATAGACCCTGCAATCATCATTGTCACATTATGATCCCCCGGTCATATTTTTTCAAACATTCGGCCCTACAATCGTTTTAGACACAAATACCCGAATCATTTTATATCCATGGCAGAGAAGAGGGGAAGAATCGTTTAGTGTGACTCGCAACTGACTTTGCAGCATTGGCTGGGCATTTTATCGTGACGAGTGATGAGACTATTTAAGAATCTGAAAATATTGACAGCTATTTCGCTTTTCGGAAACGATGAATTGTGTAAAAATTAAATCAAAGCAGTACAATAACTTATGAGAGGGCAGATGGAGGCGTAAAGATGAAAGTAGTGGTAATTAGGGACGGCTATTCGAATCCATGCAACGACGTCGCTACGAAATTAGGCGAGAGGGAGAGGTAGCGACGCTACGTGGGTCGAATAACCAACACCTTACGCCTCCATCTGCCCTCTCACAAGGCACAACTTTACAACTATCAAAATAAGTGTTCTGCATTTCTTTCCAAGCTTGAAAGGGGTAGGATGAGATTAGTTGCAGCACATTTACGGCAAATACGAATGAAAATATAATAAGTAAAGGTAGGGGCCACAACGTGAATAGCCGACATTGTGGAATCTGGTCCAAACTAGGCTTAAAATGACCGTCAGATTCTCAATACCTTTTTTGCTTTTGGACGTATGTCGATATTTCTTCTCTCAAGCCCGGGAGAGCTCTCGAAGTGCGCGCGCCTCTCCCAGTCAGCGAGGGGAGAGAGGCGAGACTAGAGAGAAAGGGGCGGAGCCTCTCTCGCACGCGTCTCTCTCACTCCCCCCGCTCTCTCGCCTCGCTCCTCCCGCTCAACTCCCGCGATCGTACACAAATCGGGGACGACTATTAAAAATCCAATTTTGTGCTTAAAATTCCTCTATAATACAAAGAAATCATATTTTCACTGTCCGAACATTGTGATCGTCCTAGAAAGTGTAAAATCCGATGTTTTCTTGAATTTTGACCTACTCAAAAAAGTCAGATCCAGTTCGGACAGAGCTCGTTCGATAGGGCATGGTCAGAGCTACGCAACAAGCTTTTGGGTGAGTGATTACATTGAGAACGTGATTTGTGTTTCGTAGATCTCGCTTTTGAGGGGAATGGTGTCGAGGGAAAAAGGGCGGGGCTTGTGGCCCCTAAGTAAAGGACGGATCGCCAACATGTAAGTTCTTCTTCACGAATTTTTAGAAAATGTATGATTTCGATTGCATACGCATGCGATTAGATAACGAATTTTTGTCGTCAACACCAACATACTGGTATGGACGTGTGATATTTTTTCTCAAAATTGTGATTTATTCTTTTAATGCATGATGTGAAATTGTTTATTTCCAGAATCAAGCAATCGAATTCCATTGCTTTAATCAGCAAGTTCATAATTTGACTGGATTTCATCTATTGATCCTTCTTCGTAGTTTCCCTGCCACCAAGCATGAAGTTTGTGAAGGATGTGCGAACCATCGTCAACTTTTAAAAAAATATAATAATTGGATATATTTTCTTCTGGATTTAAATAATATTCTTACTTTCTACTGGCTACTTTCGAGCTACCCTCTACTAAATTGAGATCAACAGAAAAATCAATGATCAATGAAATAATGGACTGATGATTTTCAAAACATTTTCGAAATGATGTACGCTTCTCTTGCACTTTCTTTCAGCCTTCAATCTTTCCATTTTCAATTCTAGCCGCAATCGTGCTCTTCTCTACCCTCTCACTTGAATAACGAAATGCAACAATCCTGTCTGCTTTGTTCAATCATGTAGTCACTATCGCTCATTCTTTGAAGCAAGAGGATCTCCAGATGAGCCAATTGAGAAATCAACGAGACAACGTACTCCTGAATGTGTGGATAATTACTTCCTGTGACTTCCGTGTGTTTTCGGGTACATCGTTTAGAATAAAAAATTTAAATTAAAATAACTAATCAACAATCGTATTGTCCTTTCCGCGTGTCAATCAAAATGAAAATGAGACACAAAAACCTCACCTCGTTTTGAACGAATGGAATGAGGATCGGAACGACTGTCACACGGAACAAAACCATTCCCGAGAAGAGTTCTCTAGAAAATAAGGTATTCCTTATTTGAATTCTGCAAGAAGACGTTATCTATCCCCATTAGTTGCAGCACATTTACGAATAGCATTATAGCTGGAAAATTATAAGGAAACGAACCTCGGTGTATGGGTTCTCGAGAATCTGAATCCCACGGAATGAGTGATCGTGTACAGGAATCTATCACGCCTCTCACCTTATTCTCGACCTAATCACACTGGTTCTTGTTAGAGTGTCACTTTTCAAATTCTAGATTTCAACGGTTTTATTCTCTACTAGGTACCCCTAGCAACCCTGAGAAAGGAATATTGTCCAGGATCATTCCTGAGCGCGAGGCTGCATCGATCAGTTGCAGCCCGTTCTCTTCAAGGCCAATTAACTACCCTTCAAAGATGTCCCTGAGAAAACTTTTCTTCGTGAGCTATAGCTATTTTCCGATGCTCTTTCGACGTACACAAGCTGTTTGTCGATAGCTATCTTCAGAACACTGCTAGAAACATCCATTCGTATC
Organism: Pristionchus entomophagus; assembly: GCA_036245825.1. NCBI lineage: Eukaryota > Metazoa > Nematoda > Chromadorea > Rhabditida > Neodiplogasteridae > Pristionchus > Pristionchus entomophagus. The sequence continues at coordinate 12,623,087 of BTSX01000005.1, forward strand.
TTGAAAACCGCTCGAAAATCTAGAGATGTGCTTGAATTGGGGAATAGATGACGATTCGAATGATAGGTCTGCGCTCGCGCATCGATTTGGGTAACTTAGTTTCTATCCCCGAAAACTGTCTCTGCAACTTTTGAACTTCATTTTCAAATGTCTTTCAGCGCGTAGGAGTGGAATTCTGAGTGAAACACAACGTGAAATGATCGTAGAGGCTGAGCTATTTTTCGCGAAAGTGCTGAATGACTCGGTGAGAGACAGTTGAAAATGAAGTTCAAAAGATAGAGAGACAGTTTTCGGGGATAGAATATAAGACCCAAATCGATGCGCGAGCGCAGACATATCGTCATCGCATGCTCTATTCAACTATTCAAGCACATCTCTAGGTTTTCGAGCGGTTTTCAAGATACGAATGGATGTTTCTAGCAGTGTGCTGAAGATAGCTATCGACAAACAGCTTGTGTACGTCGAAAGAGCATCGAAAAATAGCTATAGCTCACGAAGAAAAGTTTTCTCAGGGACATCTTTGAAGGGTAGTTAATTGGTCTTGAAGAGGACGGGCTGATGCAGCCTCGCGCTCAGGAATGATCCTGGACAATATTCCTTTCTCAGGGTTGCTAGGGGTACCTAGTAGAGAATAAAACAGTTGAAAACTCGAATTCGAAAAATGGCCCGCTGACAGATTCAGGTCGAGAATAAGGTGAGAGGCGTGCTATGTAGGTGAGCACGAATAATCTCAAATAAGTTCAAATGTTGAATTTACCATCGATTTTTGGTGTGTTTTTTTTTTATATTGAAATTCTGACGTTCTTTTCTTCGTCGGATAAATTCTCTGATGTGATCACTCCTTCCGCTTGATCTCTGTGCATCTCGAAGAGACTGTGAAATGCCGCACTCGTCTGAAACAAGAATTTGATTAATCAACGAATAGTTATTATTGTACAAATGTTTAATATTATTGATAATTAAGAGAGTATTAAAATGAGGAGGACAGCGAAAATGCAGTTTTATAATTTGTAATATTTTTTTTAAAGGAGGCGTCCCACGACCGCGCATGCAAATCGCGATGCCGAGATGAGCGAGCCGATTTGCATGCGCTGTCTCTTCATTGTCCTCTTATCCCTCTCTCGTTGCCTGCATTGTCAGGCCCGCTTGGCATACATTCAATTTATCATAGCTCAGTTTAAACGAGACCTCAAAACATGGGAGTTTCGAAAGTATGGCCGGTTACCAGATCCCCATAATCTCACTTCGAGAACTCATACAGTCAAATAGTCGTGGGACACCTCCTTTAAATTAGTGGGACTCCCATTGTCCATGTCGAACTCGTTCGCAACAGTTTGCATCATTTGGAAGAAGTGACGACGCAAGACAGACAGACATTGTATATAGGCAGCGAAATATACAGTCCTGTTGGGTCCCACCGTGAACATGCGTAACCCGGAGTAACTCGGGGTGACTCCGGGTGACTCATCGTGACTCATCGATTTTACTACCTCAAGAATTTATTTAATCACAACAAGTCTATGATATTCTTGTTCAGCACGTCGTCCTCTATCGATCCATATACTTTATTAATTAAATATCAACTTTTAAAACGCTAATTGTAATTAAATTTTAGTGAGATAACTATCGCGCTCCGCGTGGAATACCGTAGTTAAGAGGCTCACAAATTTGGTTGGCGATCGTGAACTGATTTAAAAAAAAAATAAAATACTGGTTTTCTTGCTTTTTAATTGATGTTTGCTACAAAAATAAACTAAAATACAAGCGAACATCAATCAAAAAGCAAGAAAACCCTTATTTTATTTTTTAAAATCAGTTCACGATCTCCAGCCAAATTTGTGAGCCTCTTAACTACGGTATTCCACGCGGAGCGCGATAGTTATCTCACTAAAATTTAATTACAATTAGCGTTTTAAAAGTCGATATTTAATTAATAAAGTATATGGATCGATAGAGGACGACGTGCTAAACAAGAATATCATAGACTTGTTATGATTAAATAAATTCTTGAGGTAGTAAAATTCATGAGTCACGATGAGTCACCCGGAGTCACCCGGAGTCACCCCGAGTTACTCCGGGTTACGCATGTTCACGGTGGGACCCATCAGGACTGTATAACCTGATACTCGATAGAAACTGGCGTATGATAAGCTTTCGAATGATGAGTGAGCTTAGATTGATAGATCGCAATCTGGGAAGACGGAGAGCGAGTCAGTATACAGTATCGGAAATAAGTCACCGTCCAAAAATTAAAATTAGTATAACTTTTGAACTTGATGAGATATCTTTCTAAGGTTTTGGCAGGTGATAGTATGGTGGTCCCTACGTGTAAAGAGAGAACGAGAGACCAGATCGGAGATCGGAACACTAACATTTATCGAGATCGGAACCCTAATAAACCCCCTGGATAATTCGTATGAATATTGATGAAGAAATTAGTCAGAGGGTTTATTAGTGTTCCGATCTACAGTATCGGAAATAAGTCACCGTCCAAAAATTAAAAATAGTATAACTTTTGAACTAGATGAGATATCTTTCTAAGGTTTTGATAGGTGGTAGTATGTGTTCTCCTACATACGCTCACTATGTCAGACCATAGGGCGATTTCGCAATACGGTATAGTGATGACGCATATATATTCAATAGTTGTTCAGTGCGAATTATTTGCTCAATTGATTTTTTCTCAGTCATTCTTTTTTAATGTAGTGATAGAAGACCTCATTACCTCTCCGATAAACATAAGTACTCATGGGAGCGTAGTGTACAGAGGCTTTGGATTTACTCAAAAATAGGTCCCGAAAAAATGGATTTTGGTTCATAGACGTGCTAGAGGCTCGTTCAAAAGCTCGAAATGATTCTTACCACAATTCCTGGAGATCCCCAAAGTTTGATTTATTTGCCATCGGAGCAAGAATTTTTCATTTTTTCACTGTATTATTTTCTCCCATTTTTGGAAGATCACAGTTCCAAGGGCAATCTTTGTTAAAATATCATTCCAGGATAGGCTAGTTGCATAACCATGGAACAATCGATTTCTAACTTTTTTAGAGCATTTGAATACCTTTCCTGTCCGCGGCAGCCGAAAATCCGAGGTCAATCGATTTGCGACCCAAAACAATGATCATGATACCCCCATCATTAGTCGAAAAAAATTTTCTCTCAGAACTTTCTGACTAATTTTTTTCTGGTAAATCTTTGTGTGCTGAATCCGAATTTCGATATGAGAGTCCATGATATCATGAATTAAAAAAGTTTAAAATCAACAACTTTCTAAAACCGTTAGTTTTTATGAACTCGGATTTTCGGTTGTCGCGAACAGGAAAGATATTCAAATGCTCTAAAAAGTTAGAAATCGATTGTTCTTTGGTGGTTGTGCAACTAGCCTGTCCAGGAATGACATTTGAACAAAAATCGCCCTTGGAACTGTGATCATCCAAAAAAAGGAGAAAAATATTATAAGTTTTTTTTTAATAAAGTGAAAATTTCTTGCCCTGATGGCAAATTAAGAGCAATCGTTATCTTAGGGATCTTCAGGAATTGTGGCAAGGATCATTTTGAGCTTTTGAACGAGTCTCTAGCACGTCTATGAACGAAAATCCATTTTTTCGGGACCTATGTTTGAGCCAGTCCAAAGCATCTGTACAGTACACTCCCATGAGTACTTATGTTTATCGGAAAGGTAATGAGGTCTTATATCACCACATTAAAAAGAAGGTCTGAGAAAAAATCCATTGAGCAAATAATTAGCACTGAAAAACTATTGAAAGATTGCGTCATCACTATACCGTATTGCGAAATCGCCCTATGGTCTGACATAGTGAGCGTATGTAGGAGAACACATACTACCACCCTTAGAAAGATATCTCATCTAGTTCAAAAGTTATACTACTTTTATTTTTTGGACGGTGACTTATTTCCGATACTGTAGATCGGAACACTAATAAACCCTCTGGCTAATTTCTTCATCAATATTCATACGAATTATCCAGGGGGTTTATTAGGGTTCCGATCTAGATAAATGTTAGTGTTCCGATCTCCGATCTGGTTTCTCTTTCTCTCTTTACACGTAGGGACCACCAGCCCCGCCTCTTTTCCCTCGACACCATTCCACTCAAAAGCGAGATCGGAGGAGCACAAAGCTAATTCGCAACGAAATCGCTCGACCAAAATCGCGATAGATAGCTTTCGATGTCCTCTATCAATGAAGGGCTGGCAAGCCGGATCTGACAAGTCCGATTAGGTCAATAATCGATATTAATGTTGGGAATAGGGTGATTAGGGTACTTCCAGTGCATGCACACTGCTCGCCAGTTGATATTATATTAATTTGTATTTTAGATGAATTTTAAGCACAAAATTGGAATTTTAATAATTTACCCCGAATTGTGATCGAATTAAATATGAGCGCTGGAGGAGAGCGGCGAGAGAGCGGGAGGAGGGAGAGAGACACACGCGAGAGAGGCTCAGCCCGTTTCTCTCTCGTCTCGCCTCCCCCTCCTCTCTGGCTGGTGTAGTCGCGCGCGCTTCGAGAGCTCTCGTGGGCTTGAGAGAAGAGCTATCGTCATACATCCAAAAGCAAAATTGATAGTGAGACCCTGACGGTCACATTGAGTCTAATTGCGACCAGATTCCGAAAAATTGGCTCTCAGTCTGGTGGTCCCTATCTACACGCTCTATCGTAGCAGAGTGTGCAAAATGGAGAGAGAATCATAACCGAGAGAACATTCATACTGCGGCTAACTAATTACGTGAAGCAAATGAAATTTTTAAAAATTATTTTGCGTAAATACTCGCTAATGTTGTCAAATATGGCAGTACTCTCTTTCTCTCTCTCAATTTCGCACATAGTCATGCAGTTAGAGAAACAGAAGAGTGTGCTGAATGGAGACAGCCATTATTTGATCCGATTCGGCATCACTAATTCTGATCATTCTCCTTAGGAATTCCAGAAGCAATGATCTCGCGTCTCTGTCCGGATATATATTTCGCATAATGAAAAGACGTACTGTTTGATCAGACAACATAGCACATAAACTCCTTCCGCATGCTATGTTCTCTATAACTGATGTCAAATCGGGACTCGACTCTCCACAGTTTACGCACTGTTTCGTTTTTCTGGTCGGCGACAGAGTGTGCACAATGGAAAAAAGACCAATTCGAACCGACTAAACTAGAGATTATGACACGAGACACTATTTCTTCGGACATCTCCTTATCTGAATTTCAAATTTCACAAAAATTCGAAAAATAAAAATAAAAAAGCAAGATCTCTCCTTCCGATAATCGATCTGAAGGACAGAATTCAGAATGCTCAGCAACTTTCTATCAAAGTCAACACAAAGGGTTTTCAACTGAAAATAATTGGGTAGTGCTGGCTACAATTCAACAACAAAAACAGTCATTCATTTTTTTCGTTTTGTTATTGAGTCGATTTCGTTTCGTTGATCTTCGTGTATGAAATTCGCTCGCTACGGAGTTTGAACACGACTGAAAATAAATTTATTTATTTACTTAATTGTATTCTTGCCGTATTTTGTAAATTTTGTAAATTATCATAAATAATATAAAATAAATACATTTTAGAAGAGTCTCGCTCCTTTGACGATCAGCAGGATGCCCAGCACCAATCCAACGAACAGCAGTGGCAGAATCATGAAGGCGCACGCTTTCTGCGTCTTGCGGGCTGCAGAATCAATATTCTTACCCTTAGCGTAATAATAACCAATATAGATTTATTTTCGTGAGACCCTATTGCTTTATTGCCAGATACATTACTGCTGTCTTCCTAACATACGTTTTCAATCCGAAGAGACGATACTGTGGTCTCAGTTACCGTAATCCTACCGTAGTCGATAGCTATCGCAAACTACTTCAAAGCTCAATGAAGATGGACAAAGAACATTCAAATAACTGAATCAAGAAGCCAAAGTAGATTTCCTTCCTTTACCCAGTCACTTTGAAATCGAAGAATCCCTGTACGAAGGCTACCATCCTGCAGGCTCAGTGCTTTGATTACAGGAGAAAAATATTGTATTGTAATATAGCAAACTGACGCAGTTTGTTCACTCGCTTCATTACGGCTTCATCGAAGCGGTCCTTGTACTCGTACTGCAATCGACAAATGAGTTTATTATATTTGTAATATTTCTCGATTACAGTAACCCCCAGTACAGTGATCCGAGTACAGTAACCTCCCAGTACAGTAACCCGCTAACCATCGTTTCTGTACTTCGGTCATTAGTCTTTACCATTCTCTAGTGATACCGGATCGAATAGTTTCTCACTCCATTCTGCACACCCTTTCGTTTCTCTAACCGATGAGATAGTGTGCAGAATGGAGAGAGAAGGTATCACTACCCGTTTCCTGATCTACCTGAGCAGTTGACTCCTGTGACCGTTGCTCGAGATCTCCCGAGATGTCCAACCCCCGCCATTGTATTCAGCTGGTCAATATACCTATTGATAACCAGTTTCAGCAAAATCTATAAAGATGTTTCTGAAATATTGCGATCGAAAAAAAAGCAAAAAAATCGTACGCTGCAAAACAGTTGCAACGAGCGGGAATCGAACCCGGGATCGGCCGGGTATAGGCCCGTAGCGATAACCAGAAGGCTATGAACGCCTTTCCGAGAAGAGCTCTTGAGGCGCTAGACGTATAGCGAGTGAGTATGATGGCACGCTCGCAGGTCCTTTCATTACATTTTCCGAATCGTCAACGCAGTTTCCTCTGCATTTCGGATTTCACTTCACCTCGGCGAAAAGCCTATGGAGGCCATTTCAAGGGACAACCTAGACGTGATACCTTACTACCGAGAAATGAATATAGCGAGCAGGCAGGGGAACCTTGATACCATCCCCGAGTATCCAATCCATAATATAAAATGTTTCTGATGTATGCCTATTGTGCAAACTACACCGTTCTCGCGGTGTCTGATGCAAATATCAGGATACTACCAAGCTGGTAATAGACCAAAACCAGTCCGGTTCCATGTTGGAACCATGTTCGGAGATCTTGATACTAAAATTCTGAAACGACCAGAGTTGAAGTTCCGATCTGGGCTTGTCAAGAAGACTCCAATTATATTGTATAAGATATTTATACTTATTTTGCAGCTCAAGTGACTACATCGTCAATGAGGATATTGATTACTATCAAGATACTCCTAACTCAAGAGGAAGAGTACTGTTTGACTCGAAGAGGGACGGTAACTTCCCCAGACGACCATTGTAAATATGTTCACCAAATTGTTCCTGTTTTGAAGTTCTCACCTAATTTTGTTGTTCGGTAGAATTACGGTAATATTCACGCAGAAGTTGTGTTTTAACGAATTTCGAATGTTTTGATGGAATTTAATCACGTGAAGTCAGAAGTAGTGGGTTTCGCTCGTTCGTTTTTGTTCGTGTTGTAGATATTCCATCACTGTTTCTTTTCTTCATTTGTTATGATGTAAATGCTAGTTTTATTTGAAAGAAATGCAAAATCAGAAGTCGATTTCTTGTTATCCCATGTTTCTCCCGTTGAAATCAATAAAGCTCTTTTTTGTAAAATACCGCAGTCAATGCACGAAATCAATAAATACAGTATACCAATCGGAAAAAATCAATATATATATACCGTATTCAGCCCGCGACAGCACTAATGGTGCACTACTAGTCCACAATTAGCCCCACCAGTAGTGTCACCAATAGCTAATGGTGCACTACTAGTCCACCATTTGTGCCACCAGTAGTCCACCAGCAGGTAGACAAGTAGTGGCACTAATGGTGGCACTACTGGTGGAGAGAAACCAGAGTACCGCGCAGAATGGAGCCACGGCGTGTATTATTGCTGAATTTATGTTATTTGAAGTAATCTATTTGGTGTACGGTAGGTGATGGCTAATGCTAGATTATGGTAGTGATCGGTGATCTCAGTTTGGTATACGGTAGGTGATAGCTAAGGCAAGAATACGGTATTGATCGGCGATCTCAGATTAGGTTACGGTAGGTGACAGTCAAGACGAGAGTACGGTATTGATCAAGGATCTCATTTTTGTGTACGGTAGGGGAGAGTTTTGTTTTGTATAAGGTAGGTGAGAGCTCAGGCGAGAGTACGGTATTGATCGGCGATCTCAGATTAGGTTACGGTAGTCGACAGATGAGGCGAGACTACGGTATTGATCGATGATTTCAGTTTGGTATACGGTAGGTGATAGCTAAGGCAAGAATACGGTATTGATCTGTGATTTCAGCTTGGTTACGGTAGGTGACAATCAAGACGAAAGTACGGTATCGATCGATGATCTCAGGTTGGGTTACGGTAGGTGACAGTAAAGTCGAGAGTACGGTATTGATAAGTTCTCTCAGATTGTGTAACGGTAAGATTACGATTGTTTGAAACTGAATCTGCCTATCCTGCACACTCTCACGTCAGTCTGATGGGTAAGAGAGTGTGCATAATGAAAAAAATCAGATTTGAAATAAATTCGTGTGTTCGGTAGCATGACAAGAGGGACGGGATAGCTAAGAGATCTGACCTTGAGTGGGATGCATGAGGTAGGCGCTTGTCACTGCCACTCCTCCCGTTGGAACCTTCTTCAGACTGATCCTCTGATCCATCTCCCGAATGAACTCGTTGCACTCAGTCTGGAGTTCTTGCTCCCCGCATGCCTCTTTGATCGCTCTCGCCACTCCTTCTCCCAGCTTGAGATTCTCATTCGCCGCGTTCACAATCGAATTAGAGATTCCTTTCTCGTTCGCTATGTCGCCTTGGACGACAGAAATGAGAACCATTACCTGAAATGAGAGGCATTTTTGTATCACGAGAATACATGTGTGGTACGAGAAGAGAAGGGAAAAAAATTAAAATAACTCGAAAATGAAAGAGGACGAGTGATAGGAAACTGGTTCTTCTCTACTGTCTTAGAAGAATGACTCATGAGGCTGAGAGCGCGGAGGAAATGTTGCGATATAGACACGGAACGAAGCGAATCGGTGTGGCTACATCGCCACTTTTTCGGAGCGCTCAAGGTTGACACTTTTCTGGTGCGGGGTTGCAACTTTTCCGCAAGATTTCCACTTTTCCCTGGGGTTGCCACTTTTCGTTGGGGTTTTCCCTTGCTCTTTTCTGCGAGGTTCCAACTTTTTGAATCAAACACGGCCATATCACCCCATTGTTTTGCGACTTCTCTCCTATTCCTCATTCAAATATCTCCCTCAAAGTTGAAATAATGTTTTGAACACGCTATGAGACTTGATTGGGCACTATTCGGCCAAGATCCTATTCGAACCTAGACCTTATTCAAATGCCCTGTTCCCCTTCCCTGTTTCCATATGATCTGAATGAGAACAGATAGAGAGGAAAGAGAAAGAGAAGCAGAAAGCACCGCTCTCTCTCTCTCTCCTCTCCCCCCCCCCCTAATCTCCCCTCCTCTCCCCCCCCCCTCCTCACTCCCCTCCTCCTTGTTTGGGTCTCCCCTCTCTCTTGATCTACCTCCCTTTCTCTTCCCACGGTGTTGGGCTCATCGTGATGATTCGAACGAGACCCAATTTGACCTCTCGTACCATGCCTCACGACCTCAGGTACCGATCGGGTTCCTGGCACCATTTTCTGGTTCCTGGCACCAGGCAACAGTACCGACTCTTATCGCTCAGGAACCTCCTGGGTCCACCCCCGATTGATTTAGAAAAAAGCAGGCAAAGTGAATCACAACACCTGGTACCGACCTGGTTCCTGATCTGGTACCTGGTTCTTGGTTCTAGGTACCGATCCGAAGTTGTTCCGCTTCCACTCTGGCACCTCCCTGGAATGAAGTTGATCGATCAGAAAATAATTCTCATCGACTCGGGAACCATCTCAGTGAAATACCTACCATGGCACCGGCCTGGTTCCGAGAAGGATTGGTTCCGGAACCAGTTTCCGAAGGTTGATCCAAGTACTAGCTGCGCCCACCGTTGCTTAAGTTTACAGATCGGACGAGTCTATAGGGAGCGCGCACGCTGGACGCGACGGGTTAGAAAGAGGCAGTCGAGGGGGAGAGAGAGGGCGACTGACTCCCGCCAACGTTGCTTAACTTTACCGATCGGACGGAATGGAATGGGACGGACAGAAACCGTACATTTTGAAATCGCAATAACTCGGCTCAAAGTTGTCTGTTTGCTTAGATTTTTTGAGAGCGTTTAAAGGACGCCGGCGGCAATTGTTGAGCACTAAAGCCGAGTCAACAACTCTTCTAGGAACCGAGATCTTGGGTTTCCCACCAGTTAGGGATGACCGTAATGGGAAAAAACTGTGGCTAAAGCTAAATGTCTCTCGCTTGAATCACCAAGACGGGAACCCTACGGTGAGGCGTGTCCATTGCACTTTCGGGCACGCTGACCTGTATGGCAGGTCCGAGTTGGGCTTGGCCAACAGCTACATTTTTGCGTGAGGGGCTGCGTTCGCGCGGCCCTGCTTATTACTTATTTCCCTACTTTTTATTGGTTCTTTCGGTTAGAACGATGGTCATGGAGATTGAATTCGAAATAAATTAATCAGGTTGGTTTCTCCAGAGTTGTTGGTCGATCCTGATTCTGTGCTTTTCCTGGTGAATGAGGAACAATTCAGCCTTTTCACTAACTAAATTAATGCTGGGAACCACGCGCTTATCAGAAAGATAATCCGTTGACCGCGGCATCTGAAGATCAAAGATTAATCATTAGAATAGCCTAAGTACGATTTTTCTCTAAAATAAGAAACAAGTTGTCATCCGGCTCTGTTTTGCGCGTAGAATCCGAATTTGCGCAAAATAAGTCAAAATAAACAACAAATAAAATACAAGCAAAAAGCGCAAATGTAAAATGCTTGCAACACCCAGGATTCCCAAGCCGTCTCCGATCTAAGTACTGGCTAGGCCCACCGTTGCTTAACTTGACAGATCGGACGGGATGTCGTGTTCTCAACGGGGTATGGTCGTAAGCGATATTAGATGCATAGAGAGGGGATCATAAGGTAAGAGAGACTACTTTAGATTTTTATTGACAATCATGTCAGATAATCATGGTGCCAATACCGCTTCACATACGCTCTCTATTCTCACTCCTAATGAAAGATCAACTCGAAACTAGCATCGTCCCTCTTCCACGACACCATACGGCCAATTTCAGCACACTTTTCCGCTCCTTCAACTACCGTACCATACAGGGTGGTGCTAGTACCGTAATCGATCCAGTCCTCTCCCAATCAAAATCATCTTTCCCATCACTAGACTAGTGCACATCCGCTTCCAGATCCCGATCCAAGCAGGTTCAGGGCGACTGTCGATCGAGTGTGCTGAATGGTGAGAGGAGTGTGCAGAATAGAGAGAGCTACTATTCCGAATCTTTTTTCCACTCTCTAGTCACATTTCCTCTGTGTTTCTCGTTGCCACAACCATCTCCTTGAGAGAGATAAATGTTGGATATATGCGTACTGTCTCAAAAAATGAGCAATTTGTCTAACCCGGCGCTGTTAGGGTGCAGCTTCCAACGCCCTTATATAAGCGGGTGTCAGGAATGAGCATTCGTTCATTTCAAATGAACATATACTAAAATTGGAACAATACAGAGAAGATTAGCATGGCCCCTGCGCAAGGATGACACGCAAATTCGTGAAGCGTTCCAAATTTTTTGCTGTTTTTCATCTTGATCTACCCGACAGATTTCGTTAGAATTGAAAGTCGATGAGTATTCTGCGTGGTGAGGGGGCTTGGCCAACAGCTACATTTTTGCGTGAGGGGCTGCGTTCGCGCGGCCCTGCTTATTACTTATTTCCCTACTTTTTATTGGTTCTTTCTGTTAGAACCAAAAAAAAAAGGTCATGGAGATTGAATTCGAAATAAATTAATCAGGTTGGTTTCTCCAGAGTTGTTGGTCGATCCTGATTCTGTGCTTTTCCTGGTGAATGAGGAACAATTCAGCCTTTTCACTAACTAAATTAATGCTGGGAACCGCGCGCTTATCAGAAAGATAATCCGTTGACCGCGGCATCTGAAGATCAAAGATTAATCATTAGAATAGCCTAAGTGTGCCAACTTTGATCTAAGAATACACGGAGATGATACTAGATATCATAATTCCGCAAACGTAATTTGAAAGAGCATCATCGAAAGTACTTAAGTTTCACTTTTCAGGAAGATCGGTGATACAAATTCCTACCGCCGCGGTATGGTCAATTCTCTCGAATCTCTCGCGATTCCTCTCATATTGTGTTTTTTGGCAGGTAGAAGGAGTTGGACCATTGAAGTGAAACATTTCAGTGTCCTTTAGAAAATGTGATGAAGCACCACAGTGAAAGGTAGATGAAACTGAAAAAAAATCAAACCGGGAGAATATCGACTTTCTCTATCAGTCGGCATGCAGATCAAACTTTTCAATCTCGGCATATCTGAATAGCCATATGACTTGTAGTTCTCCGTAGTGTTGCCGGATCGAATATAACACTCTCCATTCTGCACACTATCTCGCCGTTCAGAGAAATTTGAGAGTGTGCAGAATGGAGAGAGCTACTATTTGATCCTTCGTCACGTGTAGCTTTCCATTACCGTACTTTTGCCAGGTCAAAGCGGTGCTACCGATCGACTTCAGGAGGAAAATGTCCTCCTGCGACTACGAGCAGAGGAGATCACAACTGATTCGAATGGGAGGGTCGAGGTGAGAGGTACAGTAAACAGGAATGATACCGGATCTAATAGTCGCTCTCTCCATTCTGCACACTCTAATTTCTCTACTCGCCGACATAGTGTGCATAATGAAGAGTGTATCTTTCGATTCGGCGACAGCCCAATTCATTTCCCTTCGGTGCAAGAGATATATCCCAAGGGGTTACTCAACACTATGGCTCCTTTGGTGTAGGGAGAACAGCGGTGAACTGCATTATTTTCCTGGAGTTGTGGATACTGGGATTGGCTATCGTGTTGGGCGACATGTATTCGAAACCAACTTTGAAAAAATGTTTTGCATTAATTTCTTTCCTTAAAGTAGCACATCATATACCGTCTAATCTTATGTATGAAACGACGAATTGTTTGGGGGTATTTTGTTTTGCGTGACAAGATGGAAAACTGGAGGCGTGACAATTCCGCAAATCGATTTTTTTCCGCAAACGACAATTCCGCAAATTTATTTTTTTCCGCAATTGGAATTTCCGCAAACGATATTCCAGCAAACGACAATCCCGCAAATATATTTTTTTCCGCAAACGACAATTCCGCAAATATATTTTTTTCCGCAAGCGACAATTCCACAACTCCGAAATTTTCCGCAACCGTCAAACTTTCCGCAACTTTCTTACAGTAATCTTTGGATTTCAGTTTACGATTGCCCAACTTCTATTTTTGTTACCTTTTCATCGGTTTTCCTTTTATAACAATATGTAATGGCGATACTTAACACGAGATATTATAGGAAACACGAGGGAAAAGCAAAAAAGACTGAGCTCTTCATTGGGAAATCGTAAACTGAAATTGATAATGAAAATTTTAAAGATTACTGTAAGAAAGTTGCGGAAAGTTTGACGGTTGCGGAAAAATTCAGAGTTGCGGAATTGTCGCTTGCGGAAAAAAATTATTTGCGGAATTGTCGTTTGCGGAAAAAAATATATTTGCGGGATTGTCGTTTGCGGATATGTCGAAAACGCCCATTTGCGGAAATGTCGTTGGCGGAAAAAAATATATTTGCGGGATTGTCGTTTGCGGATTTGTCGAAAACGCCCATTTGCGGAAATGTCGTTGCGGAAATGTCACCCCTCCGGAAAACTGTTTCACATATAGTTTATCAAGAAGTAGCCATTGAGCAAATTTAATGAATAGAGTGCGGATCATAGTGAGAGCGAAAATGTAATAGCAGAATTTATTTTTTCCAGGCCCGATAACTCACACGTATGGCATAAATTCGCGCGCTACTTTTCCGATCTCGTCAAGCAGGTATAATATATTTCGTATACTATAACATAACGTATATTCATCATCCTAATACCATACCTACCATCTGTATGATCATAGCAATAGTGTTGTAAATTTTCTCCAGTATTCATTTCCACTCGAATTATTTCAAGAGCCTTATCTGCGTTATGCAAACATGTTGAAACAAGCATTTTCCCGGTATCAACCTCTGTCACCTCTTGCCGTCTCTCTTCATGCTCTGAGCGGTGATTACAGTCAGAGTATTTTATATCAATCAATAATTATCTCTGGAAGATCTAATCTAAGATTTATTGTTATTTTGTTCATGTACTCAGTCTTCACAATTCTAAAGTAACAGTTTTCACTGCGAGGTCAAAAGATCGTGAAACTGAAATGAATCTGCCACATTCGCAACCAAAATCAATCAAACAAATCAGAACCGCATGTGCCTAACATTTTTATCGCTCTCTGGAAAATTTCAGTGTCGTTCCGGGGCAGAAAAGAAGTTATATCTGGTTAATGAACTGCCCTAATTTCAGGCTGTGGCTCGATGGAAGGAAGAGGATACTGTATGCAGAAATATGGCTGGTTGAGGAGGATGTGTGAGATGGAGGAGAGAGTGGAGGAGAGAGGAGGAGGGAGAAGAAGACGGTGAGTGTGGGATACGATAGGGATATTGTAGATAGAAGGAAAAAACGGGTCACGATAGTGAAGGATGGTGACCCCTTGTACTGAAAAAATATTGTTGGGAATTCTCGAATTTTTCGGACTGTCTTCAATTTCAAAGATGATAGTTGGAATCGCGTTTCACACTTAGATGAACCATCGAGAACATATTTCGAAATCAGTCTTTTGATGAGTTGTGCTGCAAAAATAACACAACCACTGTTCAAAATACATCTCTTTTCGATCTAATATCTTCTCTGTTTTCCGTTCAGTATCAAGTGGTTGTGCTAGGTGACTTTAATTTGCACATCAACTGGAAGTCTCCTGGTCTTTTATCCCCAATCATCGTGTCTTTATGATCTCTCTATCGACCTTGCTCTTTCCCAAGTTGTTCCCTCCCCTTCACTAAATGGTCATTTCCTTGATGTCATTCTCTCTCCTCCTGACATCATTTCTGATTGTCGTGTATCCGCTCCATTTCGTAATGCCGATCATTCATCTATTGATTTCAAGTTCTCGTTTCCCCTCTCTCATCCCATTTTAGTGCATACTTTTGATTTCCGCAAAACTGATTTCTCTGGATTGGACAATGCACTTTATGGGACTGATTGGGAAGTGATTCTCTCTGATTTCATCGATGTATCGGATTTGTATGATCGTTTTGTATCCTACCTCACTACTCTTTTTAGTCGTTTTGTCCCCCTCAGAAATTGTTCTCTTCCTTCCGATCGCTACCCTCCCCACATTAAATCGCTTCTCTCACATAAACGTTCTCTGTTTGATAAGATTAGCCTCCGACCAGTACACGCCCAGTTTATTCGTGTCTCGCGTAAACTAGATTGCGAAATTCGAAAGTATGTTCGTTCCTATGAAAACCGATTGCTCGCCGGTAATCATAGTCGCTCATTTTATCATTATATTTCCACTCGTTTCAAGTCTAAAGGTCTAGTAATACCAAAAATATATTATTGCCCCTGACGGTTCCGTAGTCACTTGTCCTTCTAAGAAAGCGGAATCTCTCGCTGATTACTTCACCTCAGTTTATACTAGTGACGACGGAACTGTCCCGACCTGCCCCTCTCTTGTTTCCCAATCCATTCCTGTCTCTATTATCCTCCCTCACGAGGTCGCCTCTCACCTCAGTCGTGTCTCTTCCTCCTGTTCCCTTCCCTCTGACAACATCCCATCCATTATTTTCAAGAAGTGCTTTGCTTCCCTATCCACACCACTTGCTCATATTTTCAATTACAGTCTCATGCTTGGTACTATTCCATCTCTCTGGAAATCATCTATTGTGGTCCCCATTCCTAAAATAGCCTCACCCTCATCTGTTTCTGACTTCCGCCCGATTAGTCTAACTCCCATCCCAGCTAAAATTATGGAACGACTGCTTAAGCCCACGATTATCGATTGGTGTACCTCCCACAATGTAATTCCCCCCGAGCAGCATGGTTTTCTCTCCAGGCGTTCTACCGTAACCCAACTACTTGATTGCACCCAATCTTGGCGTGATACGATCGATCGCGACTTTTGTGTTGATGTTGCCTATATTGACTTAGCTAAGGCTTTTGATAAGGTCTCTCATAATAAGTTATTGCTCAAATTAGAATCGATTGGAATTCGTGGTTGCTTGCTAAATTGGATCTCAGGTTACCTCTCCGAAAGGAGTTTCAGAGTGCGAATAGGCAATGTTCTCTCTTCTGAGAAAGCTGTTGTCTCAGGCGTCCCCCAAGGGACAGTATTGGGTCCTATCCTCTTTCTGCTTTATACTTTCGATCTCCCTAAGGTTTTCTCCCCCTACCCTAAACTTTCATGTCGGCTCTTTGCTGACGATATCAAGCTCTTTACTACTTTCGATCCACACTCTCCATCCGACGCCCCCACTCAACTTCAGTACGGGATTTTGGGTTTCACGGAATACTGCAAAACATGGCAGTTAGAAGTTGCTGAGAAAAAGTGCAACATAGTTCACATAGGACGAAATAATCCCCGAACCATCTACTCTCTTCTCTCTACAAATCTCGCAATCTCTGACTCTATTCGTTACTTAGGTGTCCATATCGATCCCCTCTTGAACTTTGATTCTCATATAAAGATTGTTTGCCATAAATCAACTTCACTTGTCTATCTCCTATTTCGTAGTATCAGTTGTACTATTCATTCCCCTTACATCTCAGCCTTCAAGTTATTCATTATTCCTGTATTAGAATATGCATCCCCTGTCTGGTCCCCATCATCCAAAGGTCTTGTTCGGAAATTAGAGAAAGTACAACACTTGTTTACTAGACTCTTACATTTTCGTTGCTCCAGAGTAGAACCTATCATTCCATGCTACTCTGATCGATTATCTCTCTATTCACTTAACACCTTGTATACTCGTCGTATTGTGATTGATATTGTTTTAGCTCTCAAAATTTTTGCCCATTTTGTTGACTTAGAACCTACACATTTCTACACATATCGTGCAATTAGTAGACGTAATGGTTCGTTTGTCCTTCATCTACCCCCGTTCAAGAGAGTGAATCTCAAAGTATCTTTTTCTCACAGAACCGCTCGATTATTAAATAAATTGCATTTGATTTGTAACCCCAAATTGTCAATCCCCGTTATTAAGGTTCACTTATTTAAACACCCTGACTTACCTCGTGTTTTAGGAATAGAAGTTTCGAATCTTTGAGCTGCCCTCCAATCCATCCCCATCCATTCCCGTCTCCTTTTCCCTTCCATCTTTCGATCTACCTCGTCAAGTCATACACTTATATCCAGTCAGACATACACTGGATATGCGGACTCCTCCATCCGTTTACGAGACTCCCTCTCCTCGATACTCTCCATGAGAAGATCGATCCCCCCCCCCTCTCCCTTCCCCTCCCCTCCCCTCCCCTCCCCTCCCCTCCCCTCCCCTCCCCTCCCCTCCCCTCCCTTACCACGCATCCTTCCCTTTGTTGTATTCTTATTAACTTTATATTTCCTCGTACATCCTGTACTTGTTGAAGCACCTTCAGTGGTGTACGATAAATAAAATAAATAAATAAATAAAAATGAATTGTTATTTCGAACTCCTCAGATTTAAAAAATCAGGATGTGAAGTGATGGATTCGACCCAGGTGTAATCCGGTTTCACGCTATTAATAATCTGTCTTGAACGCTGGGGGAAAACAGTAATAGGCAGAGCAATTTTCATACAAATAAATTAGAGGTATATTTTATTTTTAAAGCTTATCTATGTTCATTCAACGACCGTATCCTCTCTTACATCCACTCACTGTTAAGTCGAATCAAGCACCTCGAATTTACTACTACCAATGGAAAAAAAAACGCCGTGAGTGAAGGAACTACCGTAGTCTTGGACTGAGCAATGGCGCAATAACTGTCTACTAATCATATTAATGTAATTTATAGTTTTTCTAACGTTTTCATATTGTACATTAGGGGTGATATTTCGATTTGCAACTCTCTCCAATCAGTACACTCTATCTCTTCCGTTTTAACAGCAAAGAGTGTGCAGAATGGAGAGAGATGGCACTGTCATCTCTAATTTGTACACTGAAGGTTATAAATGTACTGTTGGAGCCAAGGGAATCAATCGTTGGCTCAGATAATTTACCGTAAATAAATTCCAATATTTGTGAAGGAAACCATATTGAAATTATTTTCTTTCTGAATCTCGCCTGAAATTAATTCCAGTATTCGTGGCGCTCCTCTCTGACACCCCAGACGGACGACCTGGCGGTGATGGAGAGAGAATGGGAGGGAAGAGAGAGGACTCATCAGAATATGGCACAGTCGACTTAGTTTCTTAGTTAGACTTAGTTAGAGGTTTCTTTGATTAATTACATATCGACAGAATTTTTAATAGTCAATAAATTCCAGATCGATGGTCGTGAATAGGAAAATCAAATAATAACACAAAATATCGAATCTAACACCGTTCCTAATTTGATTGGCAACCAGCGTTTCCATTTCAAAATGTGACTGGGGACAGCGGCTTTCATGTTCCATGAGTGTATTATGTTACAAGGAATCCTGCCGTTATCAGTGCCATTATCTTTTCCTCAGTCAATAAAGCAATTCTTCTCTCCCCTTCTGCCCCTCCGAGATGGATGAGATGATGATGATGACGTCATCGTCGACGTTCTTCGTGGATGGCAGCGAGGCGGGAGGATACTCGCATCTAGAGGTCAGAGGGGATGGCTACGTCGAATAGATAGTGCAATACATTTTCACGTTATCATTGTTGGCTGTTGTTTTTATGAGTCTGAGAAAGCGACTATGATTGGCTACTTCACAAATCTTCGATAAATTGTCTAGGAACCGAAGCGCGAATCTCACTGGCTGATTTTCTAAGATTAGCTTTAAATGCGCCATTGTCTTTAAGAGGAAAGGCAACGGTAGTCGATTCTGTTGTTTTGGAAAAAAATAATTTGATAATAAGTTGCTCGGCTTCGTGAATTGAATAATCAATTAATTAAATTTGAACTCTTTTTACTTACAATAAAGATATAAAATCTGATTTTCAGTACTCTCCATTCTGCACACTCTGATTGATCTGATCGCCGAAAGAGTGTGCAGAATGGAGAAAGCTAAAATGAGATGCGATCACTATTACACTCTTTTTCGTGAGATGAAGAAGGAATAATTCCAGGTGATCGATCGATCGATAAATATATAATCAATAATTGTAGGTTGCTCTGTCCGCTCTGCTCTCGCCGTGCAAGGAGCCCATAAGCTCGGTTACGGTTGGTCACAGTATCGATTAGCCTACCGATTTAATGCGACCCGATTCCACGGTTACCATGAGACCTCATAAAAAGAATTCTACCGCCGTAACCATTGATACAATATCTAATCATTATCGATTCTTACTCGATTTTTCGCTGTTTGCGCGCGCAATCCAAAATTATTAATTTTTCTAGCCCAAAAATTTTTGCAAAAGATGTTGCAGAGGCGGGGAGTCGAACCCGGGGGTGTCGGGGTGCTAGGAATGATTTGGTTCATCCCCTGCACACTTTGCAAAAGGTTGATCGAGGTCGGGGTTCAAACCCGGGGGTCATGCGCGCTAGTCTAAGCCCTACCGACTGCGCCGTGACGTCTTGGGTTTATAATCATTGATATTTATCCATTTTCGCAGTTTGACGTCTTTTCTATGAAGCAAGGGGGCTGCTGCCCCCTTGAACCCCCGCTATTTCGGTTAGGCAACGTTGGGGTTCACGATCAGAGTTCAGCGTCGGTAGTCAGCAGAATTATGTGTGGGATCACTCTGGCGAGTTCTAGGACACTTCCCGATCATGTCCGGGCACTTTGCAACGGTTGGGAACCGGAGGGGCATCGAACCCGGGGGTCGTGCGCGCCAATCTGCCCCCTACCCGACTGCGCTATGATTTCGCTGATTTGTGACATTCACTGTTCGACGCAGCTGGACTCGTGCCACAACTTCCTTGTTGGTGTCTAAGCTTCAGGATCAATCCCTAGCCCGCGAGCTGACGAAATCTGCCACAAAGTCATCGACAGTACCACCGAATATCGATCGGCGTTCGGCGGCTTTTGGTCGCACCGACCTCCACTGGTCATCATTCGAAAGAGCGGTGTTTTCTGTACCCCGAACCGCTGAGAGCTAGTTTTTGCGGGCCCATCTTATATACTTGCCAGGAGCCAGAAAGCCAGAGCGGGCAAAACACTCAAAACTTGTCAAAACACTCAAAAATTCGAGCGGCTCTAACTCCTTATAGAGGCCTCGGACAGGGTCGACACTCACCTCTGGTGACTTTTTTTGTTATACAGATTTTCAAGGGCTATCTTTTTCGGTATATATGTAGGGGGCTTGGTTCAGCGGTTCGGCCAGGACACGCCAAAAAAGTATGAAATGTGGTTTACCTCAGAGTTGAGGGTGATCTGAAAATAACAGCTAGAAGCAACAGAATGTTGAACAGTATCGCAAATACATTGCTTGCCTAGGTCAAATAAAATCTTTCTCAAAATCGAATTATCCCGAGGAAAGATGAGGAATCTTCCTTCTCCTCTACCCGCTCACGACGTGGCCACGATCATTCACCACACGATTGTCGATACATAATACACTCATGGAACATGAAAGCCGCTGTCCCCAGTCACATTTTGAAATGGAAACGCTGGTTGCCAATCAAATTAGGAACGG
This sequence comes from Pristionchus entomophagus, assembly GCA_036245825.1. Lineage (NCBI taxonomy): Eukaryota > Metazoa > Nematoda > Chromadorea > Rhabditida > Neodiplogasteridae > Pristionchus > Pristionchus entomophagus. The sequence continues at coordinate 12,643,805 of BTSX01000005.1, forward strand.
TGTTAGATTCGATATTTTGTGTTATTATTTGATTTTCCTATTCACGACCATCGATCTGGAATTTATTGACTATTAAAAATTCTGTCGATATGTAATTAATCAAAGAAACCTCTAACTAAGTCTAACTAAGAAACTAAGTCGACTGTGCCATATTCTGATGAGTCCTCTCTCTTCCCTCCCATTCTCTCTCCATCACCGCCAGGTCGTCCGTCTGGGGTGTCAGAGAGGAGCGCCACGAATACTGGAATTAATTTCAGGCGAGATTCAGAAAGAAAATAATTTCAATATGGTTTCCTTCACAAATATTGGAATTTATTTACGGTAAATTATCTGAGCCAACGATTGATTCCCTTGGCTCCAACAGTACATTTATAACCTTCAGTGTACAAATTAGAGATGACAGTGCCATCTCTCTCCATTCTGCACACTCTTTGCTGTTAAAACGGAAGAGATAGAGTGTACTGATTGGAGAGAGTTGCAAATCGAAATATCACCCCTAATGTTTCGAAAACATGTAGCGTGTTTGAGGCTTAGTGTTTGGGTGCCAATAATCGCTGATAAATGTCGTGATAAGAGCTGGCTGCGGAGTAGATTGCTCTCACTTCGAGAATGATGCTGCTTCTCTGTTTCGTGTTTCTTCCGGTGTACGGTGAGCTTCTATTACGTCAGATACTGGTTTGAAAAAATATTTTCAGCATCCGCGTGCGCTGCTGATTACACTACCGTATTTGATGGGCAATGCTGCAAACAAAGTCCTGGGAGTCTAAACTATGACAACGAAAAGAATTTTTGCGAAAGCGAGAGTGCCCACATGCCTATTCTGCGTTCCACACTGGTAATATATTTCTTTGATGAGCATAACATCAAAATCATGAATTACATTCAGGATGAGGCACAATACAAAGCATGGTACTGGGCGGGGGACAATGGCTGGGTTTGACGTGTGACGGAGAGAAGTTTGTCTGGGCAGATGGAACGGTTGCAACATACACCAACTTCGATGGTTCAATTTTTGTACATCTTCTCTTCAGTGCCTCAAATCTGCAATTCCACTAATGTGAACAATCATTACTATGTATGAGGCACATGGAAGCTTGGATCAACAAATGAACTGTATCGAGCGTGCCAAGCTCTTACGAGAAGCTGTAAGTTATGTTGAATACATTCAAGAAATACGATGAGAAAAATATTAGCGAGATTTGCATCAGGGATCTGTGACACCTACTACCTTTTGGAGCAGGGAAAGAGCGATGATATTTGCTACTTATTCAACCCAAAAGAAACCACACTGACTACAGCTGAGACGGATTGTGAAAGTCAACGAGCATACATTTCTCCGATCCACGATCAGTCGGTACGGTAAATCGTTCGAGGAATCAGAATGTTAACTAAATTCAGCTTAATGACTTTGTGAAAAGGACTGCTGTCGGAAATGGATGGACCGGAGGAGTTAATATGAGGCTGAAATAGTACGTTCCTCTAAAATTATTCATTTCTGGTTTGAAAAATTAAACTTTGTAAATTATAATACTAATGTCAATGTCGATGATCGGTCAATGTTCAGTGTAAATGATCGGTATGTTTGGAGCGATGGAAGTGAGGTGGATTACACAAATTTTGTTTTGCACCCGGTTTGTTTCTTTTTTGATTTTATTAGAAAGGTTTTCTTAGGTGTAGGGTTTCCAGTGGTTGTTGGCTAGAAAATGAATGGTCGTAGCTTCCATGTTCAAATTGTGATTATTCCTTCGAATGAGTGTGATGTTTTTTTTTCACGCAGGTTTTCCTGATATTTCTTACGGCGAATGTATTGCAATGGGCATCAACCTTTCCCAGGCAAGTGCTAATTTTTTTCAGACGAGACGATATAGCATTCAGGAAAATGGATGAACACCGATTGTTCCACGCCACTCCCGTACATGTGCACAAATCTGGCTCGTGAGAATAGAGCGTATGCAATAAATAAAATATTTTTTATTTCACAATTTCTTACGATGAAAGTGTGGCACCGGAAGGATGCAGTGACGATGCTGAATTCTTCCCTGGAGACGAGGCAAGTTCCTCAAGATATTTGACAATGAGTATTTGCAGAGTCCTATTCTTCTCTCTCAGGCAAGAAAATTATCAACCACCTCTCTCAGATTCACTCTCCAACTTGGGGCAGTGCGACAGAACCAGCTCTCTGTGACTATGCTCTCATGGAGTCGGACAAGTCAAAGAAGGTGGTATTATTTGTTCTCCTTGTTATCAATCTCAAATTGTTGCAGGTCATAGTTGAAATTCTGTTCTTTGAGTTTAACGAATGCTGCGACACTTTGACAATTTACGATGGATTGATGGGAACAACGGTTTTGAAGACGTAAGTAATTCTTCTTGAAATGTCTTTAGTGAAATGTGTTTCAGAATAACAGGATACTTAGGTATCACGTCTATCAAAGTAACCGCTAGCACGAATTCGATCAGAATGGAGTGGAATGCTAAGAGTGGTGCTCATGTGAGAGGATGGCACGCCAAAGTGGGATCCGTCTGAGATCTTGGTATTCTTCTATCTGATCCATTGTCGCCGGTCAGCAATACTGCATCACTCCTACTCGCATCATCTACGCACATATTATCAGACTGTTGCTGTTTTTTGAATGGAAGGGTTATCATGTTTGTAAAAAGCAATGTTACAATCGATGTGATTCCTAAACGTTATATAAAAGGACAGATATGCATATATGCAGTGGAATAGCCAACTATCTTTTAACGATCTATCGAACTCTCATGGATTAATTCCAAATATACACTTCAAACTATTTATAAGAAAATGGTCTGTGCTCGCTCTCAATGAAGAGTAGTACATTACTGGCGTTGTGTAACTTGAGAAGTTGAGGATGAAAAGATTCAGTTTATGAACACAAATAATGCGAGCGACTTAGACAGATCCAACTCTAGCGTGCCATCCCCTCACATGTTCTCCACTCTTCGCATTCCATTCCATTCTGATTGCATTCGTTGTTCCAGTCACCACTATAGATGTGATTCCATAGTATCCTGTGAACCTGGAAGATAGTTTTGATTAATCTCGAAAGAGTAGCTGAGGAATGCAATGAATATCAAAATTCGCTATTGATAATCGCCCTTCATCATACTTCTTGAGCACGTTAGTTCCAAACAATCCATCGTAGATCGTCAGAGTATCACAGCAAGAGTTCGACTCGAACAGTAGAATCTCCACAGTCACCTCAAAATTATAGGAGACTACTGAAGATTTCGATTTTAGATTTCACTACTCGATCATTATATCTTTCAAGAGATAACCTTCTTAGATTTGTCCAGATCCATCACAGCGTAGTCGCAGTATGAGGGTCCTGTCGCACTGCCCCATGTCGGTGAATAAATCTAGAAATATATTTGAGAGCGGAACATACAACGCACGAAAAGACATTCCCATATTTCACTTTTTGATTAGCACCACTTATGAATGCTCACCTCATCTCCAGGGTAGAATTCTCCGTCGTCACTGCATCCGGCCGGTGCCACACTCTCATCATACGTTACTATAATGCTGCTTTCTTATCTAGTCAATTGTTGATGATCTCACGAGCCGGTTTGGAACACATGTATGGCAGGGGAGTATCGCAATCAATATTCATCCATTTTCCTGAAAACTTTATGTGCCGTCAAATTTCTAGAGACTAATATCTACATCCACGACTAGGAACTCACCAGGGAAAAGTCCGGTTCCCATCGCAAGGCACTCTCCGAATGACGGATCAGGGAAACCTGAGTTTTAGAAAGAGTGAACAGTTTCATCAATAATTTGAGCAGAACCTGGTGCGAAGTTCAGGAAATCGGCCTCGCTACCATCGCTCCATATGTACTTATCATTCACGCTAAAAATAATATTCCTCTCAGAATCTCGATCTTGCAAACGATTTCAATCCAATATGAACTCCGCCCATCAGTCCGTATCCCACTGCAGTTCTCTTCACATAATCGTTCATCTAAATTGATTGATTGCTAGCAAATTATTCCATTAAATACTCTACCGCTTGATCGTGGATGGGAGAGATGAAGGCTAGTTGGTTTTCACAGGTCGCCTCAGCATCCGGTAGCAATGTATTTTTAGTGTCAAACAAATAGCAAATGTCGTCACTCTTGCCCTGCTGCAGGAGGTAGTACGTGTCACAGATCCCTGTTTCACTTTTTTTTTAAGTTATTACGGTGAGCCTAATAGCTCACAGCTTCTCGTATCCCTTTGACAGATTGGATAACGCGTAGTTGTTTCTCCTACATTCCAGGTTCCGTCGGGTGCCACCCAATACACTGTATTCTTTTGTGTTTCATCACAGACTTGATTTGCTGAAAAGATATTAAATTCAGAATATGATAATAAGTTCAGTTCTGGAAAAAAAAACCTTTAAAATTGGTGAAATTCGCAACTGTTCCATCGTCCCAGACGAATTTCGCTCCGTTACATGACAAACCGAGCCATGCCCCGTCACTGTTGGCAGGATGAAATTGGGCGTTGTCCTGCATTATTTGTTGATCCAGATAATACGAACAATCGAACTTCCTGAGATCTTATGAAGGGTAGATGACTGTCATCATCTTCACATGCTTCTTTCGCTCCAGCATGGCTATTCCATTTATTTATCGTTTTCAAGCATTGTCCGTCAAATACAGAATCGTATCCTGCAATGCAGGAGAGGGCTGAAAATATTTGTGGTGAGTCCCATTCAATAATAACAACTCGCCCAAGGTAGGAAGAGAGAGAAGAAGACACAGCCTCATTTTCGGAGTGTGGTTTATCGTCTCAACAGCCAGCCTTTATCAAAGCATTTATCGGTGATCTCACGCACATGACTTTTAGGGCTTTTAGAGCTTTTAGCTTTTAGAGCTTTTAGAGCTTTTGTTAAAACTAAACAGGGCTTTTAGTTTTAACAATTTAAAAATTTTAAATTTAAAAAAAATGTCACTTGCAAATTCAGAATCAGAGGAACAAAGGAATCCTGCGTCTCGTTTTCAGTTTCTTTTTCAGTAACTTGAAGAGTTTTTCGTTAGGGACAACTGCCGGATATGGTAGAGGTTCGAGTTCTACTCGTGGTTTAACTGAAAAACGAAAAAGGAGCCAGTGTAGTTTGATCGTGATCAATATCGCCTGATACTCTTGATGACTATCAATGGCAAGGTGCGGCTGTCGTCACCCATTGTTTGCCTTCTCTCTTCTCCCTCTCCTAGCATTTTATGGCTGATTTCTCATCGAAACTGAGATTCGAGGGACAGTCGTTGCTTTCTCTTCTAATCAGATACAAAATTTAAGATACGGATTTCTCGCTCAATGGCGGGAGTAATAATAGTATGATTCTAGTAGACTCGAAGACGCACGTCTATTCTGTTGCAGATTAAAAAAAGAAGCGAATCGGAGACTGATTGACATCGAAAAGGTGAAGGACTAATCTCATGGATACGAAAGACGAGTTGTCAACTATAGGATTGTTGACTCCAAATCTTCTGTTTTTTCAGTTCTCTGTTTCTCTGGGGTCATACGGAGGTACTACTTAGCAACCACCGACACAATGCTATCTTTCATGATGAGTGAGTGCACAAAACCACACCCTTTTTCGAGGAATCGTGAACTGATTTTTTTAACGAGTTGACGGCCGTTTTTTCTTGATTAGACCCCCGGGTGTACGATAGTTTTCTCTCATATTAATATGTTAGATAGGTTAATAGTTGCCTAATTAATTGATGAAATAAAAAAGGTTCATTGTTCTACTAACAAAAAAGTTAGAACGGAAAATTTGAAATTTTTTTCGAAAATTTTTTTCTCAATTGGTTTCAATCCGATCGGGATGAAACTTGGTGTGTGTGATCAGATAAATATTCTGAATTTTTTGAGATGTCACTCGATTGAAACGATTGAGAAAGAGCAAAGTCGGTTGGGTTACGGTAGTTTTTTTTAAACTTCCGCCATTTAGCGGAGAGGCGACTAGAACACTAAACCAGTGGCACCTGAGCTACACTCGTCGAGTACTACCATCCCACACATTTAGAGCGAATTCTATTTTTTGCCTAGTGCCAAGCATCTGCAAAAATATCGGGTTGAGGAATAAGTAACGCTCGTTTTTCCAATTTCAGATTATGACCTCTCCCGTCTTTCTAAATTGTGCAATTATATTCCGGTTTTTGATGATCGATAAGGGCTTGGATACTCTCTTTAGCGCACACTATATCATATATCTCCGATCATTTAGGCGATCACAATGGCTGGCTCAATTCAAAGTTGTCGCACCTCACCCTGAGATTTTGACAGGTCAGCACTGAGGGAAGAAGAATTATTGAGCCACAATTAAGCTGCAGTAGTAAAGTATCATGGTTATACATTACACTGATGATATTCAGAGGAATATCCAAGTAAAGGCCTGTGTGAGATATGCGCCTAACGAGAGTGTAGGATTTTCAGTTACTGACCGAAAGAAGTTTTGCTAGCCGCGTTTTCTTAGCAATAGATCTAAAGACCTCAATTATGCTTGAATGAGGAGTACCTTTCCTGTTGAAAATATGGACGAATTTTGCTAAGTGTGGAGCATTCTCTTTATGAGTTAAATTGCTCGTAAGTCCGATATCGAAAACAAGCCTCGAAATCGACATTTATTGCTATTTCCTGTAAACCGTACTAATTGAATGTAAGGCCTTAGATGGTTAAATGGACGAGCAACTTTTGCACTATCATCCACCAAGTGGCCACAATTATAGAATGGCTACTATGTCTTGGGTATGGTTTAATCCAAAGTCCTCAAAACACGCATTTCTTTTGATTCCGTCACAAAATAATATTTTTGGAAAACTGTTATTTTTCAAATAGGAGCATAAGTAGCACCAAATGTTTATAGTGATAATATAGCTCCATAGTGAGTGACTGGAGCGCACTAGTGTATAGGCCAGCACCTTCGATCCTCAAGGTAGACAAATAAGTTAAGTGAACTGCAATTTTTCATGAACGTTCCCCTTGAAACGTCTATAAAAATACAACAATCAATCGAGCACCATTCTCACTTCACCATGGAAGAGGTGTAGTATCGGGCTGCTCACCTGAGAATGTGTGAATTTACCGAGCAGTTTCCACGTTAAATTACACAATTTCGAAAAAAATCTAAAATTTTCGAAAATTATCAGGTACATTGAACTCTAAATTTCTCTCCTACACAGGAAGCGTGATATTTCTAATAATAACGGCTATGATACTTGAGCATACCCTGAAAAAATGCTATAAAGTCAGCTCGTTTAGATTTGATTGGCGGGAGATATATGAGCCCAAACACGATGCTCAAAAACGAGCGTTACTTATTCCTCAACCCAATATGTTCACTGACTCAGAAAGTCACTCTTAAATCCGGCAACACTATATTAAAGTACAAGTGATATGGAGATTCTTTAGATATGACGATTTTTTGCGACATTAGCAGGCTTGTTGACATTAGCAGACTCAATCCCATACCGACCGATAATGCAGGTCGATATTCTCTCGGTTTATTTTTTTTTCTGTTTCATCGACCAATCACTGTTGTGCTTCATAATTTTCTCTAAATGACATTGGAGTGCCTCAAATCGTTGATCCTTCAGAATTCTTGATAAACAAACAAAACCCCTATAAGCTGGTGATGAACTGTTTCTCTCAAATATTGCTTCAGATTTCACTCTCCCGTCACGGGGTAGACTAAAAGGCGGTCCGGCGGTCCTTAGTCTATCCCTCCCGTCACAAGCGTGCTTCATCATCAACTCTAATCAGGACATGAATTTCATTTTCGATTTTTTCCATTCAAATTTTATAAACAAAACCTTTCTGCCATCTCTAGGCTGCAAATATTATCAATTACTGACTCAATCTCACCTTGAATTCCTCCATTCATCAGAGGTGAGGAAGTGCGACCACCACTGAAAATATAATTGATGTTTGAAGAATGATCCCACCTCTCATCAATACTATTGAAGCATCAACCGAGTATACATCAAGAATGGTAGTTGATCCAATTCATCAAGTTCATTTTCCATCAACTTTTGCGTCGGATTATTTTGCTCTGGTTGTTGATACCGTAGCATGCCTCATTCCGCCCTACCGCACCCCATCCCAGTCCACTTATCATAATTCTCATTCCTACCTTCCCCCCCCCTCCGCTTCTCCCTTTCGCAATCCTGATATATATGGGAGGGGTAAAACGCCGGGTCGTTTTCTCAAACAATTTATCTTTTAAGCAATACCTTAAAATTGCATTTGTAATACCCTTAAGGGCAAAACCCTTAATTGTATTACAAATGCATTGTTTTTTAATGCCCTTAATTTTTAAGGTATCGCTTAGCCTCCTAAACAGTTTGGGGATCCGACCCGGAGTTTTACCTCCCCCATATATCTATGTATGTTATTTACATGATGTCACACCCGTTGGGTGTATTGTATCAATATAAATAAATAAATATACATTATGGAAATATGTAGACGTTGTCCGTTCTGTTCTGACAAGGAGCAATAAAATCAAGAAAACGTTAGATGAGAGGGAATGTTGCAATGAAGCGGTTGAATTATGGCTAGAGAGTAAAAGTTTATTCGTATGCAGTCGCTAATGTCTGTTACCTGCTAGATGAGTTGAAAAAATCAGGATAATGAATACAAATAGTTTCTCTCTACTCTGACTTACTACCATCGCTCACGTAGCAAACCGACTTATCTCATCATTAAGCAAACATAAATCACAGAATGGAACACTACAACCGAAGATTACTACCTTTAGAAAGTGTTTGCACACTTCGGAGATTTCTCTGTCACGGAGGAGTCCGAAAGCGGGAGAGGGCGAGTTAGCCTTTGATGTGCAGGGATTATGGTGTGGGTGCGAGTGTAAGGTCGACTTATTTGTAGATAAACACAGTGTCCATTATAGAAATTTTTTGTTCTTTAATAAGCTTATTTATTTTTAATTCTGTATTTGTGTATCATAGGTAATAAAGTTGGCCGTTGGCGAGAGAAGAGCACGCGAATTTAGAATGCGTATTAGCCATTTTTAACTATTTGTCGTTTCGATGATATTGGTACGCTTTTGGCTGCGCGTCAACCGAATTTTGAATATATACTGTGCTTTATACTCAGTTAGCCAGAGTTCAGCTGTTTAGCAAGCAACGCTCACTCGCCTCGGACTCCTCCGTGCTGTGTCTCTCGTGTAAAAACTGACATTTCATTTTTCCTCTTCCGTTCGCTGTAACTTGATCACTACTCCCACGTACCTTGCTTCAATGCCTGCCCATCCTAAACAACTATTTACACATGTGATTCAAATAAGGCATATATAATGATTGGCTCTTACCGTTGGAGCGTCTAAAGATGTCTACAAAAGTTTCATTTGCGCTACTTCTTCTACTTATTGTGCAGGTGGCGCAGGTTGAAGCAGGTACTTTGAGCATATTTTTTTCCAGAAAGAACGATGCGCTTTTTGGTGCTAGTTTGGATGAGCACAGTCTGATAAGAGCCATTTTTCCCTATATTTTCAAGTTCAATATGGCACCCAGAACCATCTGAGAACGTGCTCGAAGGCGACGTTTTTCGGTTCTCATCCCACGGTGCTCGTCCGACCTAGAACCTATTTTTCACAGGAACAACACGAGTCGCGCCGAGCGACGAGGTCTGCGGACGAACCCATCGCCGAGAGAAATGCTTGCTGCGCGTTCGTAACAGTTTCTCTCTCCATTCTGTACACTCTCTGTTTATCTAGCAGATAAGAGAGTGGGCAGAATGGAGAGAGCCAAACCGCTATTGATGACAGATCGGCATCCGACTGTCTTCACTTCGCACGCTCTCTCGCAGATAAACGAGAGAGCGCACGAAAGGAGAGATGGATGTCGATTTACCATCACTAATTTCTAAGGTTCCGGCATAATTTGCCGACCATTATCCCTGCGTTTTCCCGCATTCCCTTTGGAGAATGGTGGAAATGTATTTCTCTCATTCTCAAGCAGTTTTGCGATCTCGAAAAGTGGACGCTCCAGGCTCCATAATACGATATTTTGTGCTGAACTAATAGCGAATGTTTCAGAGCACATGGCCATCGAATGATGACGAGACAACAGTGCGAGCAAGGAGCAAGAGATGCATGATGATGTGATACTTATTAAGAATCCCGATCTATAGAAATACACACATGTATCTGTGTTAGGAATGTTGCTCATCATGTATTTAATTTGACAGTTAATCACAATGTATGTTGCAATATAAATGCTATATTTTTAACGTATTCCTGGTCATTTTCTTTGTGGGGCAGGAATTTGCCTTTCTTTATTTTGCTTTATATAGCTTCCAGAAAAAACCAAAAGATGCTTGCAGCACAATAACTCTCTCCGGAAGTGATCAAGAGTGTGCAAAAACAATTTCCCTCACTCCTCATTTTGCATGCTCTCTGGCCGGTCAGAGAAAAGAGATAGCATGTGAATCGAGGAGGGTCGGGTTCCGATCTGCCAACACGAACAATCACTCTCTCCGGTAGTGATTCCTTTTCGGTTCTCTACTCTCACAATTCTACCCTCTCGTCGATCACTCCGACTGCGAGATAAATTACACATTACTTTTTGGTATCTGTTCCCTCTGAACAAATATCCCCACCACCTATCTTTCCTGCTCTCTTCAGAAACTAAAAAAAATTGTTGTGCCGAAACCACGGTCTTTTGATCAACGATATTAATTGGGCTATTTATTGACTAGACGATTGATTTTTTTAAAAGAAAAAGTATATTGATTTTTTGGGGTGGTGCTCACTGATCTCTGCTGACAAGTGCAATTTTCTTTATCGATTTATGGATATTTTTTCTTCAACATTCTAATAGTTCACTGTCAGTGCAATAATAGTGAGGATGATGTTGGCTAACTGTAGAATCACAAGAAACACCACATCAAATCGATCGAAGACCTTGACCCAATACAGTAGGAATTCATCCCGACGTCGCGTTCGGTCCAGGAACTCGTTGATTTCCTGAGCGGATACGGTATTTTGCTTACTGTGCCTTAATCTTTCTTTTATCTATCTAGAAATTGATGAATGATAATACTTTTGCCGGACTGAATAGTAGCTCTCTTCGATATGAACACTCTTTCTTCGGTTAGAGAGATGGCAGAGTGTGCAGAATGGAGATAGCTGCTATTAATTTCGGTATCATCAGCATGTACCTCTCCATCAAATATTCACTACAAGTTTTGGTTACGGTATAATGATGACAAATCGGCATCCGACTCTCCACAATTTGCTTGCTCTCGGGCCGGATAGAGAAATGAGAGAGCACGCGAATTGAGGAGAGTCGGATGCCTGCCATCACCTCTCTATATCTACCTACCGTAAGCGTCCGCTGAATCTCATCCACCGCACTTGATCGTTCCCGATTACCGTCTGCGGTGACGAGGACTCGGAGGCCCATTTTGTCCGGCTGAAAATCGAGAGATACCATAATCAATAGGGATGTCGTTCCGGGGCCCTGCTCACTCTCCATTCTGCACACTCTCGTTTTTTTTGACGAGCGAAGGAGTGTGCAGAATGGAGAGAGCCGAAATCAGAATTTATTATACATCCCTAATAGACTGTAGGAATTAGTGATGATAAATCGGCATCGACTCTCCTGATTTTGTGTGATCTCTCAGAGAATCGAGAGAATTGAACAGAGTTGGATGCCGATTCGTCATCCCTAGTAGGGATAACGTTCCGGTCTCAGGACCAGGGGTGTGCAAAAGATTTCCCGCACTCCTCATTTCTCATGTTCTCTCGTCTTTCCGACCGGCAAGACAACATGAGAAATGAGGAGTACTGGAAATGTTTTGCACACCCCTGCTCCGGACCGTTTTTTCTGACCAGCGATATAAAGTGTTCAAAATGGAGAGAACCGGAAATTGTAATGACATCTCTGGTAAACAGGAAGTGTACGATCTCTAGAAGCGGAACAATCGTAATCTGGAACTACCGTACTAAAAGCCGTATCCTCAAGCTACCGTAATCTGGAGGTACCGAAACCTCTAGCTACCGTATTCAGGAATGACCGTAACCTCTAATAACCGTAATCTGAAGCTACCGTAACCTTGGAATGCGGGAATTTGTCGCGCATCTTCTGACTGGGCGGCAGAAGGAGTCGGGTGTTAACTCGTTGATGAGCCATCTGTGAGAATCAATAAATCACTGGATACTAGCGATATAAATTCGGGGTTTGCTCTCTCCATTCTGCACACTATCTCGCAGGTCAGAGAAATGAGAGAGTGTGCGGAATGAGGAGACTCGAAAACCGAAACGACATCACTAGTGATGATCCATAAGTCGAGGATACGGTATCTAACACACAACAGTGCATCTCGTTAAATTTTTTTGCTGCCGCCACTAATATTGGGGTGTTCCGAAAGTATTGATCACTTATACATGTTTCACTTGGTACTGCACGAAACGATTCCTTCTATGCTGCGCTGGATTGAGCCACTATTATTCTACGATTTCGATGCACCAACCATGGAAATCCATTCGTTTTCAAAGAAACCACTTCATTCAGACCAGACATCAAAAAATATCTTTTTCTAAATTCTCACTTTACCAAATGTGTAAAAATCAGTTCACCATTTCATGAGAGTTTAGAGTTAACAATAAACTATTTGCACGACATCCCGGCTTATTTCATCATCATTACGAAATTTTTCATTTCCCACATATATTTATACAAATGATAGAATTGGATCCCAATAATAGTTAGAAAAAAAGCGCCATAAAATAAGACCAAGAATAATCTTAAACAGAGTTTCCAAGACTGGTCAAGAAGTTCAGAAAATTTAAAAATTTAAAAATTCAATTCCTCATAATGAAAAAAAGTGAAAATAATTTGACCTAATTCTCCTGTGGTACGGTATAAATCATATTTCTCAACTTTATTTGCTAGTGTGACCTCCTCCCCCTCTATGGCTACAATATGAGCTTTTCAATTTAATTCTGTACTGAGTTGGGAAATTTCAAATCTGGGGTTCCGAAATCAAAAGTGGCGCTTTTTTCATTTTTTTTCATCATCAGTAGGTTCCAATTGGTCAATCTAAGAACTGCATGAAATAGTTCAAAGTTACCCTCAATACATATGAAAGAGTGAATGAGATTGGACATTATCTTCCACAAGAAAAAAATAAAAGAACATGATGATCAATACTTTCGGAACACCCCAATACTATCGAAACAGAACATTTTGAATGGCATTTTATTAGCCTTTGAAACATATTTGAATCTGCGTAGCACAACCTCTTGCTGAACCTATCGTAAAATAATTACAGTAATCGATCGATTCTCCGGCTACAGTACTCCTAGAAAGCTACCGTATACCTGAATGGCGATCGTGATCAGCACGCCTATGCAGCAAACGATGATCTCCGCCAGCACATATACCGCTGGAAATAAAAGATTATTGATTTATCGATTTTCCCGGATACCGTATCCTACTGTAACAAAGCGATTTAGGAGCACGTTTTATCGACTTATCGATTTCTACCGTACCCAGTCGAGGGAGGCGGGCCTGCTTGGGCATGTCCTCGCTGACCAGATTCAGGATGACGCTCAGGGAGAGGAGCGTGGTGAGACCGAGTGTTGCCTGAATGCTACGGTAGGATTTTATCGATTGAAAAGTTACGGTACCCGCTCGGATCGATTGCCGAAGTTGTCGAGCGGCGTGAAGAGACCTGCGATTGATTAGTTACTGAGTTACTAGTTTCCCGAATTCCAATCGTACCGTATTGTCTACTAATGGTGGCAAATCGGAAGCTGCTCTCCTCAATTCGTTTGCTCTCTCGTTGGTTAGAGAAACGAGAGAACACGTGAATTGAAGAGTGTCGGATGCCGATTTGTCATCACTATTGTTTTCCTTCGTCTATCGTTCCTATCATCTACCGTACTCCTCTATACCGATGGTGTAATAGTACTGTAATCCTACCGTACTCCTGATCTACCGTAACCCATCCCTACCGTACCAATGATGCAGAGTGTAGTGACGATAAACGTAGGCACGAGGAGCACGTAGATGTAGTAGGAGGCACGCCGATTCAGAGTGATGAAGTTCCAGACCTCCTGCGAGGAGTACGGTTGATTACGGTAGGCTACGGTAGGATACTGTATGATGCGTAGGTTACGGTAGGATACTGTAAGGCACATATGCAAGGGGTACGGTAGGCTATGGTAGACTACGGCAAGCTGCGTTACGTATTGTGAAGAGCAGCTTCGCATTACGATGTACAGCAGGGGTGTGCAAAAAATTTCATGCAATCCTCTTTTCTCATGTTATCTCGTTTCTCTAACCGGTGAGAGAGCATCGGAAATGAGGAGTGCGTGAAATTTTTCGCACACCCCTGATGCACAGTCTCTCCATTTTGCGCACGAGTGTGCGAGATGGAGAGAGGAGACTGTAGCTTGTTTTTCGTATACAATTGCCCTGATACGTTGTTACCGTGCCGATTTGGCTGTCATTTTGCCTGTAAAAATGAGTTTTCTCAATTCGGGCTCTCTCTTAGCAGTGACCGGCGATACAGTATGCAGCATACCTGTGCAACCCTGGCGGCGACCCGGTTATGGACCATGTATATCAGTTCACGATAACCGGATTACGGTATTTTGGGTTACTGTAGAATTCGGAGTTAATTTAGTGCACTTTGAGATATGGTTCTCGGGGTCGAAAAATGACCAAATCCATGACCATGGACTTGTAGGGTCTGACAAGAAATTTCTTAGACCCCTCAAGTCCACGTACATGGGGTCATGGTCCAAAAGTACCATATACCAAAGTACACTACAGTAACTCGAGATTCTACCGTAACCAAGATACCGTAATCCGGTTATCGTGAACTGACTTTTTTCGCAAAATGCGTTTTAAAGTCGGTTCTTTGGCACAGTTACTCTTATAACTCAGTTAATTTTGGTCGGAGAGCGTCATACTTAATTTTATGTGAAAGATCTGAATCTGCTCTACAATTCGTAGGCCAAGAGCTAAGAAATCCGACGCACGGTAAATTTACTGTGATCTTTAACGCACAAATTTTTAAAAAAAAGATCAGCTCAAACATTTCGGACGTCTTGTCATACGAATTGTAGAGCAGATTCAGATCTTTCACATAAAATTAAGTATGACGCTCTCCGACCAAAATTAACTGAGTTATAAGAGTAACTGTGCCAAAGAACCGACTTTAAAACGCATTTTGCGAAAAAAAAGTCAGTTCACGATAACCGGATTACGGTATCTTGGGTGACGGTAGAATCTCGAGTTACTGTAGTGTACTTTGGTATATGGTACTTTTGGACCATGACCCCATATACGTGGACTTGAGGGGTCTAAGAAATTTCTTGTCAGACCCTACAAGTCCATGGTGATGGATTTGGTCATTTTTCGACCCGAGAACCATATCTCAAAGTGCACTAAATTAACTCCGAATTCTACCGTTCTACCGTTTATTCTACCCAACCTCGAGTATTGTTCTGTGATTTGGAATCCTACCCATTCTGTCGAATTAACTAAGGATATTGAGAAGGTTCAGCGTGATTTAACGCGAAGATTGTACTCTCGTTGTGCTCTTCCTCATGTTTCGTATATAGAAAGAATGCGCGCTTCTAACCTCACCACCCTAGAACAGCGTAGATTTGTTTCTGATATTGTGTTTCTCCACTCTGTTCTTCATAAGCGTTATCTACTTGATGTTTCCTCCCTCTTTGTTCACGCCCCACTTGGTCGTTCTATCCGCAACTCACACCCTTTTCGAATAGCATTGCCTTTCTTACCTCATAATTCCCATTCAACAATTGCTTCTCGATCTATTTCTATCTGGAACTCACTGTCACCCGAATCTGTATCTCTATCTCATGACCTATTTCGTATCTTTATTACTTCACAACCACCCTCGTTTCCCCCCAACTCTGTTATCCATAACTGGCTTTACTCTTGATCTTTGACCTCATTTCCCCCTCTTCCCTTCCCTCCTTACCCCCATACCCTTGCTGCCCCCCCCCCCTAATGGAATAAATAATGAATAATGAATGAACCCAAAATATCGTAATCCGGTTATCGTAAACTGACTTATATGTCAAAACAAGAAGTTGCCGGCGGCGTGCACACCTATGGTATGCAGAATGTAGAGAGTTGTAACTAGTGATGTCAAATCGTCATCCCACTCTCCTAATTTTGAACGCTCTATCGTTTCCCTAACCGACGAAATATCATGCGAAATGAGGAGAGCCGAATGCCGATTTCCCATCACTAATCAAATATCAAAGTTCAGGCATCAGAGATCAAAGATCAAAATTTAAGCATAAGAGATCGAAGAGCAAAGTTCATGCACCAGAGATTACTATCGCGACGGCCAGAGAAACTAGGACATGTGCATAATAGAGATAGTAATAATGATGATCTATTGGATTACATTCACTCTGGCACGCTTCAGTGCTTCTCATTTCGTTATATTTTTTTTGGATCCGAACTGTGCCCTGAACTAAAGAAAAAGATCTTTTCGAAGCTGCACTCGCAAAACCCTTGAAGTGAACCCTTGATAAAAGGAATCCATGCTCCCTCTTTGATCTTTCTAGGAAAGATCGAAGTTCAGTTCATATCAGAGACCAAAGATCAGGAATCAGATACCAAAGATTAACTCCTCACCGTTCCCGCTACATCGAGTCGAATTTCCGTCTGATTCGTCGTGATCTGCGTCTCGTTCGCGGTGTACACCCAACTTCCGATGTTGATCGAAAAAGGATACTGTTGGTTATTATAGATGCTGGATACTGTCGTCACAGGAGTACGGTAGATAACGGTAGGTGTAGGGGTATGCTGGGTCACTGTGGATGATAGGGTACTGTGGGATACGGGTGATGCTGGGATGTCAAGGTGGTGCAGTTGATTTAATGGTGCAGTAGGTCCCAGTAACATATGTTGGGTGTAGTAACCTTGACCCAACAGTGTAGGGTCAAGGGTACTACGATAGTATCGATTAAAGGACATCGTAGGTTACTCGCGGTGTTGGGCTACGGTAGCTACAGTAGCTTACTGAAAGCAAATGTTCGTCTGTCCCATACCTAGCACTCCTGATGATCGCACGGGAAGTTGTTGAGCTGCAAAAAAAATGTCTTGATTAGCTCCGTGACCTACCCTCGGTCACACGAAAATAGCCTTCAGTAATGTACAATCGCGATGACTACTGATGACAGATCCACGTCATTTTACCGCCAAAATGAATCCAACAACATTCGCGACAAGACCACGCTTTTTGACGGCTGCGGCTGCCGATACAAGGAAAATTTGGGCCGAAAAATTGCCAATTTCTCTCTTTCTCTCACTCTCCCACTCTGGAATGCTGTGAGATCGGCATCAGACGAATCGGATCCGATTAGGTTTCATGAGGGCAATATGAATCAAAAGATTTGGTTAATTTTAGTATGAAGCAGGTTGCGCATGTCAAAAAATTCAATAATTACATGTCTAAATGGGCATGCACGTGATGACAAATTGGCAATCGACTATCCTCATTTCGCCCACACCCTCGTTTCTCTGACCGACGAGAGACCGAGCGAAATGAGGAGAGTCAGATGCCAATTTGCCATCCCTACTGCACACTCTCTCATCGGCTAGATAAACGAGAGAGTGTGCAGAGTGGAGAGATCTACTTCTCGATCGGGAGTCACCTCCTACAGTCACCTCCAGCTACAGTACTCCTCCTCTTCACTCACATTCAGTCGGCACCAAGTATCGTAGACTGAGGGGTTCGTGGTGAAGACTGTCCCGTCCGCGAGCACCTGGATAGTAGGGATGTCGTTTCAGTTTTGAGTCTCTCTATTTGGCACACTCTCTCGACGGTCAGAGAAACTAGATAGTGTGCAGAATGAGGGGAGTTGAAAAGCGAAACGAAAAATCACTACTGTACACTATCTTGCCGGTCATCCGAGAAACAAGAGAGCACTCGAAAAGAAGAGACGAGAGTTGGCATCTCTAGTGATGCCTTATGTGGGAGTGTCCAACATCCAAATCTCCCTTCTCTCCATTCCATTTCCCTCCACACCCAATCTCCCCTCTTTCACAATCTTTCAAACTGTATATGTTATTCACATGTTGTCACACCCGTTGGGTGTGTCAATAAAAAAAACTAAAATAAACTTATTGGATAGTTGTTCTCATTCTGTACGCTTTCTCATCGATTTGAGCGAGATAGTGTGCAGACACGAGGGAGTTGCTAACCGAGACGACCTCCCAACACGGCGTTTTACATGGGGTGAGCGAGAGAAGAAAGATTGGTCAGGGGAATGGCGAGATAGCACGCGAAAGTGAGAGAGCACGAGTGAGGTCTCGACGGGAATTAGTTTTGGCGCGTTGCCAGCAAAACGCCGTGCCCAAAACATTGTCGATATGTGTAAAACAACCCAACCTCAGCCAATCGATCGTCCTCGGAGATGATCTGCGTCTGCTCGAGACTGTAAATATTATAATTAGTGATGTCTTTTCGGTTTTGACCCTCTCATTTCCAACACTATCTCGCTGGTCAGAGAAACGAGAGAGTGTGCAGAATGAAGAGAAACGAAAACCGAAACGACATCACTAATTATTATCATGAAAATTATTGAATAATATCTTAAGAATATCTACTATTTTAACTTTATTTAGATTTTTTTCAAAAAGATAAAAACGATAAATCGAAGAAGGAGAAAACTCAAATCTTTCAAGTTTACGTTGAAACACAACACATTTCGGCAATTTTAACATTCCAGGGGGGATTGTTTTCATACAAATATTGATTACCATTTCACTTCAGTTCATGAGTAACTGTAACCAGAAAGGGTACAGTATCCTCAGTAGTGACAATTCGGCATCGACTCTCCTCTTTTCGCACGCTCTCTCATTTCTGTGGTGGGTGAGATAGTGTGCGAAATGAGGAGGGTCTGATGCCCCGATTTGCCAAAACTACTGCTTTTTTCTGTACCTCATCAGCCACTGAATCCAGTCAGTATTGTTTCCTGGTCGAAAAGAAGCTCTCTCCAGTCAGCTCTCTCTCTCTCTCGACGATTAGAGCAGCGAGAGAGTGTGCAGAATGGAGAGAGCGAATACCTGTTCAGCACCGCGATATCCGGCCTCCAAATCGTCGTTTCCTTCAGCAAAAGTCGCTGAGTAAACGAATCGGCGGCTGAAGGGGTCCACGAGATGATGAGGTCGTTCCACGTCTTAATTAATTACATATTATTTAATTAATATTTAATTAATTAAATTATTAATAATTTGTTGTTGTTTTGAAACGATTGCTTCTTGTACCGTGGTTGAATCGCTTGCTCTCGAATAGAAATTTTCAACGATCAGGCCACTAGATCGCAAGTCAAATCCTCTCAGATTAGACAAATTATCAAGCACGCAATCGACATCTTTTAGTGTTCGCAGGGGCAACTATCACCTAGCGGTCGAGTCGGGGGTTCGAAAGTTCTATATGCCCAGTCCTTTTTCCTCGAGTTTCATCATTTTTACCCGACAAAGTTGACGTCATCATGATTCATTTGCTATTTCCGAACATGAGCAAATACTCCCGATTATCTCATAGTAAACAGCTTGTGATAGGGAAGGAAGCCCACACCGATTTCCCACAGTCGAATCGTGCTTCTCTCCATTCTGCACACTCTCTTGTCGCTCTAACCGGCTAGAGAGTGAGCTGAAGGGAGAGAGCACTATTTGATCTGGTAACAATAGCGGAGACAGAGAAATTGTGCCGAGAGATCATGGAGAAATCAGTGAGATCGAATCAGTTGTGTCGGGATTGTGCTGGAGACCAGATAAAGTTCTCATTTTTTACGCTTTCAAAGAATCTCGGAGAATGCTAATAAAGCGTGATGTCATGCACAAAAGTGCGCAAAAATGGAGAGATTTCGCCTCTTCTTGAATATTCCAGACGAATTACTATGTCAAAATTGTGCAGACAAGTAAAGTCGTATTTTTTTCCCATAAAATGATGCTCGAAAAATTTCCAAAAACTCACCAATCGAATGTCTGATCCGAAGCGAATCCGCTCCTCTTGTTGCTCCTGAAAGAATACCATATTTAAAAAAAATTTTTTATTATTTTATTATTTCAGTTTCCGACACAGTTGGGCCGCGAGTTGGGAGGATAAAAGGCAAGAAGGGATGAGTTTCAGAGAGAAAGCGCGTTCAGAGAAACAACGTGATAAGTTTCATTCTCACTTCAAGATACGAAGCAAGTTTACACAAGTGATTCACGCTCGGAATTCTTCTCGAATAAGGCAATCTCCCTCATTTTCAATCCAAGCTACTGCAACAAGACCCGCACAAACAAAATTCGGCTTCCATCACTATGTGGCACATCACTAGGGATGTTATTTCGGGTTTTGCTCTCTCCATTCTGCACACAATCTCGCCGGTCAGAGAAACGAAAGAGTGTGCAGAATGGAGAGAGTCGAACACCGAAACGACATCACTACCCATCATTGTATTCTAAGCACTCACACCAATTCATCATCAAAAGTACTGTAGCCGATTATAGTGCGCTCTTGACACCGAAACATCTACCGAGAACTAACTACCGTATTGCGATAACTAGTGATGCTAGATCGAATAGTAGCTCTCTCCATTCTGCACACTCTATCGATGCTCTGACCGACGAGGGGGTGTGCTGAATGAAGAGAGCGGTCACCATTGTGACCGTGACCGCCTGTCACCGTCGCTCCGTCACTCACCATCGTCAACAGGATGATGTACGAAAGGGTCACGGTCATCTTCGTGACTCTCTTTATCTCGCCGGTCAGAGAAACGAGATAGTGTGCTGAATGAGGCGTTGACCAGCGCCTGCATATTGTTGTTAATATTTTTTTCTTTTCTTTGTTGTAAATTTTCTAGAATAGTCGAGTATTATAAACAGATGGGAATGTGAGAAAGCGGAATGGATCTTGGTTTTGGGCTGATTTTTAGATGACAAATCAGTATCCGACTCTCCTCAATTCGCACACTCTTTCGCCGGTCAGAGAAACGAATGGGCACGAGAAACGATGAGAGTCGGGGTGCCGATTCGTTGTCACTAGTTATGATATGATTGAGGGAATTAGTTAAAGAACAGTCACTGGAAAATCACTGGAATTTATTGTATCAATTGTTTCATATCGTGCACTTGAAAACTAAACGAATCACAGCGTTTCAGAACAACAGAGAGAGGACATTGGGCAAATTGCCAAGAAAGAAAGATTGCGCATCAAAGAATTACAGTATACAAGTCCTGACGCGAAAACGCTCCCTCCTCTCCCCTTTCCTCTGCGTCTCTCGTAGTCTGCGCTCTCTGCACTCTCGCCTACACTGGCTGTCTGTGCGCTCTAACCGTGTCGGCTCTAGAAACGCTGTGCGGCGAACTGCCGATCATTTTCATTCTAATCAGAATATGATTCATACAAGGACAACCAATCTCCCTGCCACTGTCAATCACGTGCATTAGTGAAGCGAGACAGACTCTCATCGATTTTTTCGTCGGTCAGAGAAACGAGAGAACATGGAAATTGATGAGAGTCGGGTGCCGATTTGTCATCACTAATGCCGATTCAGACATACAATTATTGTGTTTTTTTGTGAGACGATTAGCTGCGGAGTACTAGAATTTACGAAATCTTTCGATTCATATTGCACTCATGAAACCTATCAGGATCGGCAATTGATTTCATCTGAATGTTTCGATCACGGAATATTTTATATTATTATTTTATTATTATTAATTATTATTAACAAAACTATAAGTAGCTTGAAACCCACAAGTGAGAGGAAGAAGCGACAGCAACCATAGCAGCAGGAGCATTTAGGGGAGAAGGAGTGAAACTGAGGGCGAAACTGGCAATAAGGGGAGAATGTGAGGCTCCCTCTTGTCCCCTCTCATTACCGATTCCTCGCTTTGTCACTATGGACGAAACTAGAGTGTTTCACTGAGCTTTCGAGCCGTATTTCTTACTTTCTACTTCAGCTGACAACCGATATAAATTTCGTATCCACATTATTGTCCACATTATTGTAGTCCCTTTATTTCAAACAATTGATGAGAATCAGATAGCAAAGTTAGTTCGAAAACTGAAAATGGGAAAGAGGTTATGCATCCCTCTTGTCCTCCTCATTACCGATTCTTCGCTTCGTAACTAAGGATTAAACTAGACTGTTTCACACACATTTACATTAGTGACGCCATTTCGGTTCTGGTCTCTCTTCATTCAGCACACACTCTCGTTTCTCTAACCCTCGCGATAGTGTGCAGAATGGAGAGACCCAATACCGAATTTACATTCCTCTCCTCATTACTGATCACTGGAGAAGAAGACAGACTGTTTCGGGTGGATTTCAAGTTGTTTTCTTATTTATCATTTGACAAAGAGTAAGAGGATAATCGACTGCTCTCAAATCTCGTCTGATTTGTGCGGCGCCTGAAACATACGTCAGATGAGATCTCGCCTAGAATTTTCTGCCGATACGCCCAAACAAGTTTACCCACGTGATCTACTCGATATAATCGATTTTACCATATACGCTGTATTTTCTCGCTTTGCCGATATGGATCTTGCCGGAGTGCCGACGTGCACTCGTTTTTACGAGACCCTTTTCACGTATGCCTGAAACACAACTGACACATCAATGGAATGCTTTCACACAGCGTTTCAGCAGTATAGCGAGATTGGACATAGGGTCTCGAATGGCAAAGAAAGATTGTACATCAAAAGAGAGAGCGGAGCCAAAGTAGCAACGCGTCGCGGCTCGTGTCACTCTCTCACTTTTTCCTTATCTCTAGCTTCTCTAACTCTTGTCCTCTCTCGAAACAACAATGGAATGTTCAGTTCTAGGATCTTTGCTCAGCTCCTCAGAAATTAGGGGACGGCTATGATTCTCAGTAAATCCCATCAGATGCAGTCCATACTACTCGGTAATAGGAAATGATGCCGGATCAAGTAGTAGCTCTCTCTTTTCTGCACACTCTCGAACCGCTCTAACCGGCGATATAGCATACATACAGAATAGTATACATACCAGGTTGGAACCAAACTGTTACCAGGGTTGGTACCAGGTCGGAACCAGGACCCAGGACAGAGCCACGTCTCGGAAGATGGACTAGTTCACATCACGGCGGAACTTGATGGACCCGACGGCTACCACACTGCCCGCCTGGAAATCGATAAAAATTGATAATCGATTATTGAAAGTGGGTACGGTATGTTTGTGTTAGGGTACTGTACGATTGTTGAAAGGCACGGACCTGCTTGCAATAGAGATGGTTTGATTATTTTATTGAGCCTGAAATCTCACTCCGATCAAATGTCTGTGGTTCTCGAGTAATTTGAGAGGCGCGTGAAATTCAACTAAAATATTATCTGTTTTGCCATACCAAATATTCAATTGGTCAGATATTCAGTTAGGCAGAATGATAATGATAGAATAACATATTTGGAATGATAGAATAACATATTTTGAATGATAGAATAACATATTTTGAATGATAGAATAACATATTAGGGATAGGGAGGGCAGCGTGTGTTCCAAGACGAATTTTCTTACAGAAATGCTCTTCAAAGCTTTCTGCTCTTCAAAGCAGGAATGCTCTTCAATGGCATTTCGTTCCCACGCAAACAGAGTAAGTTTGAAGCCGGAGCCGTTACCGTAACCGTTTCATAACCAGAGCCGGCAAAAAATCGATCATTTACATCACCTCTCCACGATCCGCCTAAAAATCAATCGAAAATTACGTTATTTGTTTTTGGAGGGAATTTTTAATTTTGGCAGGTCTCTGGATTTGCCTGCAAATTAAGCTGAAATTACGGTATTTAACTGCGCGTCAGCCAAAAATGTGCGGGGACGTTTGAAAAAAATGATAGTTCCCGCCACGACGAGGTTTCGGATATGAAACCACACAATGCCCGGGTGAAATGCCGTGACCCGTCTCATAGCACTTTCATGGAACATCTATTGGAACATGGGGTGCCTCACGATCACAAGCAAATACCTGAGCTTCCACTCGGAATTATAGTTTTGAAGCTTTAACACACCAACCAAAACTCGTTTTCGCTGTTTTCAGCGCTTTCAGGCCTGTAGTATCGTTATCTTTGCTGCCCGTTCTTATTAGCATATCACAGCTTGTTCTTCGGGTGCTGGAGATTCTTTTAATTGTGAAACAGATCAGCTACTATCACTCGGAAGTATCGCTTATTGTAAAATTCAAATGCTCAGCAACGGTAATACGGTGTTTAGTGTACTATCGTTGCAAATTCGGAACAAATAAATAGCTACAGCTTCATTGAATCTTTATAAATTTTTGGCCTTTTTTCAGATTATTCTCGATCAAAATGGGCATTGAATGAGAGCAAAGTGGAAACCCTAAACCTCATAGTAAAAGTATTGATTCTACAGGTGGTACTGTTACTCGTGGAACGGTTTATTTTCTTACAATAACGGCCTCGAAGACAGCACTTCATGATTTTCGAATTTCATCGAATTCTAACTTTTTCTCTCAAATTCACCTCTTTTATGTCCATATTCATAAGTTCTCAAAGTGGCATACCCAAGAATGAATAAAAACTTTAAATATTTTTAAAATTAGAACCAACCATTTTCAATAATATTTTCGCGCTAACAGTTAGCGGCTAACTCATCAAAGTTGATTACGGTAGATAGTCAATCAAAGATTTTGATAACTCTCTTTTTTTTATTATATTAGCAATTTTTAGGGCATTTCTTTGCTGTTGTTAGATTCAGCACACTCGATTCTATAAGCGAAGTATAAGGAATAATTATTAGAGCTTATTTATTATTATAATACTTCATTGCCCTCTCCAATTACTGCAATACACGACAGGAGTGTGCAAAAAAATTCCCACACTCCTCTTTTCTCAAGCTCTCTCGTCGATCAGAGATTCGAGAGAGCATGAGAAAAAAACGAGTGCGGAAAAATTTTTGCACACCCCTGATACACGATCGGGTGCTCTTAGATTGTTGTGTGGCAAAGGAGTTTCCAATTGGGAGAGGAATTGTTTTTTTTTTGCTAAGGATAAGAGATCTCGACCGAATTCCATCAGATCTCAAGCGCGTGAAACCTACTTCAGCAGATTGGCGAGAGGGGAATACACATATGATAACAATATTGCGCTAACTGATAGCGTGATAACTACGACCTAAGTACTGTAGCAATCGATAATTGACTATCAGGAAGAACAGTTCAGAGAAGTTATAATATCTTCCCGCAATTTTCCACAGTCTATCGAAACACTGTCTCATACATAATGAAATATTCAAAAACAAATTGTACAAACAGAAGATAAACTGATATGATAATTTATAAATAATTATGTGCATTCTAATAAATATCAAAAACAAATTAATAACTTCCGATCTATAACTTCTCGCATACGGTATACGGTCTACGGTATCTTTCAAATTCCTGAAACGCTTGCCTGAGACGAACATGGTACGGTACGTCTCGGCGGGCGGCTTCCCTTTGAATTCATTTTTCGTTTTCCGCATTTCTGTTGTTGGCGGGATCATGTCGCGTATCGAGTATCCCGCTAAGGAATCGTCGCACCTCGTCCGACTCTTACCGGCTGTCGAGCACAGATCAGGTTTCTGCTATTTTATTTGTTTATTTAAATATTTATTTAGCTGACGTAATCATTTCACGTCTTTTGTACCCATCCACGCTGGGAACCGCGCGCTTATCAGAAAGATAATCCGTTGACCGCGGCATCTGAAGATCAAAGATTAATCATTAGAATAGCCTAAGTACGATTTTTCTCTAAAATAAGAAACAAGTTGTCATCCGGCTCTGTTTTGCGCGTAGAATCCGAATTTGCGCAAAATAAGTCAAAAGAAACAACAAATAAAATACAAGCAAAAAGCGCAAATGTAAAATGCTTGCAACACCCAGGATTCCCAAGCCGTCTCCGATCTAAGTACTGGCTGGGCCCACCGTTGCTTAACTTGACAGATCGGACGGGATGTCGTGTTCTCAACGGGGTATGGTCGTAAGCGATATTAGATGCATAGAGAGGGGATCATAAGGTAAGAGAGACTACTTTAGATTTTTATTGACAATAACCTATGTCAGATAATCATGGTGCCAATACCGCTTCACATACGCTCTCTATTCTCACTCCTAATGAAAGATCAACTCGAAACTAGCATCGTCCCTCTTCCACGACACCAT